>CM026564.1:14055843-14122192 GCA_015143295.1 Tetracentron sinense | reverse complement strand
TCTTGTGAGAAAATACCTGTCTCGACGGCTTCCGCCTCTTCAACTGATCGAGACAATCCCTCAATCTAGGCAACGTGGTCCCTCTTCTTTGATAGTGACTTTCGTTCAAGATTGCCTGTACATCGACAGCACTCCGCATCGCCCATCTTTCTTCTTAACAATCGCAACACCGGGGGCCCCCATTCCCTCCCCCTGAAGGTCTTTACCTCACATTCCTTGAGTTCCATAGTAGGCTCCCCGTATCTTCTTTCCTATATGGGCTACTGATACCGACCTGCCGGGGCGTTCGCGGGTCAGGGCGGGGGAGGCGTGCGTGCGATACAAGCTCAGTACCACTCACCATGTCTGTAGGCATCCTGGGCAATACCTGTGTCACTGCCTTCCAGTAACTCCTCACAACCCAGAAAAAAATTACAAAGTAAATTATTGCTAAAGAATAAAGGAAATAGTCGATGAGTCCTTGTCCTCGGGTTAGCAGCTCACGCCGCAAAACGGGCAATGTCTCTACTTTTTAACCCCCGAAGTGAAATGGTTTTCCTTTACTGCTTGAATAGTACCATCTTCTCAAAGCAAGCCACATTACCCATGGTGTGGCTTCCAACCAATCCCTTCCCCATATATATCAAAGTCTTGGAATCCAAGGACGTGAGGTTCATCCCCGCCAACTTCGTGCTCCCAACTTGACCGCACTATTTTCTATACACTTTCTCTTCCAATACTGTTTGCCGATCATATTCGAACTGGCTAACTTCGCGTTTTAGCTGACTAGGCCCACAGAAAAGCCTTCTAAAACCTCGGCGAGACAACTATGAGTAGACCCGGTAGCAATCAAACTCGAGCCAATACTCATTGACTATAGGTTCCTGAATTTTAACTAGTCGGAGTTAATCCAGGCATCAACACGTAATACGTGTAGGTTTATATACATATAGAACAACGCCGAGTACGTACACAAAAATATAGCATAGCATAACAATCACGAATAAAGAAAATAACTCCAAACGCGTACCCTTGCACCACATCATCATGCAGTGCATCACCCTCGTCAAAGCAATACACGCCCCGGTTCGCCTGGCGAGACTGAGTGTAGCCGGGTAGTCTGAGATGGACCGCTGGTATGATCCTGCTGGGCGTGTCGGGGCCTACTATCCTGAGACTGGCCTGGTAAATGCCGGCTAGGGCATCCCTGATCATGTGGCCCTGGCGACCGCAATGATACATCCACCAGATGCTCTCTCGGCAATTCTCCTGCCGGATGCCTTTTGCCGCATGAAGTGCAGACCTCCTCATATGTTGGTAGGCTGCCTGGAGGGACCGGGTGGTGTTACCCTCGCTGCCCACGATGAGGGTAAACTGGCCGTGGGGCCAGAAGATGCCTGAGGTCGAGGTGCCTGTGGCACGTACTGCCGTGGTGCTGGAGGAGCATAAGTCGGCCTCATCTGTGGTGCTGCCATGTATACTGATAAGACCAGTCCGGGGCCCGCCTCTCTGGAGGTGCTGACTATTGGCTTGGCCTCTCGCCAACTCTCTCGTTCTTAGACACCGCTTCGGAATTGCCTCGACCAATAGGCCTTGTCTAACCACTTCAGGGTAGGTAGCATGCCTGAAACGGAAACCTTCTCCATAATAACATCCTTGAGGCCCTTGCTCAATCTTCTCGCCTTCATTGCCTCAGTAGCAACAATATGAGGCGCGAATCTCGGACAATTCTGAGACTTGGCCTCATAAGTGGCCACAGACATCGAACCTTGCTCAAGGTTGATGAATTCTCTCTCTTTCCTTTCCCGTGCACCGATCGGAAAATACTTCTTGTAAAAAGTATCTTTGAACTCCTCCCAAGTCCACGGTTGACCTTGCATGGTCAAGTCCCGTGTCCTCAATGCGGACAACCCACCAATGTGGGCTTCGCCCTCTAGCATAAAAACTGCCCATAGCCACTTTCTCTTCCTCTGTAGGAGAGAGCACCGCAATTATCTTCTCACCTGGAGGATCCAAGCCTCCGCAGTAAGAGGGTCCCACTCCCGTGGAAGGATGGAGGCCTCAATCTCTGAATGCCTCAACTCAGCTGTACGATTGTACTGGAGCTGCGGGCGGTGGAGTAGGTGCCGCCGACGATGGTATAGCTTGCCGAGCCGCCAGTATGGCGAGTGTCTCAGCAATAGAGCCTAAGACCTGGGAGAGGTCAGGCTGCTCATCCTCACCCCGTGAAGAAGAGGAAGCTCTGGTATGTGGCCCACGACCCCGTGTGGTTCCGTCTCATGACTAAAGTCCTGAGAATAATAACACCACATGAGTCTAACTTGAAACCACAGTTTATTTCAATGTCATTTCGCAATAATTCAATCTGTATAGTTGTATAATATTAATATACAGCACATCAAGTCATCAAAGTATTCATCACATTATACTTATACTTTAGTGTTCTAGCGTACCTAGGACCGTACTTGGTTAAAGCAACCATTTTAGACTAAGACTAAGGTTAGTCTTACACTTGGAACCAGACTCGCTCCCGACTCACTTCCTTCCTAACTTGTTTCCTAACATATGCTCTTGTCAAGCCGTGGTATAAGATTCTAAGTGACCCTAAAGACCTAAAGCCTAAGCTCTGATACCACTTCCTGTCGCGACCCAAAACCCACCCTAGGAGTTAGAGTGAATCTTGGACGACTTAATCATTATTTACATGACTTGCTTGACGAACCAACCTGCAAAACTCACAGAACACATACAATAGAGGATAACAGCGGAAGCATAACTATAAAACACAACGGAAGTCTAACAAAACTCTAAGTATATATACACATGGTCCAAGTTTAATACAAAAGAAAACAAAACAAAGAAAGTGCGGACATGCCCGCCAAAACACATGGATATAATCACTCATGCTCACCCACAGCTAAACCACTTAGAATCTAACACCACCTACTGATAACCCTCTACGGGAGGTTCCTCCAAAGGTTCCTCGACGTACTCCTCCTCCACCCAAGGGCTAGGAGCACAGACATCAAATGGAGCAGCAGCTCCCTCAGAACCTGCCGACATAAGAAGTACGGCTGAGCATGAAATACTCAGCGGGTACTAAATACTAACCAATAGTCATCGCAAAACCATAGCATTATAGGAAGCAGGAAGCATTTCACATATATAAGCAGGAAACAATTCAGCATATAAAGCAGGAATAATTCATCTCATGACAATAAAGTAAAGGAGTATATAACTCATGCTTGAATTCATAAAAGCCGATAAAACCCTTGAAAACACCGTGCACTTGACTTTGACTGAAAATACCATTTCCTTGCTTGAAACTTGTCATGTTGTCTTATCTTATCGTATCATGCATGTCATGCCATGTCTTGTCATGCTTGCTTGGAAAGTAACTACTTGTGAGGGAAGGAGAGACCCTTCTTCCTAGAATGATTATGCTTGTCATGCCATGTCTTGTCATGCTTGCTTGGAAAAGTAAACTACTTGTGAGGGAAGGGAGACCCTCTTCCTAGAATGCTCATGCTTGTCCTTCCACTTGTGAGATTCACTTGAGAGGTGTCCTTGTGAGATGCACTTGCGAGAGAAGGGAGACCCTTCTTATGATATGTATGCACTTGCGAGGGAAGGGAGACCCTTCTTATGAAAATGTATGATTGTCTCATCCTTGCCAAAAGCGAGGTAAAACATATCGTAGGATATGCCCCACCTCTAATCTCATTCTTGAAACCTCGGTAAATCATGTCATGCATGCGTGCTCGTGGAAGCGTGTACATACTTGCATTTAAATTTAAATGTGACATTTGGAGAGTTAACAATAATAACAATTCATAGACATCAATCATTGAGCAATTCAATATTTGTGTTATTTAGGGAAAATAAGAAGGCACACTATCATAACCCTAGCAAATTTCCATAAACCTTAAACATGCATTTTCTTAATTTCTTATTCATTTCATTCATCTTGGCATTTCATCAAACATGGTGTGTTCATTATTTATCAACCCTACAACATGCTTTTCTAGGTGGGTTTATACTCACATCACACTTGTATGTTTATTATTAGTACAATGCCCCTCCCCATTCATTCATTACATCATCCACACGGCATCCATTTGCCAACATCCATCTCCATTTACCATTCATACCACCAATCTCATAACACATATATAAGTGAAGGAAAATAGAAGAAATAAAGGAAAAGAGAAGCTATAACTAGGAGGGTAGTAAGAAGCACCGACCTTGAAGAGATGAGGAAGAAACCCCTCTTCCAAACGACCGTGAGTTGCTGCCCTAGCTTGGAACACGAGCTCCACCCGAGCTTGAGCCGAGATCTTGAAGGAAAACGTGCTTGAGGATGATCTAGGGTCTCAAACCCCTTTGATTCCTCTTCAAAATGGAAACCCTAGATTTAGGAACCCTTTCTCCTCTCTTCTAATCTCCCAAATCTTCTAAGGGTTGAGAATGAGCCCTAAAGGCTCGGGCAATCCTATATAAGAAGGGTATAACACCCGAATGCCGAAAATGCCCTTAGTGAAAATTCTGTAAAACGCGAGGACCGAGCGATCGGTGTTAATGACCGATCGATCGGTTTCCTACCGATCGATCGGTTTCATAACCGAGCGATCGGTTAAAATCTCACTCTATGGAAAATTCCCCCATACAAAAATCTTGACCAGTCGATAGCCTCCGAGCGATCGGTTTTGGACCGATCGATCGCTCCATGGACCGAGCGATCGGTGGTCTGCAGGTCCAAATTGTTTTGGCCATAACTTTTGACTCGTTCGTCCGATTTTGACGATTCAACTTGCGTTGGGTTCGTACTTCGAAAACGAACATTTCTGACGTTTCGGAATTTCCAATTTCTTCCTTATTTATTAATTGCATTACTTTAAAGGAAAATGGCTACGAAGGGTCATGCATAAATGTGAAAAGGTCCGGGGCTCTACATCCTTCCCCCCTTACAAAATTTCGTCCTCGAAATTTGGATGAGACATGCATTACAGAATCAAATAATATTACAAGCTACATATACAAAACCTATACAAAATTCATTCAAACAATTCCGGGTACTTCGCTTTGACTTCGGCTTCACGCTCCCATGTAGCTTCTTCCCGAGCATGGTGTTTCCATTGCACAAGAACCAAAGGGATTGTCTTGTTGCGAAGCACTTGATCTCTCCGATCCAATATGTGAATCGGCTTCTCAACCAACGTGAGATCTTCTCGAATTTCCAACGGTTCCAATTCTAGTATATGCGAAGGGTCCGCAATGTACTTCCGAAGCATAGACACGTGGAAAACGTTGTGAACCGCGGCCATGTGAGGTGGAAGAGCTACTCGATAAGCAACTTCACCAACCCGCGTGATAATCTCAAACGGTCCAACATAGCGAGGACTAAGCTTGCCTCTTTTGCCGAATCTCATAATCCCTTTGCTAGGAGATACTTTCACAAAGACTCGATCCCCTACTTGAAATTCCAAGTCCCTGCGGCGCGTGTCTGCATAGCTCTTTTGGCGATCTTGAGCGGCTTTCAACCGATCCCGGATGATCTTGACTATACTAGCAGTTTGCTCAATCAACTCCGGACCAAGTACTTTTCTTTCTCCTACCTCATCCCAGTAGAGAGGAGACCTGCAGCTTCGCCCATACAAAGCCTCGAACGGAGCCATTTGGATACTCGCCTGATAGCTATTGTTGTAGGCGAACTCCACCAAAGGCAAGTGCTCTTCCCAACTGCCTTTGAAATCCAGCATACAAGCCCGAAGCATATCTTCTATTACTTGGTTCACCCTCTCGGTTTGTCCATCCGTTTGTGGATGAAAAGCAGTGCTGAAATCAAGTCGGGAACCCATAGCTTCCTGAAAGCTTTTCCAGAATCGTGATGTGAATCTTGGATCCCGATCCGACACAATACTGACAGGCACTCCGTGCAACCTCACCACTTCCTTGATGTACAAAGCAGCTAACTGACTAGAGTTGAAAGTAGTTCGGTAAGGCAAGAAGTGAGCGGACTTCGTCAAACGATCCACTACTACCCATATCGCATCTGAACCCCTTGCCGTCTTTGGCAAGCCAACTATGAAATCCATGGATATGTTCTCCCATTTCCACTCGGGAATCGGAAGGGACTGTAATAGACCTGCGGGCCGCATGTGTTCTGCTTTCACCTGTTGGCACACCAAGCACCGTGCTACATATTCCGCAACCTCCCTCTTCATATTCTGCCACCAAAAGTGACTCTTGAGGTTCCGGTACATCTTCGTACCCCCTGGATGCACAGTGTACTTTGCCCGGTGGGCTTCATCCATAATCTCCCTCCGAAGATTTGCATTGGCTGGAACACACAGCCTTCCCTTGAATGTGATAGCACATCGGCTAGTGAGAGAGAAGTCCTCACTACCCTTAGCAACTTCCTTGTTCCGATAAGCCAACAATTCAGCATCCGTGGCTTGGTATTCTTGGATCAAATCTATAATGTATGGCCGAACCGTGACATTTGCCAAGATAGGACTACGGACAGAGTCATTCACACTAATGTCCAGATTTGCCAAGTCTTCAAGTAGCTTCCATTCCTGCACTAACATGCATGCTAATAACCCCGGAGTTCTTCTACTCAAAGCATCAGCCACTACATTTGCTTTACCCGGGTGGTATTGAATGGTACAATCATAGTCCTTCAGAAATTCCATCCAACGCCTTTGCCTTAGATTCAGCTCCTTTTGGGAAAAGAGATACTTGAGACTCTTGTGATCAGTGAACACATAGAACTCCACCCCATAAAGGTAATGACGCCAAATCTTAAGTGCAAACACGACCGCCGCAAGCTCCAAGTCGTGCGTAGGATAGTTCTTCTCATGCTCCTTCAACTGCCTTGATGCATAGGCAATGACTTTCTTGTGCTGCATGAGTACACACCCAAGTCCAACGTGTGAGGCATCACTATACACCTCATACCCATAAGGTCCGGATGGCACCGTAAGGACAGGAGCTGTGGTAAGCCTCTTCTTCAGTTCCGTGAAACTGATCTCACACTTGTCGCTCCATACAAACTTAGCGTTCTTCCTTGTCAGGTAAGTGAGCGGTGCTGCAAGGCTGGAGAAACCCTCTACGAATCTCCTGTAGTAGCCTGCCAACCCAAGAAAACTGCGTATCTCCGTGACACTCTTGGGCCTCGCCCAATTCATGACTGCCTCTATCTTCTTTGGATCCACCGAAATGCCTTCCGCCGATACAACGTGGCCTAGGAATGCCACCTCTTCCAACCAAAACTCACACTTGCTAAGTTTGGCGTATAGCTTGTGCTCTCTTAGCATTTCCAAAGCAAGGCGCAGGTCGCGTGTGTGATCTTCCCGTGTCTGGGAATAAACCAAAATGTCATCAACAAATACAATCACGCACCTATCAAGATATGGCCGGAACACCCGGTTCATCAAATCCATAAAGGCTGCCGGCGCGTTCGTGAGTCCAAAAGGCATCACCAAGAACTCGTAATGTCCATATCGAGTCCTGAAAGCAGTTTTGGGAACATCTTCCGCCTTAATCTTCAACTGGTGATAACCCGATCGAAGATCTATCTTTGAGAAAAATCTCGCTCCCTTCAACTGATCGAACAAGTCATCAATCCTAGGCAAGGGATACCTATTCTTTATAGTGACTTTGTTCAATTGCCTGTAATCGACACACATCCGCATCGAGCCATCTTTCTTCTTAACAAACAACACCGGGGCACCCCATGGTGAGACACTTGGTCGAATGAAGCCAAGGCCTTGCAATTCCTCCAACTGAGTCTTCAACTCCTTGAGTTCAATAGGGGCCATTCTATATGGAGCTCTGAATACAGGAGCTGTGCCTGGTGCAAGCTCGATCATAAACTCAATCTCCCTGTCTGGAGGCAATCCTGGCAACTCCTCTGGAAATACATCCAGGAACTCACTCACAACCGGAATAGTCGATGAGTCCTTTGCCTCGGGGTTAGCTAAGCTCAACGCCGCAAAACGGGCAATGTCTCTACTTTTTAACCCCCGAAAGTGAAATGGTTTTCCTTTTACCGGCTTGAAGAGTACCATCTTCTCAAAGCAAGCCACATGCCCATGGTGTGCTGCCAACCAATCCATTCCCAATATAATATCAAAGTCTTGGAATCCAAGGACGATGAGGTCAACCGCCAACTCGTGGCTTCCAACTTGGACCGCACTATTTCTATACACTTTATCTGCCAATACTGTTTTGCCGAGCGGAGTCGAAATGGCTAACTCCGGTTTTAGCTGACTAGGCTCCACAGAAAAGCCTTCTGAAAAACTCGGCGAGACAAACGAATGAGTAGACCCGGTATCAATCAACACTCGAGCCAAATACTCATTGACTAGTAGGGTTCCTGAAATTTTAACTAGCGGAGTTAATCCATGCATCAACAACGTATACGTGTAGGTTTATATATATATAGAACATGCCGAGTACGTACACAAAAATATAGCATAGCATAACAATCACGAATAAAGAAAATAACTCCAAACGCGTACCTTGCACCACATCATCAGATGCAAGTGCATCACCCTCTGTCAAAGCAAATACACGCCCCTGGTTCGCCTGGCGAGACTGAGGTGTAGACCGGGTAGTCTGAGATGACGCCTGGTATGATCCTGCTGGGCGTGTCGGGGGCCTACTATCCTGAGACTGGCCTGGTAAATGCCGGCTAGGGCAATCTCTGATCATGTGGCCCTGGCGACCGCAATGATAACATCCACCAGATGCTCTTCGGCAATCTCCTGCCGGATGCCTTTTGCCGCATGAAGTGCAGACCTCATATGTGTAGGCTGGAGGGACCGGAGGTGGTGTATACCTCGCTGCCTGAGGGGTAACTGGCCGTGGGGCCGGAAGAGCTTGAGGTCGAGGTGCCTGTGGCACGTACTGCCGGGGTGCTGGAGGAGCATAAGTCGGCTTCATCTGTGGTGCTGGCCATGTATACTGATAAGGACCAGTCCGGGCCCGCCTCTCTGGAGGTGCTGAACTATTGGCTTGGCCTCTCGCCAACTCTCTCTTCTTAGACACCGCTTCGGAATTGGCCTCGACCAATAAGGCCTTGTCTACCACTTCAGGGTAGGTAGCATGCTTGAAAACGGAAACCTTCTCCATAATAACATCCTTGAGCCCTTGCTCAAATCTTCTCGCCTTCATTGCCTCAGTAGCAACCATATGAGGCGCGAATCTCGACAATTCTGAGAACTTGGCCTCATAAGTGGCCACAGACATCGAACCTTGCTCAAGGTTGATGAATTCTCTCTCTTTCCTTTCCCGTGCACCGATCGGAAAATACTTCTTGTAAAAAGTATCTTTGAACTCCTCCCAAGTCCACGGTTGACCTTGCATGGTCAAGTCCCGTGTCCTCAATGCGGACAACCACCAATGGTGGGCTTCGCCCTCTAGCATAAAAACTGCCCATGCCACTTTCTCTTCCTCTGTAGGAGAGAGCACCGCAATTATCTTCTCAACCTGGAGGATCCAAGCCTCCGCAGTAAGAGTGTCACGCCCCAAAATACCCCCTAGGAGTTAAGGGATACTTTAGAGGTGACTACGTGTACCTGTCAAACCATCCTGTAATGCAAGAGGCTAAACATGATATAATTCAATGAAAATCAGAGCGCGGAAACTAACATAAGTGCGGAAGCATAAACCAACTTTTTCTTTTCTTCTATAACTCCAATTAGTATTCCAAGTTAACATATACCAATTACAATCAAAGTAAAGGTGGACATGCCCACCTATCAAAATACAAAAGGGAACTCTCTAACCCTCTCCTCTCAACAGTAGTCGAGGTATGGCCACACATCCAAGTCCCCATCCTCCTGAGATTGCCATGGGATAGGTGGCTCCCTCTCCTCTACATACTCCTCCTCGGCCCAAGGCTCGGGGTCGAGGACATCCACGGTACCTGCCGACATAAAAGTACGGCTGAGCATGGAATACTCAGCGAGTACAAACTACTAGCTAACCATAACAATAACGAACGCATAACAACAGTGAGCAATACAAGATATTAATTTAAAGCAATAGTGAAGGCATAAGATACATAGCCATATCTTGACATGCGTATATGAATGCAAAAACCTCGGTAAAACTCATGTCTCGGAAACCTTTTTCGTGTCTCGGTCAAATCATGTATGTGTATCGTGTCTTGCCTTGTATTTCATGTCTTGATTGGTTCTTGACTTGTATACTTGTGAGCCAGAGGCTAGCACCCTTCCTTGGGCTACCAACCTCCTTGTCATGTTCTCTCTTGCATTTCACTTGTGAGCCAGAGGCTAGCACCCTTCCTGGGGCTACCAACCTCCTTGTCATGTTCTTATTCCGTTTCTCTTGTGAGCCAGAGGCTAGCACCCTTCCTGGGGCTACCAACCTCCTTGTCATGTTCTTGATTCATTTCACTTGTGAGCCAGAGGCTAGCACCCTTCCTTGGGCTACCAACCTCCTTGTCATGTTCTTGATTCATTTCATATACAAATACAATCTTGGAAAACCCGGTTTCATGCATGCATGCGTGCTTGTGTGCTTGTCAATGGTGGTAATCATGATGACATACTTAAAAGGGGCGGATCACATGACTATGGCATTTCAATCCTTAACATAGTGGTATGAAAATTTAGGCAACATATAGCACATTTGAGCAATTTATCATTTCTAAGAACATTTACACAATTTCTATTTCCATTTTCTTCATTAAGTCCATTTATCCCTTGTTTAGTCATTTTATCAAACACATAGCATGCAAGGTTCCTTAATGGTTCATCTTCTTCTTTTTAGTGCCTACTTTCCATCCAAAAATCAAGGTATGTTCATTATTGGTAAAGTACCCATCCACCATTTCCATCACACACATCACCCAACATACACCTCGGCATCCAATCGCCACATCAACACCCACACACATCCATACCTTTTTCTTATCTTATTTAGGTTCATTGGAGGTGATACATTTCATATGGGAGGCAAACATAATAGCATAAATCACATTTCATAAGGAAAACCTAGATTTATTGCTAGGGTAAGTTAGTAGGGTGTACTAACCTTAGATCAAGGTTTGATCTTGAAGAAACCTTGATTGAAGCTCCAACTTGAAGGAAGAACACCTTTGCTTGAAGGAGACTTGAGTTGGGGAAGAAACCCCTTTCAAAAACGTGCTTGGGTTGCTGCCCTAGCTTGGAGAATGGAACCCCACACGAGCTTGAGTTGAAATCTTGAAGAAAATGTGCTTGGGGACGATCTAGGGTCTTCACCCCTTTGATTTCTTCTCCAATGGAAAACCCTATTTGCAAATCCCCTTCTCCTCTCTCTCTATCTCTCAAAATCCCTTAAGTGTTGTGAATGAAGCCCTAAAGGCTCGGGCAAGCCTTAAGGAGAAAGGGTTTAACCCCCAAAAGACGATAAAGCCCTTACTGAAATTTCTGCAAAAACGCGAAGACCGAGCGATCGGTGGTTATGACCGATCGATCGGTTGCCTACCGATCGATCGGTGTTTATGACCGATCGACCGGTCAAAAACTCACTCTCTGGAAAATTTCCCCATACAAACTTTCTGACCGCGCGATAGCTACCGATCGATCGGTTATGGTCCGATCGATCGCTGATTGAACCGAGCGATCGGTTCTCTATATGTCTGGACTGTTTTGACCATATCTTTTGACTCGCTCGTCGGATTTTGACGATTCAACTTGCGTTGGGTTCGTCTTTCGAAAACGAACATTTCTGATGTTTTGGAATTTCCGATTTCTCCCTTATTTATTAATTTGACTACAAAAACGGCCAATTAGCTACGAAGGTGCCATTCATTAAAGATGAAAAAGTCCGGGGTGCTACATTCTCCCCCCCTTACAAAAATTTCGTCCTCGAAATTTGGACAATGCGTGCTTTACAATTTAAACAACTTAGCATAACAATTTGAAACAAAATTACAAGTCATACATAAAATCATTCAAACAACTCGGGGTGCTTTGCCTTGACTTCGGCCTCACGTTCCCATGTAGCCTCTTCTCGAGCGTGATGTTGCCATTGCACGAGAACTAGCGGAATAGTCTTGTTGCGAAGTACTTGGTCTCTTCGATCCAAAATATGAACCGGCTTCTCAACCAAAGTGAGATCCTCTCGAATCTCAACCGGATCAAGCTCGATGACGTGAGAAGGATCCGGGATGTACTTCCGAAGCTGGGAGATATGAAACACGTTGTGGACCGCCGCCATGTGAGCGGGCAAAGCAACACGGTAAGCCACCTCGCCAACTCGAGTAATGATCTCGAACGGACCCACATATCTCGGGCTAAGCTTGCCTCTCTTCCCGAATCGCATAACACCTTTGGTCGGTGAAATCCTTACAAACACAAAATCACCGACTCGGAATTCAAGATCCCTCCTTCGGTTGTCGGCATAGCTTTTCTGTCTATCTTGTGCGGTCTTCAACCTCTCCCGGATAAGCTTGACCCTATCCGCGGTTTGTTCAATTAACTCGGGGCCCAAAATCTTTCTTTCTCCCACTTCATCCCAATACAACGGGGATCTACAACTTCTTCCGTACAAAGCCTCGAAAGGCGCCATTTGTATGCTTTCTTGATAACTATTGTTGTAAGCGAATTCCACCAAAGGTAGGTGATCTTCCCAACTTCCCTTGAAGTCTAGCATACATGCTCGGAGCATATCTTCAATAACCTGATTCACCCTCTCGGTTTGCCCGTCGGTCTGTGGGTGGAAAGCTGTGCTAAAGTCTAATCGGGAGCCCATTGCACCTTGAAAACTTTTCCAAAACCTGGATGTGAATCTTGGGTCTCTATCCGACACAATACTCACTGGCACCCCATGCAATCGGACTATTTCTTTGATGTATAGTTCTGCTAACTGGTTGGAGTTGAATGTAGTCCGGTATGGTAAGAAATGAGCGGACTTCGTGAGTCTATCAATAACTACCCATATAGCATCAGTCTTCTTGACCGTCTTCGGCAATCCCACGATGAAGTCCATAGAGATATGTTCCCATTTCCACTCGGGAATAGGGAGAGACTGCAAAAGACCTGCCGGTCTCAAATGCTCCGCTTTCACCTGTTGGCACACCAAACACTGTGCCACATACTCCGCAACCTCCCTCTTCATGTTTCGCCACCAAAAGTGACTCTTGAGGTTCCGATACATCTTTGTCCCTCCGGGATGCACTGTATACTTAGACCGGTGAGCCTCATCCATAACCTCTCTCCGAAGGTCTACATTGGCTGGGACACAAAGTCTTCCCTTGAATGTAATAGCACCTCGGCTAGTGAGAGAGAAGTCCGTACTACCCTTGGCCACTTCCTTATCCCTGAAAGCCAACAAGTCAGTGTCTGTGGCTTGATACTCCTGGATCAAGTCTATAAGGTACGGCCGAACTGTAACATTTGCCAAAACCGGACTGCGGACAGAATCGTTCACACTAATGTCTAGATTTGCCAAATCGTCTAACAGTCTCCATTCCCGCACCAACATGTGAGCCAACAACCCCGATGGTTTCCTACTCAGAGCATCTGCCACCACATTTGCTTTTCCCGGGTGATATTGGATAGTGCACTCGTAGTCCTTTAAGAACTCAATCCAACGCCGTTGTCGTAAGTTTAACTCTTTTTGAGAAAAGAGATACTTGAGGCTCTTGTGGTCCGTGTACACATAGAACTCCACCCCGTACAGATAATGTCGCCAAATTTTAAGTGCAAACACGACCGCCGCAAGCTCCAAGTCGTGAGTGGGGTAGTTCTTTTCATGCTCTTTCAACTGCCTTGATGCATAGGCAATGACTTTCTTGTGTTGCATTAGGACACACCCGAGTCCGACGTGCGAGGCATCACTATACACCTCATACCCAAAAGGTCCAGATGGCACAGTAAGGACAGGGGCTGTGGTGAGGCGTTTCTTCAACTCTTGGAAACTTACTTCACATCGGTCACTCCAACTGAACTTTGCATTTTTCCTTGTCAAGTAGGTGAGAGGTGCAGCCAGATTGGAGAATCCCTCCACAAATCTCCGGTAGTAGCCTGCCAATCCGAGGAAACTACGTATCTCCGTGACGCTCTTGGGCCTCTCCCAACTCATGACTGCCTCAACCTTGGCTGGATCTACCGAAATGCCCTCGGCCGACACCACGTGTCCAAGAAATGCGACCTTCTCTAACCAGAACTCGCACTTACTCAATTTGGCATATAGCCTATGCTCTCTCAACATCTCCAGAGCAAGGCGGAGGTCTCGCGCGTGATCTTCCCGTGTCTGGGAATACACCAAAATGTCATCAATGAATGCAATCACGTATCGATCCAAGTAAGATCGGAACACCCGGTTCATCAAATCCATGAATGCCGCCGGTGCATTCGTCAGCCCAAAAGGCATGGCAAGGAACTCGTAATGCCCATACCGAGTCCTGAAAGCCGTCTTCTGAACATCTTCCGCCTTGATCCTTAATTGATGATACCCCGACCTAAGATCAATTTTGGAGAAGAATCTCGCTCCCTTCAGTTGGTCGAACAAGTCATCGATCCTTGGCAAGGGATAACGATTCTTGATAGTTACCTTGTTCAACTGACGGTAGTCTATACACATTCTCATCGACCCGTCTTTCTTCTTTACAAAGAGGACCGGAGCTCCCCACGGTGACACACTTGGTTGGATGAAACCAAGTTGTTGTAACTCCTCAATTTGCTTCTTCAATTCTTCAAGCTCTATCGGGGCCATTCTATATGGGGCTCTTGAAATCGGAGCGGTGCCCGGAGTAAGCTCTATAGCGAACTCAATCTCCCGATTCGGAGGTAACCCGGGAAGTTCCTCCGGAAACACGTCCAAGAAATCACTCACGACCGGAATGGCCGAAGAGTTTTGTGCTTCTAGGTTTGTTACACTCAAGGCTGCGAGGCGAGCAATGTCCCTCTCTCTTAATCCTCGGAAGTGAAAAGGCTTACCCCCTTCCGGCTTGAAATTCACCATCTTTTCAAAACACGCAACATGCCCGTGATGGCTTGCCAACCAATCCATACCAAGAATGACGTCAAAGTCTAAATCTTGGAAACCCAGGACGATAAGGTCGGCTAACAATTCATTCTCCCCCACTTGAACCACACTATCCCTGAATACCTTATCCGTATCAACCGACTTGCCGAGTGGAGTTGCAATGGTCAACTCCCGCTCCAACGGAGTAGCCTCAGTCGAAAAGCCCTTTGCAAAACTTGGGGAGACAAAAGAGTGAGTAGATCCTGTGTCTATCAACACTCGAGCGAGACACTCGTTCACTAATAAAGCGCCTGTGCGATTAAGTAACTAATATAAGTAGATTTCAAATAATAACAAGCATCATACATAGGTAACCCTTAGTATAGAAACTCACAAAGCAAACCATAGAAATTTTACACAATTTAAATTTTAGAATTCGTGCGTACCTTGCACGACATCGTCGGATGCACGTGCGTCTCTCTCGGATAAGGCAAAGACTCGGCCCTGTGTGGCTGGGCGAGGAGGCCGGGTAGACTGTGAGGCCCTCGAAGCCTGAGAAGAGCTAGGCTGAGATGTCTGCCTAATCGGGGGCCTGCTCCCCGAAGACTGAGCTGGCATTAGACGTCGGGGACAATCTCTAATCATGTGGCCCTGGTCGCCACAATGAAAACAGCCTCCTGTAGCCTTCCGACATTCCCCTGCTGGATGCCTCCTTCCACAAAGGGTGCAGACATCATGTGAATAAGTGGGAGGAGTATAACCCGTAGCCTGAGTCACTGCGGGGCGAGGAGCATACGAGGTAGCCGGGCGAAAAGCCGGTGGAGAAAAAGGGCGGGGGGCCTGTGGTGCCGAGTACCTCCTCTGTGACTGAGCCGGCCCTGCGGACTGATAAGACATAGTCCTAGCTCTCTTCTCCCCTGAACTACTAGACTGTCCCTTCTCTATTCCTCTTCTCTTAAAGAACTCTTCGGAATTAGACTCGGCCAACAATGCTTTGTCCACAACTTCTGAATATGTCTCATGTCGGAACATTGAGACACGATCCTTGAGGTAGGCCTTCAACCCCCTCTCGAATTTCCGGGCCTTCATAGCCTCGGTAGCTATCATGTGTGGAGCAAATCGAGATAGCTCTGAGAACTTGGCTTCGTAAGCCGCTACAGACATATTACCTTGCTCCAAGGTAATAAACTCAATTTCTTTCTTTTCTTTCATCCCAACCGGAAAGTATTTCTTGTAGAAAACGTCCAAGAATTCTCCCCATGTCCATTCTTGGCCTTGCCGGGTCAACTCTCGGGTCCGAAGTGCAGACTTCCACCAATGGTCGGCCTCGCCTTCAAGCATAAAGGCAGCCCATGTGACCCTCTCTACTTCCGTAGGTGCCAAAACCGAGAATATCTTCTCAAGTTGCCGAATCCAACCCTCGGCAATAAGTGGATCAATGCTTCCACAAAAAGTTGGAGGCCTCATCCTCCGGAAAGCTTCTATCCCGGCTTGGGCTCGGTTAGGAGGGGCCGGTATAAGTGCCGCATTAGGCGGGGTGGCCGGTTGCCTTGCCGCCAACATAGCCAAGGTCTCGGCTATGGATGCGAATGCTTGGGCAAAGTCGGGTTGATCATCACCCGATGGAGCCTCACCTCCATTACCCCTCGTGTTGTACCCGCGACCCCGAGTATTGCGTCTCATGATTTCTCCTGAGAACGACAATACAACATGAGTCTAACTTGGATACGCATTTAGTACAATTTCGCAATTCACTTAATACATATTCATCAAGCACATTTAATAAGTACAACACAAATAATGTACACATGGTATATAACACAATAGCATAACATACAATCCGTGTTCCTAGCGTAGGACTCTATGTTCGGTTGAAGTTCAACCCATTTTTGACTAAGACTAACTTGTTAGTCTATACTTGGAATACAAATCTCTAAGGTGATTCTAATACCTTGTTCAATCATCTAAGTGACCCTAGGGACTCTAATACCTAGAGCTCTGATACCACTTCTGTCACGCCCCAAAATACCCCCTAGGAGTTAAGGGATACTTTAGAGGTGACTACGTGTACCTGTCAAACCATCCTGTAATGCAAGAGGCTAAACATGATATAATTCAATGAAAATCAGAGCGCGGAAACTAACATAAGTGCGGAAGCATAAACCAACTTTTTCTTTTCTTCTATAACTCCAATTAGTATTCCAAGTTAACATATACCAATTACAATCAAAGTAAAGGTGGACATGCCCACCTATCAAAATACAAAAGGGAACTCTCTAACCCTCTCCTCTCAAGAGTACCATCTTCTCAAAGCAAGCCACATGCCCATGGTGTGCTGCCAACCAATCCATTCCCAATATAATATCAAAGTCTTGGAATCCAAGGACGATGAGGTCAACCGCCAACTCGTGGCTTCCAACTTGGACCGCACTATTTCTATACACTTTATCTGCCAATACTGTTTTGCCGAGCGGAGTCGAAATGGCTAACTCCGGTTTTAGCTGACTAGGCTCCACAGAAAAGCCTTCTGAAAAACTCGGCGAGACAAACGAATGAGTAGACCCGGTATCAATCAACACTCGAGCCAAATACTCATTGACTAGTAGGGTTCCTGAAATTTTAACTAGCGGAGTTAATCCATGCATCAACAACGTATACGTGTAGGTTTATATATATATAGAACATGCCGAGTACGTACACAAAAATATAGCATAGCATAACAATCACGAATAAAGAAAATAACTCCAAACGCGTACCTTGCACCACATCATCAGATGCAAGTGCATCACCCTCTGTCAAAGCAAATACACGCCCCTGGTTTGCCTGGCGAGACTGAGGTGTAGACCGGGTAGTCTGAGATGACGCCTGGTATGATCCTGCTGGGCGTGTCGGGGGCCTACTATCCTGAGACTGGCCTGGTAAATGCCGGCTAGGGCAATCTCTGATCATGTGGCCCTGGCGACCGCAATGATAACATCCACCAGATGCTCTTCGGCAATCTCCTGCCGGATGCCTTTTGCCGCATGAAGTGCAGACCTCATATGTGTAGGCTGGAGGGACCGGAGGTGGTGTATACCTCGCTGCCTGAGGGGTAACTGGCCGTGGGGCCGGAAGAGCCTGAGGTCGAGGTGCCTGTGGCACGTACTGCCGGGGTGCTGGAGGAGCATAAGTCGGCCTCATCTGTGGTGCTGGCCATGTATACTGATAAGGACCAGTCCGGGCCCGCCTCTCTGGAGGTGCTGAACTATTGGCTTGGCCTCTCGCCAACTCTCTCTTCTTAGACACCGCTTCGGAATTGGCCTCGACCAATAAGGCCTTGTCTACCACTTCAGGGTAGGTAGCATGCCTGAAAACGGAAACCTTCTCCATAATAACATCCTTGAGCCCTTGCTCAAATCTTCTCGCCTTCATTGCCTCAGTAGCAACAATATGAGGCGCGAATCTCGACAATTCTGAGAACTTGGCCTCATAAGTGGCCACAGACATCGAACCTTGCTCAAGGTTGATGAATTCTCTCTCTTTCCTTTCCCGTGCACCGATCGGAAAATACTTCTTGTAAAAAGTATCTTTGAACTCCTCCCAAGTCCACGGTTGACCTTGCATGGTCAAGTCCCGTGTCCTCAATGCGGACAACCACCAATGGTGGGCTTCGCCCTCTAGCATAAAAACTGCCCATGCCACTTTCTCTTCCTCTGTAGGAGAGAGCACCGCAATTATCTTCTCAACCTGGAGGATCCAAGCCTCCGCAGTAAGAGGGTCCACACTCCCGTGGAAGGATGGAGGCCTCAATCTCCTGAATGCC
This sequence comes from Tetracentron sinense, assembly GCA_015143295.1. Classification (NCBI taxonomy): domain Eukaryota; kingdom Viridiplantae; phylum Streptophyta; class Magnoliopsida; order Trochodendrales; family Trochodendraceae; genus Tetracentron; species Tetracentron sinense. The sequence continues at coordinate 14,103,423 of CM026564.1, read as the reverse complement.
TCAACTCCAGCTGTACGATGTACTGGAGCTGCGGGCGGTGGAGTAGGTGCCGCCGACGATGGTATAGCTTGCCGAGCCGCCAGTATGGCGAGTGTCTCAGCAATAGAGCCTAAGACCTGGGAGAGGTCAGGCTGCTCATCCTCACCCCGTGAAGAAGAGGAAGCTCTGGTATGTGGCCCACGACCCCGTGTGTTCCGTCTCATGACTAAAGTCCTGAGAATAATAACACCACATGAGTCTAACTTGAAACCACAGTTTATTTCAATGTCATTTCGCAATAATTCAATCTGTATTAGTTGTATAATATTAATATACAGCACATCAAGTCATCAAAGTATTCATCACATTATACTTATACTTTAGTGTTCTAGCGTACCTAGGACCGTACTTGGTTAAAGCAACCATTTTAGACTAAGACTAAGGTTTAGTCTTACACTTGGAACCAGACTCGCTCCCGACTCACTTCCTTCCTAACTTGTTTCCTAACATATGCTCTTGTCAAGCCGTGGTATAAGATTCTAAGTGACCCTAAAGACCTAAAGCCTAAGCTCTGATACCACTTCCTGTCGCGACCCAAAACCCACCCTAGGAGTTAGAGTGAATCTTGGACGACTTAATCATTATTTACATGACTTGCTTGACGAACCAACCTGCAAAACTCACAGAACACATACAATAGAGGATAACAGCGGAAGCATAACTATAAAACACAACGGAAGTCTAACAAAACTCTAAGTATATATACACATGGTCCAAGTTTAATACAAAAGAAAACAAAACAAAGAAAGTGCGGACATGCCCGCCAAAACACATGGATATAATCACTCATGCTCACCCACAGCTAAACCACTTAGAATCTAACACCACCTACTGATAACCCTCTACGGGAGGTTCCTCCAAAGGTTCCTCGACGTACTCCTCCTCCACCCAAGGGCTAGGAGCACAGACATCAAATGGAGCAGCAGCTCCCTCAGAACCTGCCGACATAAGAAGTACGGCTGAGCATGAAATACTCAGCGGGTACTAAATACTAACCAATAGTCATAGCAAAACCATAGCATTATAGGAAGCAGGAAGCATTTCACATATATAAAGCAGGAAACAATTCAAGCATATAAAGCAGGAATAATTCATATCATGACAATAAAGTAAAGGAGTATATAATCATGCTTGAATTCATAAAAGCCGATAAAACCCTTGAAAACACCGTGCACTTGACTTGACTGAAAATACCATTTCCTTGCTTGAAAACTTGTCATGTTTGTCTTATCTTATCGTATCATGCATGTCATGCCATGTCTTGTCATGCTTGCTTGGAAAGTAAACTACTTGTGAGGGAAGGGAGACCCTTCTTCCTAGAATGATTATGCTTGTCATGCCATGTCTTGTCATGCTTGCTTGGAAAAGTAAACTACTTGTGAGGGAAGGGAGACCCTTCTTCCTAGAATGCTCATGCTTGTCCTTCCACTTGTGAGATTCACTTGAGAGGTGTCCTTGTGAGATGCACTTGCGAGAGAAGGGAGACCCTTCTTATGATATGTATGCACTTGCGAGGGAAGGGAGACCCTTCTTATGAAAATGTATGATTGTCTCATCCTTGCCAAAAGTGAGGTAAAACATATCGTAGGATATGCCCCACCTCTAAATCTCATTCTTGAAAACCTCGGTAAATCATGTCATGCATGCGTGCTCGTGGAAGCGTGTACATACTTGCATTTAAATTTAAATGTGACATTTGGAGAGTTAACAATACATAACAATTCATAGACATCAATCAATTGAGCAATTCAATATTTGTGTTATTTAGGGAAAATAAGAAGGCACACTATCATAACCCTAGCAAATTTCCATAAACCTTAAACATGAATTTTCTTAATTTCTTATTCATTTCATTCATCTTGGCATTTCATCAAACATGGTGTGTTCATTATTTATCAACCCTACAACATGCTTTTCTAGGTGGGTTATACTCACATCACACTTGTATGTTTATTATTAGTACAATGCCCCTCCCCATTCATTCATTACATCATCCACACGGCATCCATTTGCCAACATCCATCTCCATTTACCATTCATACCACCAATCTCATAACACATATATAAGTGAAGGAAAATAAGAAGAAATAAAGGAAAAGAGAAGCTATAACTAGGAGGGTAGTAAGAAGCACCGACCTTAAAGAGATGAGGAAGAAACCCCTCTTCCAAACGACCGTGAGTTTCTGCCCTAGCTTGGAACACGAGCTCCACCCGAGCTTGAGCCGAGATCTTGAAGGAAAACGTGCTTGAGGATGATCTAGGGTCTCAAACCCCTTTGATTCCTCTTCAAAATGGAAACCCTAGATTTAGGAACCCTTTCTCCTCTCTTCTAATCTCCCAAATCTTCTAAGGGTTGAGAATGAGCCCTAAAGGCTCGGGCAATCCTATATAAGAAAGGGTATAACACCCGAATGCCGAAAATGCCCTTAGTGAAAATTCTGTAAAACGCGAGGACCGAGCGATCGGTGTTAATGACCGATCGATCGGTTTCCTACCGATCGATCGGTTTCATAACCGAGCGATCGGTTAAAATCTCACTCTCTGGAAAATTCCCCCATACAAAAATCTTGACCAGTCGATAGCCTCCGAGCGATCGGTTTTGGACCGATCGATCGCTCCATGGACCGAGCGATCGGTGGTCTGCAGGTCCAAACTGTTTTGGCCATAACTTTTGACTCGTTCGTCCGATTTTGACGATTCAACTTGCGTTGGGTTCGTACTTCGAAAACGAACATTTCTAACGTTTCGGAATTTCCAATTTCTTCCTTATTTATTAATTACATTACTTTAAAGGAAAAATGGCTACGAAGGGTCATGCATAAATGTGAAAAGGTCCGGGGCTCTACAATTAATAAATACGGGAGAAATTAAAAATTCTAAAATCTCAAAAATGTTCCTTTTCGAAAGAAGAACCCAATGCAAGTTGAATCGTCAAAATCCGTCGAACGGGTCAAAAGATATGGGCAAAACGGTAAAATGGGTCAAAAACCTGTAGAGCACCGATCACTAGGGATCGATCGGTTCACAACTGGTCGCTCTGTCCAAAGTAGCGATTGCTTGGTCCACAACCAGTCGATCGGTAGCTATCGACTGGTTAACTTTTTTGTATGGGGAAATTTTCCAGAGAGCATGTTTTTGACCGAGAGCTCGGTCAAGAACACCGATCACTCGGTATTTACCACCGATCGATTGGTATATCGCGTTTTGCAGAAATTTCAGTAAGGGCTTTTTTATCTTTTGGGTGTTAAACCCTTTCCTATTAAGGCTTGCCCGAGCCTTGAGGGCTCCATTCACTACACTTAGAGTATTTGGGAGATAAGGAGAGAAGAGAAAGGAGATTCTAACCTAGGGTTTGCATTTGAGAAGAAATCAAAGGGTTGGAAGACCCTAGATCACCATAAGCTTATACTCCTTCAAGTTCATAGTCCATGCACTCGTGAGGAGCACTTTCCCTAAGCTAGGGCAGCAACTCCACGCATGTGTTGGAGGGTTTTCCTCGCTTCTTCAAGGTCGGTACCTTTTGCTACCCTCCTAGTTCATATTTTTCTTCTTTTCTTCATTATTATTTCCCCAATGTATGAACCTAATAGGAGATGTGATGGAAGTGGTGTGAGAATGGATGTTGGGCGATGGATGCCGTGTGAATGATTTGATGAATGAAATGGGAAGGGTATTGTACAAATAATAAACATACTTGTGTGTTGTGAATATAAACCCACCTAGAAAAGTATGATGTAGGCTCTAACGAATAATGTACACACTACGTGTTTGATGAAATGCCAAGGTGAATAAAATGAGTTATAAATTAAGAAATGCATGCATAAACACTTATGAAATTGCTAGGGAATATGATAGTGTGATTCCTCGTTTTCCTTAAATTGCATAATTATTACTCGTTCAATTATTGATATGCTATGTGTTGTTGAAATCCGCAAATGTCATATTTAATTCCAAATGCAAGTATGTACAGGATCTCACGAGCACGGCATGCATGACATGGTTTATCGGCATTTTCAAAAATAAGGTTTAGAGGTGGGGCATGTCTTATGACATGTTTTGCCTCGCTTTTGACAAGAACAAGACAAGCATTCATAAAGAAGGGTCTCCCTTCCCTATCAAGTGCATATCATAAAGAAGGGTCTCCCTTCCCTCTCAAGTGCATAGCATGAAGAAGGGTTTCCCTTCCCTCTCAAGTGCATATCATGAAAGAAGGGCCTCCCTTCCCTCCCAAGAGCATCTCACAAGCGCATCTCACAAGTACATGGACATGTTTAAGTTCCAAGCAAACACGCATGACATGGCACACTCGACAAGATCAAGCAAGATAAACATGACAAGTTTTCATGCACACAATGAGTATTTTAAGTCAAGTGCACGATGATTTCAAGAGATTTATCGGCTTTTATGTGATGCAAACATGAATATAAACTGCATTACTTCCTTGTTATTTTATGAAATGTTTCCTACATTATAATATGAATTGTTCTTTGCTTTATACATTGCTATGCTTATGCCATGACTATTGGTTAGTATTTGGTACCCGCTGAGTATTCCATGCTCAGCCGTACTTCTTATGTCGGCAGGTGATAGCGGAGCAGCTGCTCCTTTTGATATTTGTACTCTGAGCCCTTGGGTAGAAGAGGAATATGTTGAGGAACCTATGGAGGAACCTCCGGTAGAGGGTTACTACTAGGTGGTGGTAGATTCTTAGTGAGTGATCTGTGGGTGTGAGCTTGAGAGACTATATTCTTGTATTTTGGCGGGCCTGTCCGCACCTTCTTTTGTTGATTCCTTTTGTACATAACTTGGATCATGTATATATACACATAGAGGTTTTGGTTAGACTTCCGCTGTGCTTTGTAGTTATGTTTCTGCTATTATGTCCTCTATGGTATACGCTCCAGGTATATTTTGCTGGTTGGTTTGTTAAGCAAGTCATGCAAGTCATGATAAGTCATCCAAGATTCACTCTAAGTCCTAGGATGAGTTTTGGGTCGCGACAATCTAACTCATAGCCCATTGCACATCATCTGGGTTTCCAAGACTTCTGATTAAGTCATGAGAAACAATTTCTCATGTAAAACATTTTGAGAAAATCCTTTGATAAGTATAATATCTTTTAATAAAAGTATATTTTAAAACTTATTTCGATTTCAAAATCACCTGTGCAGGATTTATACTTAATCAACTGTGTTACCCGAAACTTGGATAATCTCTCAAATTAATGAGCATGAATTTCTTGTTTGAAATTCATCATGACTCGAACAACTTTCTGACTATCCAACTATCACTGTATCGTATTCCCTAAGGTAGAAAATACTTTGGGGGAATCAAAACAGTCAGATCACTGCTTAATCATAGATGAACTCATCAGATCTAAGGATCATCGAAACTGTTCAATGTGAATGAAGACCAACTATCTGATAGTATGTTTATGCAAGAGGTCTCTTATTGAATGCAATCATTCAGTGTACATTTACGCACCCATATGCTGATGTGTAGTCTCCACTACAATAGTTTGAGATAGAACTACATCTCAACTATTGAGAACATCTTAGCATAGTGGTAGCCATATAAGTGAAGTGCCCAGCTTCACTCACAGCTGTGACTATATAAGGTATAAGGAACCGGAAAGTTATATCTGCCTGTGATAATCCAATCACATAACTTTCCTACAATATATCCTATGGACCTTTATCGATATCTCATATCGTATAGATCATCTCATGATCATGGTCAATTACCCATAATGAATACTGTAAAGTCAAAGCTTTGTTGGCAAAATTCCGAGCTTAAAAAGTTGTAATAGGTCTTTATTTGTTCTACATCCGGTTTGAAGATAAAGTGAAGAAGAAGTCGTGAAGAAACTTGAAGCTACATCACCCACATTAGCTCAAAAGTTGGGATTGAAAGAGAGACCTAGATGACCCTAAGTTACCTCATGAAAATGCCCATTCATCATTAAAAATAAGTCAAAATGGAGTAGGGTTGATAGTGGAATGCATTGAATGTTTAAAAGGATGAAAATAAGAAAAAATGCACTTGGGGGTCGACCCTGAAGAGAGAAATTTTTGTATGGTGAAATCAGGCAGAGAATCAAAAAACTGAGGGTCAACCCTAAAGGATAGTTGGGTCTACCGAAGTGTACATTTGGGTGACCGAACTATCCCCCAGGGTCGACCCTGATATGGGGTTTCGGTTTTCATCCTTTGTTGCTACAGTGGGTCGACCCAGGGTTCCTCCAGGGTCGACCCTGATACGGAAAAACTTTCTAATTTTATTTGTTGGCAACTTCTAAACCCTTGAACCTTTCCTATATATATGGGACCTCTCCCAATACGTGAAGGATGATTCCTTGGAGACTTTTTAGAGCACTTTGAGCTCCTTTTGGGTTTATGAAAACTCTCATTACTTCTCCATTAATTGGCCTCTAGGTTATGCAAAGTTTTCATTCATATTTTCTCAAACTTGCATTAGATGATCCTTAATCATTAAGAGATCACCCCAGGGCTTCCACAAAACCTAAATCCCACTGTATGCTCTTCTGTGAGCATTGGTTAGCTTGAGCTAAAGCCATCGAGGACGGAGATCGATCTTCGGAGACCGTGGTTGATCACTTTGAGTAAGATAGGCCGGTGAGGAACCAGAGCTGCTGTTGCGGAGATCGAATGTGCTGTGTTCATGGTTTGGAAGTTGAGGAATCGATACTGAGGAACGTTGTGTCGTGTCCAGTTGGGTAAGATTCGAGTCTTGTATTGTTCAACTCTTCTCATAGTGAATTTTGTGCTTGACGAGGTCCCGTGGTTTTTCCCGGAATGGTTTTCCACGTAAAAATCTTGTGTGTTCAAGTGAGATTGATTGTGTGTGATTGACTAAAATTAAAATTGGTAGAGAAAATTGAAGTAGACCTATTCACCCCCCTCTAGGTCTAAGAGTGCATTGAAATAAGGAATTTCAATTGGTATCAAAGCAGGTACACTCATAAGGTTAAATCTCTTAAGTGTGATCTTGTGTCTATCCTTAAGTCAATGACTACTCTAAGAGAGGGTGGATCCATCTCTTGTCCCCCATTATTTGATGGGAACAATTATGCGTATTGGAAAGCTCAAATGAGAGCATTTCTCAAATCCATAGATGAAAGAATCTGGATGTCCATTCAGGATGGATGGACTCCACCTTTGAATATTCTAGGTGATGTAATTCTCATTAAAAGCACCAAGGATTAGAGCAAAGAAGAGCTCGACACAAGTGGTTAGAACATGAAAGGTCTCAATGCAATCTTTACTGCAGTCACTGTTGAAGAATTCAAACGAATCTCTTCATGTGAAACAGCAAAGGAGGTATGGGATATTCTGGAAATGACTTATGAAGGTACAACCACTGTCAAGATCTCTAAGTTTCAAATTCTCACCACAAAATTTGAAAATATGAAAATGGAGGACAATGACACATTTGATGAATTCTATGCTAAACTAAGTGATATTGTCAACTCCAGTTTCAACCTGGGTGAGAAAATCAGTGAGTCCAAAATTGTCAGAAAAATCCTTAGATCTCTACCGGAAAGGTTCCAATCTAAGGTCACTACCATCAAGGAGAGAAAGAATGTTGATACTCTCAAGATTGAGGAATTGGTCGGATCACTCCAAACCTACGAACTCAATCTTCGACCATCCAAGAAAAACAAATCTGTAGCCTTGGAAACTGTCAAGGAGACCTTGGATGAGGATGACAGTGATGCTGAGTTGGGAGAGAAGGAGTTGGCTCTGTTTGTTAAAAAATTTCAAAAATATCTGAAAACAAATAAAAGGTTCAAGCCTAAACCAGGAGGAAAACCTCTTAAAAAGGCAAAGTCAAAACCTTGGGATAATAAAAAAGTCCCCAAAGGAACTAATAAGAAATCTCGTGGTATTCAATGCTATGAATGCAAAGGCTACTACCACATTTCACCTGATTGCCCTAACAAGAAGAAGTCTAAGGGAAAGGTGATGAATGCCACATGGGATGACAGTGATTCTGAGGATGAACAATTTGAAAGCTCTACCCCAAGTGAGGAATCTGAAAATCACATGGCTTTCACTGTCACCCTATCAGAGATAGACAATCCTCCCACTACTCATGAAGAGAAGAGTGATGAAGATCAAGTGAGTGAGTCCAGTGAAGATCATGATCAGAGTCACACTATCTCTGAGTTTGATGAAGATATGGATAAAGCCTATGAAAGGTTGTTTTCTGAAAGCCTTAAGCTGAAGAAAGCTAAGATCTCTTTGAACAAACAACTTAAATTTACCCAACAAGAAAGAGACTCTTGCAAACTAGAAGCAGAAGGAAAGAATGCTCTAGTATCTCAGCTTGAAAGTGAAAAGGCTGAACTGGTATCCAAACTAGAATACCTTGAGGAAGAAAATGCCTCTTTATCCAAATGGATCAAGGATCTAGAAACTGAGGAAGACAACTCCTTGAGTGTTTCTGAAGAGTCAAAGACTCGTATTTCAGAATTGGAATCTGAAAGAAATAACCTTATTGAAAAAGTTAGATTTTTAGAAAAGGAATTTTTTGATATTCTAAAAGTTAAGGATGGGCTAGCTAAGAAAGTAACAGAACTCAAAAAGGAAGCTAGACTCCTTAGCAACACTCAAATCTTAGATAAACTGGAGAGTATGCAGCGCTCAACAGTAAACATGTTCGGCATAGGACACCCAGACAGACCATCCGGTCCTTTTAATGTCGAAACAATGTCTACTGCAACTTTTGAGCCAATACATGAAAATCCAAGATTGGTAAGTTCTAACTCCTCAGGATCAAAAGCTAGGATGCCAAACTCTCAGTTATATCAAACCTTTGACATTTCTGGACAAGGTAAAAATTCAACTGAAGCTGAGAGAACTAAAGTTCAGCCCCAAACAAAAAGATCTCCACCTCCCAGGTTCATTCCTACTTGCCACCATTGTGGAGTGAAGGGTCACATCTGACCTAACTGCAATGCCTTTAGGAGAAATCCCCGAAATGGTTCTTGGAATCAAACACAACATCAAGGGAATCTCCAAAGGCAAATTCAGGCCTTAGCAGAAAAGTCTAGGAGTTTGAGTGAAGAAGTGATGAAAATTGCTCAACTCTCTAGTACACAATATGGTCATGACACTTCTTATGCTCATCATGAAGAAGGTAACAGGATGAACCAAAATGCTAGGTTCTCCCAGAAAAGAGGAAGAACAGAAGATCTAACAAAAAGAAGGTCATGCCTACAAATGAAGTGAACAAAAACAATAGGGTTCTCCAAAAGTCTAAGTTTATTTATGTGAGAAAGGATGATCTAAAATGCCTTGTCATCCACACCACTTTGAAAGCCCAAAATTCTGACATGTGGTATTTCAATAGTGGATCCTCTAGACACATGATAGGTAACAAGTCCGTCTTTACTCACCATGAGGAATGCTCGAATGGGACTGTTACATTTGGCGATGGAAGCAAATCCTTTGTGAAAGGAAAAAGGGTCATCCAAGCACCAGGCATTCCTAAACTGAAGGATGTCTTGTTTGTAGAAGGATTGAATGCTAATCTAATTAGCATAAGTTAATTGTGCAATGATCACCATGCTGTCCACTTTACCAACAACAAGTGCTCTATTATGGATGACAAAGGTGTGTGTGTTTTGGAAGGGTCAAGAACCACTGATAATTGTTATGGTTTAATTCCAAGTGATGGTTCTTCTCAAATTTGCAACAGGGCTAAAGTTGAAGAAGTTGAACTGTGGCACAGGAGGCTAGGTCACATGAATTTCAAAGACCTAAGCAAACTCTCAAAACACGTGTGCGTGAGAGGTGTCGTGACCCAAAATACCCCCTAAGAGTTAGGGATTCTTTGACTCGTGACCGCCGTATCATACCTCCGATATGATACATAAGGCACACATGGAAACCTGTCAGAGTACCTGAACACACAGCGAAAACGATATACAATGCACAGCGGAATTTGAAATACACTCAATATAGCGGAAGTAAAGCGAATACTCCTATAACTTGGTCCAAACATGAACCAACAAAATATACATGTGTATGAATCCAAAAGGTGGAGTGGACAAGCCCCACTCTCACTTAACAAAACATAGTATCCAATCTAAGAAGATCAACAAAAGTCGAAGTCTCGACACCTATCTAACGGACCATCATCGTGGTAGTGTCCATGGAAGGCTCTGGGTCGAAGTACTCTTCCTCTACCCATGGTTCCGTGCCACATAGATCAAACGGAGCCCGAGCACCTGTCGATGATAACAAATATCGGTTGAGCGTGGAATACTCACTGTATATGTAGAGCCCCGGACCTTTTCACATTTAATGCATGACACTTTCGTTGCCATTTTTACTTTAAAGAGGTATAATTAATAAATAAGGAAGAAATTGGAAATTCTGAAATGTCATAAATGTTCCTTTTCGAAGTACGAACCCAACGCAAGTTGAATCGTCAAAATCGGACGAACGAGTCAAAAGATATGGCCAAAACCGTCTGGACCTGCAGGCAATCGATCGCTCGGTTATGCACTTGAGGACGAGCTCTGGAGAGGCACTAAGGACGTAGCTCGGAAGGCACTAAGGACGTAGCTTGGAAGGCACTAAGGGCGTAGCTCTGACAACGTGCTCTGATAAGGCACAGACAACGCACAGACAACGCATAGACAACGTACTCTGATAACGTAGCTCTAGCTCTGATAACGTATACGTTGTGCATCCGTTGTGCAACAGACAACGGGTACGTCGTGCAGCAGACAACATGTACGTTGTACAACAAACAACGTGTACGTTGTACAGCTCACGACGGGCACGTTGTACATAAGACAACGTGACAACGTGTTCGGCACTATTCACAGCACAACGTGTTTGGCACTATTCACAGCACAACGTGTTTCAGCACTATTCACAGCACAACGTGTTCGGCACTATTCACAACACGACGTGTTCGGCACTAGTCACAGCACGACGTGTTCGGCACTATTCACTGCACAACGTGTTCGGCACTATTCACAGCACAACGTGTTTGGCACTATTCACAGCACAACGTGTTTGGCACTATTCACAGCACAACGTGTTTGGTACGATTCACAGCTCAACGTGTTCGGCACTCGTGTTTTTGCAGAAATTTCAGTAAGGGTATTATGGTCTTTTGGTCGGTTCACTCTTACCTTAAGAGTTTAACCCGAGCCTTTAGGGCTCATTCTCAACACTTAGAGGATTTGGGGGATTAGAAGAGAGGAGAAAGGGTTTCCTAAGCTAGGGTTTTGCTTTTGGAGAAGAATCAAAGGGGTTTTGAGACCCTAGATCACTTCAAGTCCGGTTTTTCTCCAAGATCACGGCTCAAGCACTCGTGGAGAGCGTTCCCCAAGCTAGGGCAGCACCTCACGGTCGTTTTTGGAAGGGGTTTCTTCCTCATTTCTTCAAGGTCGGTACTTCTTACTACCCTCCTAATTATAGTTCCTCTTTTCCCTTTATTTCTTTTGATTTTCTTTCATTTACACATGTGCTATGAGATGGATGGTTGTGAATGGTGAATGGAGATGGAATGGGCGATTGGATGCCAAGGGTTGTGTTGTGATGATTAAAATGGCGAGGGCATTGTATCCATAATAAACTCACCTTTATGATTTGAGTAGACTCACCTAGAAAAGCATGATTTAGGTTTAAATGAATAATGAATAATGAACACACCATGTTTGATGAAATGCCAAGGTGAATAAAATGAGTTGTAAATTAGGAAATGCATGCCTAATAAATTATGAATATTGCTAGGGCCTATGATAGTGTGTTTTCTGGCTTTCCCTAAATGATATGAATATTAAATTGCTCAATCATTGATGTTATATGTGTTGTGAAATTACCCAAATGTCATATTTAAATTTAAATGCAAGTATGTACACGGTTCCCACGAGCACGGCATGCATGACATGATTTATCGAGGTTTTCAAGAACATGGTTAGAGGTGGGACATATCCTACGATATGTTTTACCTCGCTTTTCACAAGAAAACAAGAACCAACATTCCACGAGGGGTCTCCCCTCACTCACAAGTGCATATCATGAAGAAGGGCCTCCCTTCCCTCGCAAGTACATACATATCATGAAGAAGGGTCTCCCTTCCCTCGCAAGTGCATCGCATAAAGAAGGGTCTCCCTTCCCTCTCAAGGCATCTCTCAAGCGCATCTCACAAGTATATCTCACAAGTGTATCTCAAAAGTTACATGATCACAAGCAAGCACGCATGACATGCATGACACGACACGTACGACACGCTCGACAAGATCAAGTAAGACAAACACGACAAGCTTTCAAGTACGAAAAGATATTTCAAGCCAAGTCAAGTGCACGATGTTTTCAAGAGGTTTTATCGGCTTTTTACGAAATACAAACATGATTATAAATTGCTTTACTTCCTTGTATGATATGAATTGTTTCCGTCTAACATTATATGAATTGCTCATGATTTATGTATTGCCATTTTTATGCTATGACTATTGGTTAGTATTCGGTACCCGCTGAGTATTCCATGCTCAGCCGTACTTCTTATGTCGGCAGGTTCTGAGGGAGCTGCTGCTCCATCTGATGTTTGTGCTCCTGGTCCATGGGTGGAAGAGGAGTACGTTGAGGAGCCTTTGGAGGAACCTCCCGTAGAGGGTTATCAGTAGGTGGTGTTAGATTTTGAGTGGATTGGCTGTGGGTGAGCATGAGTGATTATATCCATGTATTTTGGCGGGCATGTCCGCACTTTCTTTGTTTTGATTTCTTTGTATTAAACTTGGACCATGTGTATGTACTTAGAGGTTGTTAGACTTCCGCTGTGTTTTATAGTTATGTTTCCGCTGTCATCCTCTATTGTATATGCTCTGTGGGTTTTTGCAGGTTGGTTTGTCAAGCTAGTCATGTAAGCCATGATTAGTCGTCCAAAGTTCACTCTAACTCCTAGGGTGGGTTTTGGGTCGCGACAGAAGTGGTATCCGAGCTTAGGCTTTAGGTCTCTAGGGTCACTTAGAATCTTATACCACGGCTTGACAAGAGCATATGTTAGGAAACAAGTTAGGAAGGAAGTAAGTCGGGAGCGAGTCTGGTTCCAAGTGTAAGACTAAACTTTAGTCTTAGTCTAAAATGGTTGCTTTAACCAAGTACGGTCCTAGGTACGCCAGAACACTAAAGTATAAGTATTAATTGATTGTGTACGTACTTGGCATGTTATATATGTATATATACCTACATGTATACACTGTTGATGCATGGATTAACTCCGCTAGTTAAACTTTCAGGAACCCTCCTAGTCAATGAGTATTGGCTCGAGTGTTGATTGATACCGGGTCTACTCATTCATTTGTCTCGCCGAGTTTTTCAGAAGGCTTTTCTGTAGAGCCAAGTCAGCTAGAACCGGAGTTAGCCATTTCGACTCCTCTCGGCAAAACAGTATTGGCAGATAAAGTGTATAGAAATAGTGTGGTCCAAGTTGGAAGCCACGAGTTGGCGGTTGATCTCATCGTCCTTGGATTCCAAGACTTTGATGTTATATTGGGAATGGATTGGTTAGCAGCACATCATGGGCATGTAGCTTGCTTTGAGAAAATGGTACTCTTCAAGCCAATAGAAGGAAAACCATTCCACTTTCGCGGGTTGAAAAGTAGATATATTGCTCGTTTTGCGGCGTTGAGCTTAGCTAACCCCGAGGCAAAGGACTCATCGACTATTCCGGTTGTGAGTGAGTTCCTGGATGTATTTCCAGAGGAGTTACCAGGATTGCCTCCAGACAGGGAGATTGAGTTTGTGATCGAGCTTGCACCAGGCACAACTCCTGTTTTCAGGGCTTCGTATAGAATGGCCCCTATTGAACTCAAAGAGTTAAAGACCCAGTTGGAAGAATTACAAGGTCTTGGTTTCATTCGACCAAGTGTCTCACCGTGGGGTGCCCCGGTGTTGTTTGTTAAGAAGAAAGATGGCTCGATGCGGAAGTGCGTCGATTACAGGCAATTGAACAAAGTCACTATAAAGAATAGGTATCCCTTGCCTAGGATTGATGACTTGTTCGATCAGTTGAAGGGAACGAGATTTTTCTCGAAGATAGACCTTCGATCGGGTTATCACCTGTTGAAGATTAAGGTGGAAGGTGTTCCCAAAACTGCTTTCAAGACTCGGTATGGACACTTCGAGTTCTTGGTGATGCCTTTTGGACTCACGAACGCGCTAGCAGCCTTTATGGATTTGATGAATCGGGTGTTCCGGCCATATCTTGATAGGTGCGTGATTGTATTTGTTGATGACATTTTGGTCTATTCCCAGACACGGGAAGATCACACACGTGACCTATGCCTTGCTTTGGAAATGCTAAGAGAGCACAAGCTATACGCCAAACTTAGCAAGTGTGAGTTTTGGTTGGAAGAGGTGGCATTCCTAGGCCACGTTGTTTCTGCAGAAGGTATCTCGGTAGATCCAAAGAAGATCGAAGCAATTATGAGTTGGGCGAGGCCCAAGAGTGTTACTGAGATACGCAGCTTTCTTGGGTTGGCAGGCTACTACAGGAGATTCGTAGAGGGTTTCTCCAGCCTTGCAGCACCACTCACTTACCTGACGAGGAAAAATGCAAAGTTTGTATGGAGCGATAAGTGTGAGATCAGTTTCACGGAACTGAAGAAGAGGCTTACTACAGCCCCTGTCCTTACTGTGCCATCCGGACCTTATGGGTATGAGGTGTATAGTGATGCCTCACACGTTGGACTTGGGTGTGTACTCATGTAGCACAAGAAAGTCATTGCCTATGCATCGAGGCAATTGAAGGAGCATGAGAAGAATTACCCCACGCACGACTTAGAGCTTGCTGCAGTCGTGTTTGCACTCAAGATCTGGCGACATTACTTATACGGGGTGGAATTCTATGTGTATATGGATCACAAGAGCCTCAAGTACCTCTTTTCCCAAAAGGAATTGAATCTAAGGCAACGGCGTTGGATGAAATTTTTGAAAGACTATGATTGTACCATTCAATACCACCCGGGTAAAGCAAATGTAGTGGCTGATGCTTTGAGTAGAAGACCTCCGGGGTTATTAGCATGCATGTTAGTGCAGGAATGGAAGCTACTTGAAGACTTGGCAAATCTGGACATTAGTGTGAATGACTCTGTCCGTAGTCCTATATTGGCAAATGTCACAGTTCGGCCATACATTATAGATTTGATCCAAGAATACCAAGCCGCGGATGCTGAACTGTTGGCTTATCGGGACAAGGAAGTTGCCAAGGGTAGTGAAGACTTTTCTCTCACTAGCCGAGGTGCTATCACATTCAAAGGAAGGCTGTGTGTTCCGCCCAATACAGATCTTCGACGGGAGATTATAGATGAAGCCCATCGGGCAAAGTACACTGTGCATCCAGGGGGTACGAAGATGTACCAGAACCTCAAGAGTCACTTTTGGTGGCGGAATATGAAGAGGGATGTTGCAGAATATGTGGCACGGTGCTTAGTGTGCCAACAAGTGAAAGCAGAACACATGCGACCCGCCGGTCTATTCCAGTCTCTTCCTATTCCCGAGTGGAAATGGGAGAACATATCCATGGATTTCATAGTTGGCTTGCCAAAGACGGCAAGGGGCTCAGATGCGATTTGGGTTGTAGTGGATCGTCTGACAAAGTCCGCACATTTCTTACCCTATCGAACTACTTTCAACTCTAGTCAGTTAGCCGCTTTGTACATCAAGGAAGTGGTGAGGTTGCATGGAGTGCCCGTTAGTATTGTGTCAGATCGGGATCCAAGATTCACATCACGATTCTGGAAAAGCTTCCAGGAGGCTATGGGTTCCCTACTTGATTTCAGCACCGCTTTTCATCCACAGACGGATGGACAAACCGAGAGAGTGAACCAAGTCATTGAAGACATGCTTCGGGCTTGTATCTTGGATTTCAGAGGCAGTTGGGAAGAGCACTTGCCTTTGGTTGAATTCGCCTATAATAACAGCTATCAGGCGAGTATCCAAATGGCACCATTTGAGGCCTTGTATGGGCAAAGTTGTAGGTCTCCTCTCTATTGGGATGAGGTAGGAGAAAGGAAAGTACTTGGTCCGAAGTTGATTGAGCAAACTGCAGGCACAGTTAAGATCATTCGGGATCGATTGAAAGCCGCTCACGATCGCCAGAAAAGTTATGCGGACACGTGCCGTAGGGACTTGGAATTTCAAGTAGGGGATCAAGTTTTTGTGAAAGTATCTCCTAGCAAAGGGATCATGAGATTTGGAAAGCGACGCAAGCTCAGTCCTCTGTATGTTGGGCCTTTTGAGATTATCACACAAGTTGGTGAGGTTGCTTACAGGGTAGCTCTCCCACCTCACATGGCCGCAGTTCACAACGTCTTCCATGTGTCTATGCTTCGGAAGTACATTGCGGATCCTTCGCATGTCATAGACTTGGAACCGTTGGAGATTCGAGAGGACCTCACCTTGATTGAAAAGCCGGTTCAGATTTTGGATCGAAGAGATCAGGTGCTTCGCAACAAGACAATCCCTTTGGTTCTTGTGCAATGGCAACACCATGCTCGGGAAGAAGCTACATGGGAGCGTGAAGCCGAAGTCAAAGCAAAGTACCTAGAATTAATTGAATGAGTTTTTGTATAAGTTTGTATATGACTTGTAATTTTCTTTTTGGTTTGTAATGCAAGTAGCGTCTAAATTTCGAGGATGAAATTTTTGTAAGGGGGGGAGGATGTAGAGCCCCGGACCTTTTCACATTTAATGCATGAAACTTTCGTTGCCATTTTGCCTTTAAAGAGGTATAATTAATAAATAAGGAAGAAATTGGAAATTTCGAAATGTCAGAAATGTTTCTTTTCGAAGTACGAACCCAACGCAAGTTGAATCGTCAAAATCGGACGAACGAGTCAAAAGATATGGCCAAAACAGTCTAGACCTGCAGGCAATCGATCGCTCGGTTATGCACTTGAGGACGAGCTCTGGAGAGGCACCGGGCATATGCACTTGAGGACGAGCTCTGGTGAGGCACTGGGCATATGCACTTGAGGGCGAGCTCTGGAGAGGCACTAAGGACGTAGCTCGGAAGGCACTAAGGACGTAGCTCTGATAACGTGCTCTGATAAGGCACAGACAACGCATAGACAATGTACTCTGATAACGTAGCTCTAGCTCTGATAACGTATACGTTGTGAATCCGTTGTGCAACAGACAACGGGTACGTCGTGCAGCAGACAACGTGTACGTTGTACAGCAAACAACGTGTACGTTGTACAACTCACGACGGGCACGTTGTACATAAGACAACGGACAACGAGCTCAGCACTATGCACAACACAACGTGACAACGTGTTCGGCACTATTCACAGCACAACGTGTTCGGCACTATTCACAGCACAACGTGTTCGGCACTATTCACAGCACAACGTGTTCGGCACTATTCACAGCACAACGTGTTTGGCACTATTCACAGCACAATGTGTTCGGCACTATTCACAGCACAACGTGTTTGGCACTATTCACAGCTCAACGTGTTCGGCACTCGTGTTTTTGCAGAAATTTCAGTAAGGGTATTATGGTCTTTTGGTCGGTTCACTCTTACCTTAAGAGTTTAACCCGAGCCTTTAGGGCTCATTCTCAACACTTAGAGGATTTGAGGGATTAGAAGAGAGGAGAAAGGGTTTCCTAAGCTAGGGTTTTGCTTTTGGAGAAGAATCAAAGGGGTTTTGAGACCCCAGATCACTTCAAGTCCGGTTTTTCTCCAAGATCACGGCTCAAGCACTCGTGGCGAGCGTTCCCCAAGCTAGGGCAGCACCTCACGGTCGTTTTTGGAAGGGGTTTCTTCCTCATTTCTTCAAGGTCGGTACTTCTTACTACCCTCCTAGTTATAGTTCCTCTTTTCCCTTTATTTCTTTTGATTTTCTTTCATTTACACATGTGCTATGAGATGGATGGTTGTGAATGGTGAATGGAGATGGAATGGGCGATTGGATGCCAAGGGTTGTGTTGTGATGATTAAAATGGGGAGGGCATTGTATCCATAATAAACACACCTTTATGATTTGAGTAGACTCACCTAGAAAAGCATGATTTAGGTTTAAGTGAATAATGAATAATGAACACACCATGTTTGACGAAATGCCAAGGTGAATAAAATGAGTTGTAAATTAGGAAATGCATGCCTAATAAATTATGGATACTGCCAAAATACTAAGGTGGGAAAAATCGGGAAAAGGATGAGCAATCCGGTCGATCGGATTTGTAACCGGTCGACCGGTGCACTGTTCATTTGTGCTGTGGCCGACTCCCAGAGATATTTTAAGGGTGGTTTGGGATTTTGGAAACCCCTAAACGCCTATCTAAGGCCAAAATTCATCCATGAGGGTTACAAGAACCCTAGAGAGAGCTTGAGAGTGATTTTTGGAGGAGGAGGAAGAAGAGAAACTTGGGTTCTCTTGTGTTGTTCTTAGTTTGAGTTGGTGGTTAAAGGAGGAGCTTGGATCTTTCTCTTCAAGCTTGGATTTGGATTTCTCCAGCCTTCTAAACAATCTAATTGAAGGAACTCAATCCTTCAAGAGGTAGAACAATCTACTAACTTGCCTTGCTATACTTCATCAATGTTTAATTTGGTTTCTAAAGTAAGTAAATGGTTGTGATGAAACATTGAGTATTTTGGCCATATTTCTAATTCCTATATTGTAAGTAAGTTAGAAAGCATGATTTTGATAAGATAATTAGCAACTAAACACCACTAAATCGCTTTACTATGAGTTGCAAATGAATAGTAGAATTTGAGGCATGCCCTTGATAGAAATTGGAATTGATAATCATGTTTTACATGCGTTGGATATTACCATGATTTTGAGGCTATTATACGGTTACTGAATTACTCACACTTACTCTCATGAATATGATTCACACGTCTCACACGATGTTCACAAGTGATTACAAGTCTCACATGATAACTACAAGTCTCGCATGATAATTACAAGTCTCGCATGATGATTACACGTCTCACACGATGTTCACAAGTCTCGCATGATTCAATGATTCTCACAAGAACAGGGTTTTATAAAGTTCATAAACAAGATGTTGGTTAAAAGAAAGTTCACAAGTAATGGAAAGTATATGGGAAAGTAATGGTACAAGATGATTCTAGTCATCTATCTCAGGTTGATAGAAGGCCCGCCCATCTCGCACGATGTTCACAAGTCTCGCATGATTCAATGATTCTCACAAGAACAGGGTTTTATAAAGTTCATAAGCAAGATGTTGGTTAAAAGAAAGTTCACAAGTAATGGAAAGTATATGGGAAAGTAATGGTACAAGATGATTCTAGTCATTTATCTCAGGTTGATAGAAGGCCTGCCCATCTCCTGTGGGTACATGGGTACTAATCAATCAAATAATACCGATCGGGGAGGCACGATAGCAGGCCGCCTGGAAGGGAAAGGGATACTAGTCGTCAGACTCCGACGAATAGCAGGCCACCCAAAAGGATCATGGATACTGGTCGTCTACTCCAAAGGTAGCAGAAGGTGAGGATAACAGTAGGCCCACCCAGTTTATGTGGGTACATGGGTACTAGTTGCCCGACTCCTTAGGTGGATCTAAGGTATTTTAAATACCTGTAGATGAAAAGTAATGAAACTAAGGGATTTTACAATACCCGTAATGGCAAGTAATGGTAATAGAAGTAGCAGATGGTAATAGACGGTAACAGATACTCTTCGATGACATATGTACATGATGTTTTTAAATGCAAAGATTTCCGCTCTCTGTTTAATAGTACTACATATGTTCTGAATTAACTGCTCTAAGATATGTACTCCTTCTGCTTTGCTTTTACCTGTTTTGCTCTGATAAATGCATATGCTATCATTGATGCCTATAGTAATGCTAGTTAGTATTTTGTACACGCTGAGTATTTAATGCTCAGCTGAAGTTGTTATCTTCGGCAGGTCACAGGTTGGATGGTTGTACTCCTGAACCAAGGTTCGAGGAGGAGTATGTCGAGAAGCCGATTGGTAGTCATCAGTGATGGTTGAGTGATGAGAGGGAGAGACATGTATATGGGTTGACCTTATGGGAGTTTTTGTATTGATTTGAGTTGGTAATTCAAGTGATGGATCTTGTATACAGGTTTAGTTTATTCTTCAGAAATTGTTTATATTAGAGCGTGGAAAATTACATTGTAAAGAAGAAATTTTTAGATCCGCCTCTTAGCGTGTCTTGTATGCTCTTGCAGGATGATATGTTCGCCTTATGTGTCATGACAGGATTGTATGACACAGCGGTCATGGGCCAAAAGTATCCCTAACTCTTAGGGGGTATTTTGGGTCATGACATGTATCATATTGGAGGTATGATATAGCGGTCACAAGTCAAAGTATCCCTAACTCCTAGGGGGTATTTTGGGTTGTGACATTAAACAATGCATTCATGAGCATGCATGCAAACCAAAAGCAAAACCTCATGTAAATCATGTGTGCATAAGTCATAGCTTGTACTTGAAATTATTTTTTCGTATTTTCTAAAACTTGTTTATCGTGCTTAAAATCTTATTTTTGTCTTGTTCTTGTCTCGTGAAAATCATACTTGTCTTGTCTTGTTTCTTGTTTGAATCATACTTGTCTTGTTATGCTTGCCTTGTCATGCTTGTCTTGTGAGCCAGATGTTAGTGCCCTTGTAGCGACTTGTGAGCCGGGTATATAAATACCCTTTATCGAAATTATTGAAAGTAACTTGTGAGCCGGGTATGTAAATACCCTTCAACGAAATAGAAAAGGCACACTAACATCCTTGATTTCTTGTCTTATTTTCTTGAAGCCAGATATGACATATCCTTGGATAGGCCCTATCCTTGACCAACCCAAAGTTCAGCTTTATCATTCGTTTCGTGAATCACTTGTCTTGTCTTGGTTTGTATTTATATACTTATACTTAGAAAACTCGGTTCATGCATACATGCTTGTGCATAGTGATTCGTGAACATCATAATGTCATGGTGATACTTAATTAAGAAATAACATGTGAACATTTGAATATTCTTATAGACATGAGAGAACTTGAATAAAATATATGTAGGTGTTCTAGCAATTAGACATTCATGGGTAATTCTTAAAAACATCTTAGTGTGCGCGAATAAGCTTAAAACATGGAATCGTAGCAATAGGAATCATACATTTGACATACATGGCATTTAGCATGGTTACTTAGGCTACTACACTCATATCATACCTCATAGTTCATACAATTTAGGAAAATCATGGTAGATTTAGGAAATTGAAAGCATATGTACCCAACTAAACGTTTCAACCTTTAAAAACCTAGGTTTAGGATCTAGGTTATGACTAAGTTAACGAAAAGGGTGTACTTACAATTCCTTATTCAAAATCACACATACTATCCTTCTTTTCAATATTTGTATCATACAAAGCTAGGTAGTAGAAATTTCTTACTCTTTTTATTCCAAATCATACATAAATCCATTCATTTCAATACTTGTTTTATACCAAAGCTAGATAGTAGGATGTACTTACCTTGCAAAGACTAAGTCTTAGCTTGGGAGGATGGTTGGACACGAACTCGAGCTTGAAAATGGAGATCCACACTCAAGGAAGAAGATCCAAGCTTGTGGATGCTTGGGAAGTGAGGATTTGAGCTCCTCCTTGATCTACCACAAAGCCCCCTTTTTGGAAACCTAGGTTTCTTCATTTTTCTCTCAAAAAGTCCATCTCTAAGTGTTGGAACCCTTAGACCCTGAAAATTGGGTATATATAGTGTTAGGTTAGTGAAAAACCTTAAAAAAAATGTGTCTATACAATCTCGGTCGAGCAGGCTTGGGTCTCGCTCGAGCGGGCTACTCCCTGGACTCAAAAACATAGTTTTGGTCAAGTTCGCTCGAGTGGGCTTGGAGCTCGCTCGAGCAGGTTTTTCTGCAAAAAATATACTTTGGTATTTCAGCCATAAATTTTGACTCTCTTATCGGATTTTGACGATTCAAATTGAGTTGGACTCATCATTCAAGGATGAACAATTTTGTCTCTAATGAAAAAGTCCTAATTTTGAGTTCTTAATTGTCTAAATGGGATCTAAAGCTGACTGGTCTGAAATGGATTTCAGCAGCCCAGAATTTCAGAAGACTCGATTTCAGAAATCCAACATTTAACCTATCTTCAACTAAAAATATCAAAAAATTATAAGCATGAACCTCGAAGAGGGTTTCCATACCTTTCTAATGGTTCAACATTAATTCGATTCAGATCAACGGTGACAAAACTAGAGCTTCTTAAAGTTGAGTGTATGTTTAGGTATCCCTCTTCTTTACAATTTTGATTATGCCTTGATCACACAAGAGGGTCTTTATGACCCTGAAAAAACACCCTTAGAGGATTTCTCATGCTCTTACCAGTGAACCTAACCCATTTCTAACACCACAAGAACACTCTACTCTTTCCCTTACCCAAACACACCTATCAACACTTAGGGTGTTTTTATACTTAGAGTATTCTTATACTCAGTATTTCTATGTTCACATACTTCTACTAAAAAAAACTCAAGGTAAAAACCATCATTATCTTTTATCATACAAATATAACAATAAATCAAGGCTTTTGGTCTCCAACTCATGTGCCCTGACACTATTCATAGTACTATTCACAACACTAGTCACTGGATAGTGCAACTGAATTCTCAACACTCTAAACGCACAGAGTACCCGTTCATACTCTTCCTTTGATCACCTAAACACTCACATCCCTTAGAGTACTTCTACTCATAGTTGCAACTCTCTCCCCTTATGAACATTAGACGGATCCGTATAGACCTAAAACACACAAGACTTAGGGTATTTTCATACCCTACGTGTTTAACACCTAGAGCATCATGATATTCTTGTTTTGAGACTCAACACATATACATCGAACCATTATTTCACTGAGAAACACCCAAGAAGATACATAGAGGTCTTGACCTCTATATGCACTATTCACATAACACTTAAGAGTATATTTTATACTCTTTGCTTGCTTTCCCAAAGACACCTCACACCCCTTGACTCATACACTAAACTCAAATCACCATTAGGCCATGTGAAACCCTCACTCAACCAAACCCAATGATAATGAAGGCCTTTGGCCTTTCCATTATTAGTGCCCTCGGCACTATTCACAATGCATGGAACTTGGTTTTCACCCTTAAGGCTCACAACACACCCAATCCTCAACTCATACAACAAACATCACATGTTTTACACAAAAATGTATTCCACTTAGCATTAACCAAATACCTAGATCACATGGAAGACCTTGGCTTGAACACACCTAGTGCAAAGCACTATTCACTCACATGATCAGTATTTGCAAAAAATTCGGGGCTCTACACATGTTCCTAGGGAGATAAAATAGGCCATGCTAGATATAATTTGGTAAGACAACTAGGTGTTTATCTGTTGATTTATTTTTTTTCCTTATTTTAACCTTCAGTGTACTGACGGTCGGCCTTAGTAATTACACAATGCTTTCGCAGAGTTGTTATGCGGACGAAAGCAGAAATGCAACGCGTTGTGGAGAGCTTGGCGGAAGAGTTTGTATGATCATTGGTACAATCCGGAGTGCCCACTACAAGCACAGTATGAGCATGTGGATAATAGTGTAAAACCAGACCAGTGGAGGGCACTGGTGGACCACTTGAGGACAAAGGAGGCCCAAGTATGAAAATGGTTTGAGCTTTAATCTTTTAGTAATCAATTTATTTCATTTATATGATCAATATACTAACTGACTGACATCATGTAAATAATACGCTATCAGGGTGAGGAATAGATAGAATCGAGCGCATCTTACTATGTCTCACACAGCTTGGACGAGGCCTTATGCCCAATACAGGGCGACTGAGGTATATGTATTACCATCATTTAGGGGATTATGTATCCTACTTTTTTTTTTCCAAGAGCCTTCGTTGTGATGTTATTAATCACAATTAAATTTGTCATGAAGCGTGCAAACCATCCGGATGGGCTGGAGCCGGATTGGCTTCACATGTTTGGGGTGTTCCATAC
This sequence comes from Tetracentron sinense, assembly GCA_015143295.1. Lineage (NCBI taxonomy): Eukaryota > Viridiplantae > Streptophyta > Magnoliopsida > Trochodendrales > Trochodendraceae > Tetracentron > Tetracentron sinense. Next base: position 14,079,351 of record CM026564.1, on the reverse strand, counting down.
GCGTCGGGATAGGAGATTTGTCAATCACACATCGGAGTTGTTGCACGTATGTTTACAAATTTCATGATTAAGTATTCTTGTAATTGCTACAAAATGTGTTTTTTTTTAATAATGTTCTTCATTATCTAACTTGAATAGACATTTATAACTACAGGGCCAGATGACTGAGAGGTTAAGTCAGCATCCTGAGGGCACTGAGAGTAGCACTACTCCTTATGGACTAGGTGTTACCCCCTCACAGTTCGACGCTCCTGATGTAGATCACTGGAGGCGGAGGGCACAAGTAAAGGGAATCCAGATAAAAATTTATGCGGAAAACTAGATCCCGAAGATCTTTACACCATAAAAATCAAATAATACTAACTACATGTTTAGAGAATTATGTAGGTGAATAATGTTCACCGGTGAAGCACAAAATCAACTTGAACCATCAGAACTCTTTGTAGAGATTTCTCGAAGAAATACTCAAAGCTCGATCCTTGTTATTCGCTATCCCCACGAAACTTTTGAATCTTTACTTGGTATTGAAGAAACAAAGAGAAGATGATTGATGTTGGAGTAGACTTTCTATCTCACAAAAGCTTAGAGTTCAAAACCCTAGGCTTCAAAAACCAACTTAGAATATCCCTAGAGGCTCACGAAAATTGGGGAGAGATTTTTTTTGTCTCTCTCTCTCTCTCACAGTTTGGGGGGGGGGGGGGGAAGAATAATAATGAGTATCTCGTCTCCCACACGTTTTGGGGTATTGGTATTTATAAATTAGGATCAAATCCTAATTCTTCTCCAATTTAGAAGTTATCTCTTAAAAAGAGTTACTAAATAATGATAACTCTTATCATTAATTAAAACAAACTTTCTAATTTAGGATTCCTTTCCTAAAAGGATTCCTTAATTAAAGGGGTGTAACTAAATTCCTAGATTTTAGGGATCCCAACAAACTCCCTAACAATTAGGGATCCTAATCCAATTAGGAAAGGGGGGGGGGGGGGTGAGCAAGAAGGGGGCATGACCCTAGGGGAGTCTTGCACTCCAAGTTTTGATATATCTCTAATCTTATCTCCTTGTTTCTTGCTTTCCAAGTATTGGAATCTAATGCCATAAAATAAAGATTAAATAATTAGTAATTATTTAATTAACAAACTCCCTATAGAATAGGGATTAACCAAATGAGCGCCCACCCTAGGGAATAAATTCGATGGGCTTGGGCCCACCAATAAGGTCCACTCTTCTAGGGTTTTATGGATATGGGTCAAAATCATTTCCCCTTATATTGGGTCAATTAAATAATCATTATTATTATCCTTTAATTTAGATAAACATTTAATCTAAACCATAGATTAACATTTAATCCATTTTGCTAAAGATTAACTTTTAATCCTTTAATTTATAGATTAACGTTTAATCTATTAATTGAGCTTGTATTTCTTATGTGAGCATCTCCACAGATTGCTCTGGGACATTCTAACCCTGGCTTACCCAATGTTATCCCATTGACCCTTAAATAGGAATGATATCAGAATTGCAAGTGATGTGAGATATCCATGTTGCAATTAAATCCCAATATAAGAACATTAACCAATGAGGATTCCACCACATGAACTTTTAATTCAATTGATCCTTCCAATAACATTATCCCTAATGGGCCTTCAAGATTAATATACTATCTAACTCATAGCCCATTGTACATCATTCGGGTTTCCAAGACTTTTGATTAAGCCATGAGAAACTTTTTCTCATGTAAAACATTTTGAGAAAAACTTTTGTTAAGTATAATATATTTTAATAAAAATATATTTCAAAATTTTTTGATTTCAAAATCACCTGCGCAGGAATTAAGCTTAATCAACTGTCTTACCCGAAACTTGGATAATCTCTCAATTTAATGAGCATGGATTTCTTGTTTGAAATTCATCATGACTCGAACAGCTTTCTGATTACCCAACTATCACCTTATTGTAGTCCCTCAGTTAGAGAGTACTTAGGTGCAATCAAAACAGTTAGATTACTGCTCAGTTATAAATGAACTCATCAAATATAAGGATCATTGAAATTGCTTAATGTGAATGAGAGACCAACTATCTGATAATATGTTTATGTAAGAGGTCTCTCATTGCATGCAATCAGTCAGTGTACATTTCAGCACTCATATGCTGATGTGTAGTCTCCACTACAATAGTTTGAGATAAAACTATATCTCAACCATTGAGAACATCTTAGCATTGTGACAGCCATATAAGTGAAGTGCCCAACTTCACCCATAGTTGTGACTATATAAGGTATAAGGAACTGGAAAACTATATCTGCGTGTGATAGTCTGATACCTATCACATAGCTTTCCTACAATATATCCTATGGACTTTCACCAATATCTCATATCATATAGATCATCTCATGATCATGGTCAATTACCCATAATAAATTCACAATAGATAAAGAAGATGTCTCTATTAATCTAATTAATAAGAATCTTACATTCTAAATGACTTTTCTGGGCATTATGTCTAACAGTCTCCCACTTGCCCTAAAAGTCATTGTGACATAGATTTCAATCCCATACTATCTAATAGTGTTAGAAATACTTTATCTGATAAAGCTGTAGTCATTGGGTCAGTAGCATTAAGTTAAGATCTAATCTTTGTAACAATGATATCTTGCCTCTCAATTATCTCACAAATGAGATGATACTTCCGCTCCACATGTTTCATCTTCTTGTGGCTCCTAGGTTTTTTACTATGTGTTACTGCACCATTACTATCATAAAAGAGAGTGATAGGTTTAAGTGCTGATGGAACATTTCCTATCTCTTGCAAAAACCTTCTGAACTAGACTGCTTCTTTTGTTGCTTCAAAAGCTGTAATATATTCTGTTTCTGTGGTGGAGTCTACAATACTCTTCTGCTTTATGCTGTGCCAACTAACAATAGCACCACCCAGTGTGAACACATTACTAGATGTGGAAGCTTTATTATCCGGATCAGATTGGAAATCAGAATCAGTATAACCCAATCCAAGTAGATCTTCTGATTGAAAATTAAGCACAATCCCTAGTCCTTTTCAAGTACTTCATGATGTGCTTCGCAGCAGTCTAATGATTAACACTAGGATTGCTATAGAACTGATTAACAACTCCCACTGTATGACAGATATCCGATCTAGTACATAGCATGGCATATATGAGGCTCCCCACCACCGAAGCATAAGGGCACCTCTTCATCTGCTCGATCTCATCAGCTGATGTAGGAGCCATCTTTTTAGATAAAGTAATACCATGTCTAAAAGGAATAAGAGTTGTCTTACAATCACTCATATTATACCTAGACAAAATCTTGTCTATGTAGGGAAGTTTGGCTCAAACCCAACATTCGGCATTTTCTATCTCTTAGAATCGTTATTTCGAGAATATAGGATGCCTTTCCCAAATCTTTAATAGAGAAATACTGAGAAAGCCAAATCTTGACTGATAACATCCCTACATCATTCCCAATGAGTAGGATGTCATTTACATAAAGAACAAGGTATACTACCGCTCTCCCACTATCCTTCTTGTAAATATAATATTCCTCTAAATTCTTTTAGAATCCAAATTCTTTGATTGAAAGATCAAATCTTTGGTTCCACCTTCTAAAAGCTTGTTTTAAACCAGATATTGACTTGTTAAGTTTGCATACCATGTTCTCCTGGTAGGAGTAATGAAGCCCTCAGGTTGCTTCATATAGATGTCTTCATCTAACTTTCCGTTAAGGAAAGTAGTTTTGACATCCATTTGCCATATCTCATAGTCATGGTGTGCAGCTATAGCTAGCAATATCCTGATGGATTTGAGTATAGCTACAGGTGAAAAGGTATCCTCATAATCAACTCCTTGAATTTGAGTGTAACCTTTTGCAACAATTCTTCTTTTTGTAAATCCATTTGCATCAAATTGGCCTTATACCATCTGGTGGATCTACTTAAGTCCAGACGCCGTTGTCATACATGGAATTTATTTCAGCATTCATGGCTTTATTCCATTGAGATGTATCTACATCTAATGTAGCTTCCTGACAAGTATTAGGATTTGTATCCTTATCATCAGGGGTAACTAGATAAATCTCATTATTATAATACTGAAGTCTATTTGGTGGTCTAGAAACTCTTTCAGACCTTCTCAGTGGAACAAAATTAGAAGAATCAATAGTGGAAAGATTAGGTTCTTGGATACTGGCTATGTTGTCTTTTATTTCATGAAATTCAACCTTCTTAAGAAGATCCATTTCTTCCTCCAAAAATGTGGCATGATTCCTAACAACTATTGTTTGGTCTACCTTGGAGTAGAAATAGAAACCCTTAGTTTCTTTTGGATACCCTACAAAATTCTATTTTTCTATTTTAGATTCCAACTTAGTAGGTTCGAGCTTGCGAACATGTGCAGGACAACCCCATACCCTTGGATGTTTTAAACTTGGTTTTTGCCCAGTCCACAATTCATAGGGTGTAACCGGTATAGATTTAGAAGGAACCCGGTTCAGAATGTAAATGGTAGTTTATAAAGCATACCCCCAAAGATAGGAAGGTACATCGGCATGACTCATCATACATTGAACCATATCTAATAAGGTCTAGTTTCTTCTTTCAGAAACACCATTTTGTTGAGGTGAGGCAGAACTTGACCATTGTGAGATAATCCTATTATCCATTAAGTAATCCATAAAATCGTTGGTGAGGTATTCACCACCTTGATCTGATCGAAGTGTCTTTATGGATTTTTTTGTTTGATTCTTAACTTCTAATCTGAATTCAGATTTGTGTTGCATCAAATAAACATATCCATATCTAGAATAGTCATCGGTAAATGTGACAAAATACCGGTATAGCCCTCGTGCAACAATGTTAAATGGATCACATAAATCACTATGTATGAGTCTAAACTTTTCTTCAGCTCTTCCTACCTTTTTAGGGTAAGGCTTCTTGGTCATCTTTCCTTCGAAACATGACTCGCAAGTTGGGAGTGGTTCTACTGTCGCGACCCAAAACCCACCCTAGGAGTTAGAGTGAACTTTGGACGACTAATCATGGCTTACATGACTTGCTTGACAAACCAACCTGCAAAAACCCATAGAGCATATACAATAGAGGATGATAGCGGAAACATAACTATAAAACACAGCGGAAGTCTAACAACCTCTAAGTATATACACATGGTCCAAGTTTAATACAAAGAAATCAAAACAAAGAAAGTGCGGACATGCCCGCCAAAATACATGGATATAATCACTCATGCTCACCCACAGCTAATCCACTCAGAATCTAACACCACCTACTGATAACCCTCTACGGGAGGTTCCTCCAAAGGCTCCTCGACGTACTCCTCCTCCACCCATGGACCAGGAGCACAAACATCAAATGGAGCAGCAGCTCCCTCAGAACCTGCCGACATAAGAAGTACGGCTGAGCATGGAATACTCAGCGGGTACTAAATACTAACCAACAGTCATAGTATACAGATAGCATACATAAAGTAGGAAACAAATTGCATATATAGAACAATAACAATTTATATCATACAAGGAAGTAAAGCATTTTAAATTCATGCTTGCATTCAGAAAAACTGATAAAACCCTTGAAAACATCGTGCACTTGACTTGAAATACCTTTTGCGTGATTGGGAACTTGTTAACTGTGTCATGCTTGTCATGCTTGCATCATGCGTGCCATGTCGTGTCATGCGTGTCATGTGAGTATCATGCTTGCTTGGTCATAATCTAAACATGTTCACATGCCTAGTTGTCGTTCATAGTCCGTCGCAACTAGTACCCTATATGCAGATGGGTATGCCTAGTTGCCGTTCATAGCCCGTCGCAACTAGCATCCATGCGGAATGTGAATGCCTGGTTGCTGTTCATAGCCCGTCGCAACTAGCATCCATGCGTGTAATGCCATGCAGAGTTATGCGTGTCATGTGATGCTATGCTATGCGTGTCATGCGATGCTATGCATGTCATGCGAGGGGATGGGAGACCTTTCCCTATGAAATGCATGATTGTCTTGCCCTTGTCAAAAGCGAAGTGAAACATATCTTAGGATATGCCTCACCTCTACGTCCCATACTTAAAACATCGGTAAATCACGTCATTTCATGCGTGCTCGTGAGATCGTGTGCATACTTGCATTTGGAATTAAATATGGCAATTTGGGGTAATTCACAAAGCATAGCATATAACAATTTAAGTGAGTAATAATCTACACATTTTAAGAAATGTAAGAAACACACTATCATGAACCCTAACAAATTTCAAGAGCAATTAAGCATGGGTTCCCTTAATTTATCATTTATTTTGTTCACCTTGGCATTTCATCAAACATGGGGTGTGTTCATTATTCACTTAAACCTAGATCATGATTTTCTAGGTGGGTTATGCTCACATCACACTTGTATGTTCATTATTAGTACAATGCCCTTTCCCATTCGTTCATCACATCATCCACACGGCATCCATTCGCCAACATCCATCTCCATTCACCATTCATACCACCAATCTCATAACACATATATAAGTGAAGGAAAACAAGGAGAAACAAAGGAAAAAGGGAAGCTATAACTAGGAGGGTAGTAAGAAGTACCGACTTGAAGAAATGAGGAAGAAATCCCTTCCAAAAACGACCGTGTAGCTGCTGCCCTAGCTTGGATCACGAGCTCCTTGAATGCTTGAGCCTTGATCTTGAAGAAAACGGGCTTGGGGGTTGATCTAGGGTCTCAAAACCCCTTTGATTCTTCTCCAAAAGCAAAACCCTAGCTTAGGAAACCCTTTCTCCTCTCTTCTAATCCCCCAAATCTTCTAAGTGTTGAGAATGAGCCCTAAAGGCTCGAGCAAGACTCTTAAAGTAAGAGTAAACCGACCAAAAGACCATAATACCCTTACTGAAATTTTTGCAAAAACGCGAGTACCGAGCGATCGGTGTTTATGACCGATCGATCGGTTGCCTACCGATCGATCGGTTTCATAACCGAGCGATCGGTTAAAATTTCACTCTCTGGAAAATTTCCCCATACAAAAATCTTGACCAGTCGATAGCGATCGGTTTTGGACCGATCGATCGCTCCATGGACCGAGCGATCGGTTGCCTGCAGGTCCAGACTGTTTTGGCCATATCTTTTGACTCGCTCGTCGGATTTTGACGATTCAACTTGCGTTGGGTTCGTACTTCGAAAAGGAACATTTCTGACGTTTTGGAATTTTCAATTTCTTCCTTATTTATTAATTATACCACTCTAAAGGCAAAATGGCTACGAAAGTGTCATGCATAAATGTCAAAAGTTCGGGGCTCTACATCTACCTTGAGAAATTCAAGGGGACTATCTTTTACCAACATCTTGATCCTATCAAGATTAATATGACCAAGTCTCTTATGCCAAAGATAAGTTGACTCTATGCAATGTCTCTTCATTCCAGATATTCTAGATGAAGAGGCATTGTCACTTTGCAGACTTTCATTATTTACTAAAGGAAATATTAAATAAAGACCATTAATAAGATTACCAGTAATTAAGACCATTCCATCTTTCTTAATTTCAACTATTCAATTAAAAATGATAGAGAATCTACAATATAAAAGTCTAGATACTGAAATCAAATTTCTCTGTGCAGAAGGCAGATAAAAATAGTCTTCTAAAATTAATGTCTTTCCATAAGGTAAATAAAGTGTAAATACGCCAACTGACTTGACTGCAACATTTGCATCCGAGCCAACTTTAAGCTTTTGCTCTAGTCTCGTTGGCTTTCTGGTTTCCTTAAACCCCTGCAAACAATTGCAAACATGTACAGTGAATCCAGAATCCATGCACCATGAGTTAGGAGGATCATTCAAAAAGTTTGACTCAACAGTAGTTAGTACTTCAAAGCATCTCATACCTTGAGTATTAGCACCACTCTTCTTAAGAGTTGTGACGTAAGTCCTACAGTTCCTCTTCTAGTGGCCTATTTTACCACAGTGGAAACAATTTTCCTTGCCTTTGTTATCGTTGCCAACATCTTCTAAAGAACCTTTGATAACTTTTGCCTTAGCCTTATTGTCTTTAAACTTACCTTTGCCCTTGTTCCTTTTTCTAAACTTTTTATCGACAATTAAAGACTCACCCTTTGTTGACTTTTTGATCAAATCTTCTGGAGCCACAAGTGAGTTCATAAGCTCACTTAGTGACATTTCACTCTTGTTCATGTTATAATTTAACACGAACGGATTGAAGGATGAAGGGAGTGATTACAGAACAGTGTCAACCTGAGTGATGGCAATCCTCTCTCCACAAAGAATTTCCAACTCATTCAATAAGCCCATCATCTTTATGACGTGCTCTCTAACTGGAGTTCCCTCAGCCATCTTGGTGTTAACAAGGGTTTTCAACTTTACTGGTTGAGTTGACCTATTTTGCTCACCAAACATCTCATGCAGGTTTTGCAAAATATCATAAGCTTTATCCATGTGTTCATGTTGGCTTTGCAAAATGTTAGACATCAAAGCCAGAATGTAACACTTGGTCATCTGATTGGACCTCTCCCAATGCTCCAACTCAGCCTTTTGGGCCGGTGATGCAATGCTAATTTTTCTTTTCCAGTCAACATAGTTAGTTCCAACTAATTTTTCATCACGAAGAATTTCAGTTAAAGGGTGTAGGCCTATCATGATCTAATCAAATGAGAAAATTAAGATAGTATTAAGGATCTATTGAATTTATTAATTACTATTAGATTATGGGTCTGTTTCTAATAGTATTGCCAATTTAGGAAGTATCAATTGGCATCAAATACCTAGACACTAGCTTAATGTAATCCCGCCTTTGGGCGCAATATCACATCGCCTTGAATAGACTGATAGAATCTATCTTCTCCATTTTCATAGATCTCATCTTGTGAATTTTGGAGCATTCGATCTACTGTTTGATCTATAAGGGATGTTATATTCACGCTTTGATGTTATTGTATGACATCTCTTATTCATGTGCCAACCTACCATGAACCTGATAAACACCTAATCAAAGCTCATGTTTTGGCATTATTGTTCATACTATTTGCTTATACAGTTTTCACCATGTTTTCACATAGGTGAGAGGGAGTTGGCCCAGCTTTGGCCTGTCAGCTCACTCACACTCCCCACTATAAGATCACATAGTGTATGGTAGAAGATCATAATACTTAGGGACTTATCTCCAGTCTTATATACACATGATATATTTAGGGACAATTATTTCAATAGAATAATTAAACATAAATAAATAACAGATATCATTTCATGATAAAATAAACAAGTATCATCTCATGATCATAAACAATAATAAACATCATATGAGATTAATAGCTATGTGTCAATGAAAATTAGAATGCATGGATGAAAGAGAATGAGATAAGAATAAAGGAAACTCGCAAACTCTTTTGCGATCCCTTCCTTTATCTTCTTATCGAGATCATCATCGCAACATCCTCCTTCGCAGTATCTCGACCAATGCATGATACAGAAATTAAATGGAATTAGGGAAACCAGATTTCCATTCACTATTTTTCAGGGAAACCGAATGAATCTGCCCTTTACAAATTTTCCAAAATCCTACTACAGATTATCATGCCCCAAAATACCCCCTAGGAGTTTAGGGATACTTTAGGCGTGACTATACTTAACCTGACAAACCATCCTAAAATGAATAAGGCAACAAATGATAAAATGAAGGCATGACATAGAGTGCGGAAGCAAAAACAGTGAGGAAGCGTAAACCAACTTTTTCCTTTTTTTACACAATTCTAGTATTCCAAGTTTATACAAAATATAACAAGTATGGGTGGACATGCCCACCATCAAAATACAAAAAAGATGAAAGCCCCTCTCTCTCTATCTTCATAACCCCCTACTCACAGTAATCTAGATATGGCCACACATCTAGATCTCTATCCTCCTGAGACTGCATAGGGATAGGCAGCCCCTCTCCTCCACATATTCCTCTTCAACCCATGGCTCCGGGTTGAAGGTATCCACCAGACCTATCGACATGAAATGTACGGCTGACTATGAAATACTTAGCGAGTACAAGCTACTAACTATCAATAATAATAATGAACTACGATAACAAAATGAAATACCATTCATAACATCAAGATTAGAAGCAATAATAAATCAATAATTGAAGCAATGCTATGATTGTGACAAGCATGGACTAATGCAAAAACTCCGATAAAATTCGTACTTGAAATTCATGGCTTATTCTTGAAAAGTAGCTTTTCGTGGTTTTCAAAACTTGTTTGTCGAGTTTAAACTTGTTCGAATCACACATGCCTTGCTTGTTTTTTTTGGAATCACACTTGTCATACTTGTCTTGTCATGTCTTGACTTACCATGCCTTGCCTTACCTTGCTTAACTTGTGAGCTAGATGTTAGTGCCCTTGTAGCGACTTATGAGCCGAATACGTAAGTATCCTTTAGCAAAACATGAATAGAAAGCAACTTGTGAGCCAGATACGTAAGTATCCTTCAACAAAATAGAAAAGGCACACTAATATCCTTGACCAGCCCGATGTTCGGCTTTATCAACTGGTTTACTTATGAGCCAGGTATGACATATCTTGTGATATGCCCTACCCTTGACTGGCCCGATGTCCGGCTTTATCATTCGCATCGTAAATCACATGTCTTGTTCTTGTTTGTGTTTATATACTTATACTTTAGGAAACCCGGTTCATGCATGCATGCGTGCGTGTGTGGAGCACTTGTGATGATCATGATGACATGTGGCATTTCAATTTTGTCAACGGGCATGTGAGAGATTAGGAACATATACATGGCATTTGGTCAATTAGGAGAAACTACACAATTCATATTGTCATAATCTTTTTTAAATTCATTAAATTCTCATTCATGCATTTCATCAAGCACTTGGTGTGCAACATGTACATAGTCATTTTTATTCAAGTTATTATGTGCATACATTTCATCACACATGGGGTGTGTTCATTATGTGTACAATGCCCCTCCAACATGTTCCATCACACAATATTCATCACATCCACATGGCATCCAATCGCCTCAACCCTTCATCCATTCATACACCCACAACCATTTATTTTAGGAGAAATAGTATAACTCAAGGAAGATGGAAAACAGAAGATCAAATCATCATTTTCAAAAGATAACCTAAGTTATTACTAAGCTACTTAGGAGGGTGTACTAACCTTGAGGATCAACACTTGATCTTGAAGAAAACTCCCTCGGTTTGGGAAACCCCAAACTTGAGGAAGAAGGCAACACTTGAGAAGGAAGGTGATCTTTGCTTGAGGGATGCTCCACTTGATCTTTAATCCACAACCCCTCTTGGAAACCCCCAAATCTCTCCTCCCTTTTGTCTCTTGCAATCCTTCTCTTAATCTTTCTAGGTTTAGGGTAAGCCAAAAATCCCCCAAATGGAAGCCCTATTTATAGGCAAAGGGTAAAAACCCTAAAATTCCACACAAAAGTTTGGGTTGCGCGTCTATGATCGTTTGTAGCATATCTACAATCGATCGTAGACTTGACAGTGAGTTTACAGGGTTTCTGGGACTCTATGATCGTTTGTAGGCTTCCTACGATCGATCGTAGGTTATCCAATGAGTTTACAGCATTTTCAGAACTTTACGATCGTTGGTAGGGTGTTTAAGAACGATCGTACCTGAGACAGAAAGTTTCAGGTTTTTTCCATTTTGGTATTTCGGCCATAACGTTTGACTCGCTTATCAGATTTTGATGATTCAATTTTGTATTTAATGGACAATTCCTAATCTTGAGTTTTTAATTACCTAAATGGGCTCTAAATTCGACTGGTCTGAAAATGGATTTCAGTAACCCATATTTTCAGCGATCTGACTTCTGAAATCCAACTTTTAACTCAACCCAGTCTCAAAATCTGGAAAAGTGATCAACATGAATGTAGAGCCCCAGACTTTTTCATGCTTAATACATGACACTTTCGTTGTCATCTTGCCTTTTTAAGAGGTATGATTAATATATGAGGAAGAATTTGGAAATTTCGAAATGCCAGAATTGTTCCTCTTCGAAGTACGAACACAACGCAAGTTGAATCGTCAAAATTGGACGAACGAGTCAAAAGATATGGCCAAAACAGTCTGTACCTGTAGGAAAACGTATACTGTGTGCATCCGTTGTACAGCTCACCACGGGTACGTTGTACAACTTACCACGGGCACGTTGTACAACTCACCACGGGCACGTTGTACAACTCACCACGAGTTGCACTATTCACGGACCACGAGTGGCACTATTCACAAGCATCACGAGTGGCACAAGCACCACGAGTGGCACTATTCACAAGCACCACGAGTGGCACTATTCACAAGCACCACGAGTTTGCACTATTCATGGCACCACGAGTGGCACTATTCACAAGCATCACGAGTGGCACAAGCACCACGAGTGGCACTATTCACAAGCACCACGAGTGGCACTATTCACGGACCACGAGTGGCACTATTCACAAGCATCACGAGTGGCACAAGCACCACGAGTGGCACTATTCATGGCACCACGAGTTTGCACTATTCATGGCACCACGAGTGGCACTATTCACGGACCACGAGTGGCACTATTCACAAGCATCACGAGTGGCACAAGCACCACGAGTGGCACTATTCACAAGCACCACGAGTTTGCACTATTCACAAGCACCACGAGTGGCACTATTCACAAGCATCACGAGTGGCACAAGCACCACGAGTGGCACTATTCACAAGCACCACGAGTGGCACTATTCACGGACCACGAGTGGCACTATTCACAAGCATCACGAGTGGCACAAGCACCACGAGTGGCACTATTCACAAGCACCACGAGTGGCACTATTCACGGACCACGAGTGGCACTATTCACAAGCATCACGTGTGGCACTATTCACAAGCACCACGAGTGGCACTATTCACGGACCACGAGTGGCACTATTCACAAGCACCACGAGTTGCACTATTCACGGCACCACGAGTTGGCACTATTCACGGACCACGAGTGGCACTATTCACAGCACCACGAGTTGGCACTATTCACAGCACTATTCACAGAAATCCCAGTAAGGGTATTTCGGTCTTTCGGTCAGTTCACTCTTACCTTAAGAGTTTAACCTGAGCCTTTAGGGCATCATTCGACACTTAGAGAGTTTGAGAGAATAGAAGAAAGAGGAGAAGGCGATTCCAACCTAGGGTTTCCATTTGGGAGAGAAATCAAAGGGTTTGAAACCCTAGATCAACCTCCAGCCCGTTTTTCTTCAAGATCAAGGCACAAACTCGTGAGGAGCATCTCCTCAAACTAGGGCAGCAGCTACACAGTCGTTTTGGAAAGGGGTTTCTTCCTCATTTCTTCAAGGTCGGTACTTCTTACTACCCTCCTAGTTATAGTGTCGCGACCCAAAACCCACCCTAGGAGTTAGAGTGAATCTTGGACGACTTAATCATTACTTACATGACTTGCTTGACGAACCAACCTGCAAAACTCACAGGACATATACAATAGAGGATAACAGCGGAAGCATAACTATAAAACACAACGGAAGTCTAACAAACCTCTAAGTATATATATACACATGGTCCAAGTTTAATACAAAAGAAAACAAAACAAAGAAAGTGCGGACACGCCCGCCAAAATACATGGATATAATCACTCATGCTCACCCACAGCTAAACCACTCAGAATCTACAACCACCTAATGGTAACCCTCTACTGGAGGTTCCTCAAAAGGCTCCTCGACGTACTCCTCCTCCACCCATGGACTCGGAGCACAGATATCAAATGGAGCAGCTGCTCCGCCGTCACCTGCCGACATAAGAAGTACGGCTGAGCATGGAATACTCAGCGGGTACTAAGCACTAACCAGTAGTCATAGCATACAGATAGCATACATAAAGGAGGAAGCAAGTTGCATATATAGAACATGAACAATTTATATCATACAAGGAAGCAAAACAATTTATAATCATGCTTGTATTTCGTAGAAAGCCGATGAAACCTCTTGAAAACATCGTGCACTTGACTTGACTTGAAAATACCATTTCCGTGCTTCAAAATTGTTATGTTGTCTTATCTTGTCATATCATGCGTGTCATGTCATGTCATGCGTGTCATGCGAGTATCATGCTTGCTTGTTCATAATTTAAACATGTTCACATGCCTAGTTGCCGTTCATAGTCCGTCACAACTAGTACCCTATATGCAGATGGGTATGCCTAGTTGCCGTTCATAGCCCGTCGCAACTAGCATCCATGCAGAATGTGAATGCCTAGTTGCCGTTCATAGCCCGTCGCAACTAGCATCCATGCGGAATGTGAATGCCTAGTTGCCGTTCATAGCCCGTCGCAACTAGCATCCATGCGTGATGTGTGATGCTATGCTATGCGTGTCATGCCATGCTATGCTATGCGTGTCATGCGATGCTATGCATGTCATGCGAGGGGATGGGAGACCTTTCCCTATGAAATGCATGATTGTCTTGCCCTTGTCAAAAGCGAAGTGAAACATATCTTAGGATATGCCCCACCTCTACGTCCCATACTTAAAACATCGGTAAATCACGTCATTTCATGCGTGCTCGTGAGATCGTGTGCATACTTGCATTTGGAATTAAATATGGCAATTTGGGGTAATTCACAAAGCATAGCATATAACAATTTAAGTGAGTAATAATCTACGCATTTTAAGAAATGTAAGAAACACACTATCATGAACCCTAACAAATTTCAAGAGCAATTAAGCATGAGTTCCCTTAATTTATCATTTATTTTGTTCACCTTGGCATTTCATCAAACATGAGGTGTGTTCATTATTCACTTAAACTTAGATCATGCTTTCCTAGGTGGGTTATGCTCACATCACACTTGTATGTTCATTATTAATACAATGCCCTTTCCCATTCATTCATCACATCATCCACACGGCATCCATTCGCCAACATCCATCTTCATTCACCATTCATACCACCAATCTCATAACACATATATAGGTGAAAGAAAACAAGAAGAAATAAAGGGAAAGAGAAGCTATAACTAGGAGGGTAGTAAGAAGTACCGACCTTGACAAATGGGGGAAGAAATCCTCCACCAAACGCACGTGAGTTGCTGCCCTAGCTTGAGGAGAGTGCCCCACACGAGCTCCACGAATGCTTGAACCGAAATCTTGAAGAAATCGAGCTTGAGGTTGATCTAGGGTTTCAAAACCCTTTGATTTCTCTCCAAAATGGAAACCTAGGTTTTGGAAAACCTTCTCCTTTCTCTCTAATCTCCCAAATCTTCTAAGGGTTGAGAATGAGCCCTAAAGGCTCGGGTAATCCTATATAAGAAAGGGTATAACACCCGAATGCCGAAAATGCCCTTAGTGAAAATTCTGTAAAACGCGAGGACCGAGCGATCGGTGTTAATGACCGATCGATCGGTTGCCTACCGATCGATCGGTTTCATAACCGAGCGATCGGTTGAAATTTCACTCTCTGGAAAATTTCTCCATACAAAAATCTTGACCAGTCGATAGCCTCCGAGCGATCGGTTTTGGACCGATCGATCGCTCCATGGACCGAGCGATCGGTGGTCTGCAGGTCCAAACTGTTTTGGCCATAACTTTTGACTCGTTCGTCCGATTTTGACGATTCAACTTGCGTTGGGTTCGTACTTCGAAAACGAACATTTCTGACGTTTCAGAATTTCCAATTTCTTCCTTATTTATTAATTGCATTACTTTAAAGGAAAAATGGCTACGAAGGGTCATGCATAAATGTGAAAAGGTCCGGGGCTCTACATCCTTCCCCCCTTACCAAAAATTTCGTCCTCGAAATTTGGATGAGACATGCATTACAGAATCAAATAATATTACAAGCTACATATACAAAACCTATACAAAATTCATTCAAACAATTCCGGGTACTTCGCTTTGACTTCGGCTTCACGCTCCCACGTAGCTTCTTCCCGAGCATGGTGTTTCCATTGCACAAGAACCAAAGGGATTGTCTTGTTGCGAAGCACTTGATCTCTTCGATCCAATATGTGAATCGGCTTCTCAACCAACGTGAGATCTTCTCGAATTTCCAACGGTTCCACTTCTAGTATATGCGAAGGGTCCGCAATGTACTTCTGAAGCATAGACACGTGGAAAACGTTGTGAACCGCGGCCATGTGAGGTGGGAGAGCTACTCGATAAGCAACTTCACCAACCCGCGTGATAATCTCAAACGGTCCAACATAGCGAGGACTGAGCTTGCCTCGCTTGCCAAATCTCATGATCCCTTTGCTAGGAGATACTTTCACAAAAACTTGATCCCCTACTTGAAATTCCAAGTCCCTACGGCGCGTGTCCGCATAACTTTTCTGGCGATCTTGAGCGGCTTTCAATCGATCCCGAATGATCTTAACTGTGTTTGCAGTTTGCTCAATCAACTCCGGACCAAGTACTTTTCTTTCTCCTACCTCATCCCAGTAGAGAGGAGACCTGCAGCTTCGCCCATACAAAGCCTCGAACGGAGCCATTTGGATACTCGCCTGATAGCTATTGTTGTAGGCGAACTCCACCAAAGGCAAGTGCTCTTCCCAACTGCCTTTGAAATCCAGCATACAAGCCCGAAGCATATCTTCTATTACTTGGTTCACCCTCTCGGTTTGTCCATCCGTTTGTGGATGAAAAGCTGTGCTGAAATCAAGTCGGGAACCCATAGCTTCCTGAAAGCTTTTCCAGAATCGTGAAGTGAATCTTGGATCCCGATCCGACACAATACTGACAGGCACTCCGTGCAACCTCACCACTTCCTTGATGTACAAAGCAGCTAACTGACTAGAGTTGAAAGTAGTTCGGTAAGGCAAGAAGTGAGCGGACTTCGTCAAACGATCCACTACTACCCATATCGCATCTGAACCCCTTGCCGTCTTTGGCAAGCCAACTATGAAATCCATGGATATGTTCTCCCATTTCCACTCGGGAATCGGAAGGGACTGTAATAGACCTGCGGGCCGCATGTGTTCTGCTTTCACCTGTTGGCATACCAAGCACCGTGCTACATATTCCGCAACCTCCCTCTTCATATTCCGCCACCAAAAGTGACTCTTGAGGTTCCGGTACATCTTCGTACCCCCTGGATGCACAGTGTACTTTGCCCGGTGGGCTTCATCCATAATCTCCCTCCGAAGATTTGCATTGGCTGGAACACACAGCCTCCCCTTGAATGTGATAGCACCTCGGCTAGTGAGAGAGAAGTCCTCACTACCCTTAGCAACTTCCTTGTTCCGATAAGCCAACAATTCAGCATCCGTGGCTTGGTATTCTTGGATCAAATCTATAATGTATGGCCGAACCGTGACATTTGCCAAGATAGGACTACGGACAGAGTCATTCACACTAATGTCCAGATTTGCCAAGTCTTCAAGTAGCTTCCATTCCTGCACTAACATGCATGCTAACAACCCTGGAGTTCTTCTACTCAAAGCATCAGACACTACATTTGCTTTACCCGGGTGGTATTGAATGGTACAATCATAGTCCTTCAGAAATTCCATCCAACGCCTTTGCCTTAGATTCAGCTCCTTTTGGGAAAAGAGATACTTGAGACTCTTGTGATCAGTGAACACATAGAACTCCACCCCATAAAGGTAATGACGCCAAATCTTAAGTGCAAACACGACCGCCGCAAGCTCCAAGTCGTGCGTAGGATAGTTCTTCTCATGCTCCTTCAACTGCCTTGATGCATAGGCAATGACTTTCTTGTGTTGCATAAGCACACATCCAAGTCCAACGTGTGAGGCATCACTGTACACCTCATACCCAAGAGGTCCGGATGGCACTGTAAGGACAGGAGCTGTAGTAAGCCTCTTCTTCAGTTCCGTGAAACTGATCTCACACTTGTCGCTCCAAACAAACTGCGCATTCTTCCGTGTCAGGTGAGTAAGCGGTGCTGCAAGGCTAGAGAAACCCTCTACGAATCTCCTGTAGTAGCCTGCCAGCCCAAGAAAGCTGCGTATCTCAGTAACACTCTTGGGCCTCGCCCAACTCATAACAGCTTCTATCTTCTTCGGATCAACGGAGACGCCTTCCGCGGAAACAACGTGGCCTAGGAATGCCACCTCTTCCAACCAAAACTCACACTTGTTAATTTTGGCGTATAGCTTGTGCTCTCTTAACATTTCCAATGCGAGGCGAAGGTCGCGTATGTGATCTTCCCGTGTCTGGGAATAGACCAAAATGTCATCAACAAATACAATCACGCACCGATCTAGGTATGGTCGGAACACCCGGTTCATCAAATCCATAAAGGCTGCCGGCGCGTTCGTGAGACCAAAAGGCATCACCAAGAACTCATAGTGCCCATATCGAGTCCTGAAAGCAGTTTTGGGAACATCTTCCACCTTAATCTTCAACTGGTGATAACCCGATCGAAGATCTATCTTTGAGAAAAATCTTGCTCCCTTCAACTGATCGAACAAGTCGTCAATCCTAGGCAATGGATACCTATTCTTTATAGTGACTTTGTTCAATTGCCGGTAATCGACACACATCCGCATCGAACCATCTTTCTTCTTGACAAACAACACTGGGGCACCCCATGGTGAGACACTTGGTCGAATGAAGCCAAGGCTTTGTAATTCTTCCAACTGAGCCTTTAACTCTTTGAGTTCAATAGGGGCCATTCTATACGGAGCCCTGCAAACAGGAGCTGTGCCTGGTGCAAGCTCGATCATAAACTCAATCTCCCTGTCTGGAGGCAATCCTGGCAACTCCTCTGGAAATACATCCAGGAACTCACTCACAACCGGAATAGTTGATGAGTCCTTTGCCTCAGGGTTAGCTACGCCCAACGCCGCAAAACGAGCAATAGATCTGCTTTTCAACCCGCGAAAGTGGAATGGTTTTCCTTCTACTGGCTTGAAGAGTACCATTTTCTCAAAGCAAGCTACATGCCCATGATGTGCTGCTAACCAATCCATTCCCAATATAACATCAAAGTCTTGGAATCCAAGGACGATGAGATCAACCGCCAACTCGTGGCTTCCAACTTGGACCACACCATTTCTATACACTTTATCTGCCAATACTGTTTTGCCAAGAGGAGTCGAAATGGCTAACTCCGGTTCTAGCTGACTTGGCTCCCCAGAAAAGCCTTCTGAAAAACTCGGCGAGACAAACGAATGAGTAGACCCGGTATCAATCAACACTCGAGCCAAATACTCATTGACTAGTAGGGTTCCTGAAATTTTAGCTAGTTACGTCAATTCAAGCCTCAACAGTGTATACACGTAAGTAAATATATATATAGCATACCAACTACGTACACAAGGAATAAAACATAACACAACAATCACGAATAAGGAAAATAATTCCTAACGCGTACCTTGCACCACATCGTCAGATGCAAGTGCATCACCCTCTGTCAAGGCAAAAACTCGCCCCTGGTTCGCCTGGCGAGACTGAGGTGTAGACCAGGTAGTCTGAGATGACGCCTGATATGATCCTGCTGGGCGTGCTGGTGGCCTAATCTCCTGAGACTGGCCTGGTAAATGCCGGGTAGGGCAATCCCTGATCACGTGGCCCTGGCGACCACAGTGAAAACATCCACCCGATGCTCTTAGGCAATCCCCAGCTGGGTGCCGTCGGCCGCATGAAGGGCAGGCCTCATGCGTGCGGGTAGGAGGGGTCTGAGGTGGAGCATATCTCGCCACCTGAGGTGCAACTGGCCATGGGGCCGGGAGAGCCTGAGGTCGAGGTGCCTGTGGCACGTACTGCCGTGGTGCTGGGGCCGTATAAGTCGGCCTCATCGGTGGTGCTGGCCATGTATACTGATAAGGGCCGGTACGATTCCGCCTCTCTGGAGGTGCTGAACTACTGGCTTGGCCTCTCGCCAACTCTCTCTTCTTAGACACTGCTTCAGAATTGGCCTCAACCAATAAGGCCTTATCCACTACTTCGGCGTAAGTGGCGTGCCTGAAAACCGACACTTTCTCCATGATGACATCCTTGAGCCCTTGCTCAAACCTCCTCGCCTTCATTGCCTCGGTGGCAATCATATGTGTCGCGAAGCGTGATAGCTCCGAGAACTTGGCCTCATAAGCGGCCACAGACATCGAACCTTGCTCAAGGTTGATGAATTCTCTCTCTTTCTTTTCCCGAGCTCCAACCGGGAAATACTTCTTATAGAACGTGTCCCTAAACTCCTCCCAAGTCCAAGGTTGACCCTGCATGGTCAAGTCTCGTGTCCTCAATGCGGACAACCACCATGGTGGGCTTCACCCTCTAGCATGAAAACTGCCCATGCTACCCTAGTCCTCCTCTGTAGGCGAGAGGACCGCAAAAATCTTCTCCATCTGGAGGATCCACGCCTCTGCTTGCGAGAGGGTCCACACTCCCATGGAAGGATGGAGGCCTCAATCTCCTGAATGCCTCAACTCCAGCTGTACGATGTACTGGAGCTGCGGGCGGTGGAGTAGGTGCCGCTGATGCCGGTATAGTTTGCCGAGCCGCCAGGATGGCGAGTGTCTCAGCAATAGAGCCTAAGACCTGGGAGAGGTCCGGCTGCTCATCCTCATCTCTGGAAGAAGATGAAGCTCTGGTGTGTGGTCCACGACCCCCGTGTGCCCCGCCTCATGACTAAAGTCCTGAGAACAATAGCACCACATGAGTCTCACTAAAACCACAGTTTATTTCGATGTCATTTCACATAATTCAATTTGTATTAGTTGTATAATACTATCTACATCACATCAAGTCATCAGAGTATTCATCACATTATACTTATACTTAGTGTTCTAGCGTACCTAGAACCGTACTTGGTTAAAGCAACCATTTTAGACTAAGACTAAAGTTTAGTCTTAAACTTGGAACCAGACTCGTTCCCGACTCACTTCCTTCCTAACTTGTTTCCTAACATATGCTCTTGTCAAGCCGTGGTATAAGATTCTAAGTGACCCTAGAGACCTAAAGCCTAAGCTCTGATACCACTTCTGTCGCGACCCAAAACCCACCCTAGGAGTTAGAGTGAATCTTGGACGACTTAAATCATTATTACATGACTTGCTTGACGAACCAACCTCAAAACTCGACAGACATAGACATAGAGGATAACGAGCGGAAGCATAACTATAAACACACACGTAATCTACCAACCTCTAAGTATATATAATACACAGTTCCAAGTTTTTAATACAAAAGAAAACAAAACCAAGAAAAGTGCACACTGCCCGCCAAAATACAATGTATATAATCACATCTGCTCACCCACGAGCTAAACCCTCAGAATCTACAACCACTAATGCCTAATGGTAACCTCTACTGGAGGTTCCCTCAAAAGCTCCTCCGACGACTCCTCCTCCACCCATGGACTCGAGCACCGATATCAATTGGCAGCTGCTCCGCCGTCACCTGCCGACATAGAAGTCGCTGGCATGGAATACTCAGCGGGACTAAGCACCTACCGTATTCATAGCATCAGTAAGCCTACATCAAGGAGAAGCAAGTTGCATATATAGAACATTAACAATTGATATCATACAGAATCAAAACAATTTATAATCATGCTTGTATTTCGTAGAAAGCCCGATGAACCTCTTGAAAACATCGTGCCACTTGACTTGATTGAAATACCATTTCCTTCCGTGCCTTGAACTTGTTATGTTGTCTTCTCTTGTCATATCATGCGTGTCATGTCTGTCAGGCGTGTCATGCGAGTATCTGCTTTTGCTTGTTCATATTTAAACATGGTTCACAGGCCTAGTTGCCGTTCATAGTCCGTCACAACTAGTAACCCTATATGCATATGGTATGCCTATTTGCCGTTCATACCCGTCGCAACTCGCAATCCATTCAGAATGTGATTCCTAGTTGCCGTTCATAGCCGTCTCAACTAGCATCCATTCGGAAATGTGATATGCCTAGTTTCCGTTCATAGCCCGCCCTTCGCAACTAGCACCATGCGTGATGTGTGATGCTATGCTATGCGTGTCATGGCCATGCTATGCTATGCGTTTCATGCGATCCTAGCATGTCCGGCGAGGGATGGTCACCCTTTCCCTATGAAATGCATGATTGTCTTGCCCTTGTCAAAAGCGAAGTGAAACATATCTTAGGATATGCCCCACCTCTACGTCCCATACTTAAAACATCGGTAAATCACGTCATTTCATGCGTGCTCGTGAGATCGTGTGCATACTTGCCTTTGGAATTAAATTGGCAATTTGGGGTAATTCACAAAGCATAGCATATACAATTTAAGTGAGTAATATCTACCGATTTTAAAATGTAAGAAACACACTATCATACCTCTACAAATTCAAGAGCATTATCATGAGTTCCCTTAATTTCTCATTTATTTTGTTCACCTTGCATTTCATCACATGAGGTGTGTTCATTTTCACTTAAACTTAGATCATGCTTTTCTAGGTGGGTTATGCTCACATCACACTTGTATGTTCATTATTAATACAATGCCCTTTCCCATTCATTCATCACATCATCCACACGGCATCCATTCGCCAACATCCATCTTCATTCACCATTCATACCACCCATCTCATAACACATATATATGTGAAGAAAACAAGAAGAAATACGGGAAAGAGAAGCATAACTAGGATGGTAGTAAAGAAGTACCGCCTTGACAAATGGGGGAAGAAATCCTCCACCAAACTCACGTAGTTTTGCTGCCTAGCTTTAGTCGAGTCCCCACACGAGCTCCACGAATGCTTGAAACCAGAAATCTGAAGAAATCGAGCTTGGTTGATCTAGGGTTTCAAAACCCCTTTGTTTCTTTCTCGCCAAATGGAACCTAGGTTTTGAACCCTTCTCGCTTTCTCCTAATCTCCCAATCTTCTCATGTTGAGATGATCCCTAAAGGCTCGGGTAATCCCTATATAAGAAAGGGTTAACACCCGACTGCCGAAAATTGCCCGTAGTTAAATTCTGTAAAACGCGAGGACCGAGCGATCGTGTTTAATGACGCGATCGATCGTTTGCCTACCGTCGTCGGTTTTTCAGAACCGACGATCGGTTAAATTTCCTCGCTCTGGAAAATTTCTCCATACAAAACTCTTGACCAGTCGATAGCCTCGAGCGATCGGTTTGGAACCGATCGATCGCCTCCATGACCGAGCGATCGGTGGTCTGCAGGTCCAAACTGTTTTGGCCAAACTTGTGACTCGTTCGTCCGATTTTGACGATTCACTGCGTTGTGTTAGTACTTCGAAAAACGAACAGTTCTGACGTTTCAGATGTCAATTTCTCCTTATTATTATTGCATTACTTTAAAGAAAATGGCTACGAAGGGGTCATGCATAAATGTAAAAGGTCCGGCTCTACATCCTTCCCCCCTTACCAAAATTGCGTCGCGGAATTTGGATGAGAACATCATTACATATCAAATATATTACAAGCTACATATACAAAACCTAATACAAATTCATTCAAACAATTCCCGTGTACTTGCGCTTTGACTTCGTCTTCCACGCTCTCCACTCGCTTCTTCCCGAGCATGGTGTTTTCCCATTGCACAGACCGC
>CM026564.1:13699355-14055743 GCA_015143295.1 Tetracentron sinense | reverse complement strand
ATGGAATGGGCGATTGGATGCCAATGGTTGTGTGTGATGAACAAATGGGGAAGGGCATTGTTCCAATAATGAACGTACATGTATGATTTGAGTAAAACCCATCTAGAAAAGCATGTTGTAGGATAAATCCATAATGAACATATCATGTTTGATGAAATGCCAAGGTGAACACAGTGAGCTGAAAATCTGGAAATGCATGCCTAATAAATTATGAATATTGCTAGGGACTATGATAGTGTGTTTCCTGCTTTCCCATAATACTATGAATATTACATTACTCAATCTTTGATGCTATATGTGTTGTGAAATTACCCAAATGTCATCTTTAAATTTGAATGCAAGTATGTACACGGTTCCCACGAGCACGGCATGCATGGCATGATTTATCGAGGTTTTCAAGAACATGGTTAGAGGTGGGACATATCCTACGATATGTTTTACCTCGCTTTTCACAAGAAGACAAGAACCAACATTCCACGAGGGGTCTCCCCTCACTCACAAGTGCATATCATGAAGAAGGGTCTCCCTTCCCTCGCAAGTGCATTGCATAAAGAAGGGTCTCCCTTCCCTCTCAAGGCATCTCACAAGTGCATCTCACAAGTTACATGATCACAAGCAAGCATGCATGACATGACATGACATACAAGAATCAAGCAAGATAGACAAGACAAGCTTTCACGTACGAAAAGATATTTCAAGTCAAGTCAGGTGCACGATGTTTTCAAGAGGATTTATCGGTTTTCTACGAGTTTCAAGCATGATTATAAACTGCTTTACTTCCTTGTATGATATAAATTGTTTCCGTGTGACAAATATGAATTTCTCCTGATTATGTATTGCCATGTTTATGCTATAATTGTTGGTTAGTATTCAGTACCCGCTGAGTATTCCATGCTCAGCCGTACTTCTTATGTCGGCAGGTTCTGAGGGAGCTGCTACTCCATTTGATGTTTGTGCTCCTGGTCCATGGGTGGAGGAGGAGTATGTCGAGGAGCCTTTGGAGGAACCTCCAGTAGAGGGTTACCAATAGGTGGTTGTAGATTCTGAGTAGATTAGCTGTGGGTGAGACGAGAGTCAGATTTATGTATTTTGGCGGGCATGTCCGCACTTTCTTTTGGATTCTTTTTGTATAAACTTGGATTGATTATGTATATACATAGAGGTTTGGTAGACTTCCGCTATGCCATGTTAGAGCATGTTTCCGCTGTTTTGTCCTCTATCGTATATGCTCTGTGGGTTTTGCAGGTTAGTTGTCAAGCAAGTCATGATTAGTCGTCCAAAGTTCACTCTAACTCCTAGGGTGGGTTTTGGGGCGCGACAATGAACCTCAAAGAGGGTTCCAATACCTTTACAAAAATTCAAGAATTGCTGACTTCTGATCAGCGGTGAAAGAACTAGAGCTACTTAAAGTCGAGGGTATGCAAAAGCATAACCCTTGTTGATACTTAAGAGTATTTTATACTCTTACTTTCTTCATTCCAAACACCCATATACTTAAAAGATATTTTAAAAAGATTTAATACATGATATCATTCATCATACTAGGCCATCAAGATCCGGGGTTCTACATCCTCCCCCCTTATAGAAATTTTGTCCTTGAAATTAGAACGATACATAGGGTAATAAGGAATGAAATTTACATGAAAACATCGATTATACAAATAATTGGGGGCACTTTTCCGTCACTTCAGCCTCACGCTCCCATGTAGCCTCTTCTGCCAAGTGGTACTGCCATCTCATTAGGACCAATGGAATGGTATTATTGCGCAACACTTGGTCTCACCTATCCAATATCAGCACTACTTGCTCAACTAGTGTGAGATCCTCCTGAATCTCAACCGGATCAAGCTCGATGACATGGGATGGATCCGGGATATACTTCCGGATCATAGAGACGTGAAATATATTGTGGACTACTACTATGTGAGCGGGTAATGCAACCCGGTAAGCGACCTCACCAACTCTGATGATGATCTCAAACAGACCTACATATCTGGGGCTGAGCTTGCCTCTCTTCCCGAATCTCATAACACCCTTCATAGGAGAAATCTTGATAAACACAAAATCATCAAATCGAAATTCAAGATCTCTCGGACGATTGTCGGCATAGCTATTCTGGCTATCTTGTGCAGCCTTCAACCTTTCTCTAATTGCCTTGACCCTGTCTGTGGTCTATTCAATCAAATCGGGGCCTAACACCTTCCTTTCCCCGACTTCATCCCAATATAAAGGAGATCTACAACTTCTCCTATACAAGACCTCGAAGGGACCTATCTGGATGCTCGCCTGATAACTGTTATTATAGGCGAACTCAACCAATGGCAAGTGATAGTCCCAACTACCTTTAAAATCATGAATACAAGCTCGGAGCATATCCTCTATTACCTGTGTAGAGCCCCAGACCTTTCACATTTAATGCATGACACTTTCGTTGCCATTTTGCCTTTAAAGAGGTATAATTAATAAATAAGGAAGAAATTGGAAATTCCAAAATTTCAGAAATGTTCCTTTTCGAAGTACGAACCCAACGCAAGTTGAATCGTCAAAATCGGACGAACGAGTCAAAAGATATGGCCAAAACAGTCTGGACCTGCAGGCAAATCGTAGCTCGGAAGGCACTAAGGACGTAGCTCGGAAGGCGCTAAGGACGTAGCTCTGATAACGTAGCTCTAGCTCACAACGTGTACGTTGTGCATCCGTTGTGCAACAGACAACGGGTACGTCGTGCAGCAGACAACGTGTACGTTGTACAGCAAACAACGAGTACGTTGTACAGCTCACAACGTGTACGTTGTGCATCTGTTGTGCAACAGACAACGGGTACGTTGTACAGCAAACAACGAGTACGTTGTACAGCTCACAACGTGTACGTTGTGCATCCGTTGTGCAACAGACAACGGGTACGTTGTACAGTAAACAACAAGTACGTTGTACAGCTCACAACGGGTACGTTGTACATAAGACAACGGACAATGAGCTCAGCACTATGCACAACACAACGTGACAACGTGTTTGGCACTATTCACAAGCACAACGTGTTCAGCACTATTCACAGCACAACGTGTTTGGCACTATTCACAAGCACAACGTGTTTGGCACTATTCACAGCACAACGTGTTCAGCACTCGTGTTTTTACAGAAATTTCAATAAGGGTATTATGGTCATTTGGTCGGTTCACTCTTACCTTAAGAGTTTAACCCGAGCCTTTAGGGCTTCATTTCGACACTTAGAGAGATTGGGAGATAAGAAGAGAGGAGAGGGCGATTCCTAAACCTAGGGTTTCCATTTTGGAGAGAAATCAAGGGGTTTGTGAACCCACACTCAACTCAAGCCCATTTTTCTTCAAGATCAAGGCACAAGCTCGTGAGGAGCATCTCCTCAAGCTAGGGCAGCAACTCACGGTCATTTTTGGAAGGGGATTTCTTCCTCATTTCTTCAAGGTCGGTACTTCTTGCTACCCTCCTAGTTATAGCTTCTCTTTTCCTTTGTTTCTTCTCATTTTCCTTCACTTATATATGTGTTATGAGATTGGTGGTATGAATGGTGAATGGAGATGGATGTTGGCGAATGGATGCCGTGTGGATGATGTGATGAACGAATGGGAAAGGGCATTGTACTAATAATGAACATACAAGTGTGATGTGAGCATAACCCACCTAGAAAAGCATGATCTAGGTTTAAGTGAATAATGAACACACCCCATGTTTGATGAAATGCCAAGGTGAACAAAATAAATGATAAATTAAGGGAACCCATGCTTAATTGCTCTTGAAATTTGTTAGGGTTCATGATAGTGTGTTTCTTACATTTCTTAAAATGTGTAGATTATTACTCACTTAAATTGTTATATGCTATGCTTTGTGAATTACCCCAAATTGCCATATTTAATTCCAAATGCAAGTATGCACACGATCTCACGAGCACGCATGAAATGACGTGATTTACCGATGTTTTAAGTATGGGACGTAGAGGTGGGGCATATCCTAAGATATGTTTCACTTCGCTTTTGACAAGGGCAAGACAATCATGCATTGCATAGGGAAAGGTCTCCCATCCCCTCGCATGACATGCATAGCATCGCATGACACGCATAGCATAGCATGGCATGACACGCATGGATGCTAGTTGCGACGGGCTATGAACGGCAACTAGGCATTCACATTCCGCATGGATGCTAGTTGCGACGGGCTATGAACGGCAACTAGGCATACCCATCTGCATATAGGGTACTAGTTGCGACGGACTATGAACGGCGACTAGGCATATGAACATGTTTAAATTATGAATAAGCAAGCATGATACTCGCATGACACGCATAACATGACATGGCACTCATGATGCAAGCATGACAAGCATGACACGGTTAACAAGTTCCCAATCACGCAAAGGGTATTTCAAGTCAAGTCAAGTGCACGATGTTTTCAAGGGTTTTATCAGTTTTTCTGAATGCAAGCATGAATACAAATTGCTTTACTTGTATGATATAAATTGTTCCTGTTCTATATATGCAATTTGTTTCCTACCTTAAGTATGCTATCTGTATACTATGACTATTGGTTAGTATTTAGTACCCGCTGAGTATTCCATGCTCAGCCGTACTTCTTATATCGGCAGGTTCTGAGGGAGCTGCTGCTCCATTTGATGTTTGTGCTCCTAGTCCATGGGTGGAGGAGGAGTACGTCGAGGAGCCTCTTGAGGAACCTCCCGTAGAGGGTTATCAGTAGGTGGTGTTAGATTCTGAGTGGATTAGCTGTGGGTGAGCATGAGTGATTATATCCATGTATTTTGGCGGGCATGTCTGCACTTTCTTTGTTTGATTTCTTGTATTAAACTTGGACCAAGTGTATATATTTTGAGGTTGTTAGACTTCCGCTGTGTTTTATAGTTATGTTTCCGCTGTCATCCTCTATTGTATATGCTCTGTGGGTTTTTACAGATTGGTTTGTCAAGCAAGTCATGTAAGCCATGATTAGTCGTCCAAAGTTCACTCTAACTCCTAGGGTGGGTTTTGGGTCGCGACAACCTGATTCACCCACTCGGTTTGTCCATCAGTCTGTGGATGAAAAGTCATTCTAAAGTCCAAACGGGAACCCATGGCGCTCTGAAAGTTCTTCCAGAATCGAGAAGTGAATCTAGGGTCCCTGTCTGACACAATACTCACCGGCACCCCGTGCAACCGGACTATATCCTTGATGTACAGTGAAGCTAACTGGTTGGAGTTGAATGTAGTCCGATATGACAAGAAATGAGTGGATATTTTCAGTCTATCAATTACTACCCAAATGGCATCGGAGTTCTTAGCCATCCGTGGCAACCCGATAATGAAATCCATGGAAATGTGCTCCCATTTCCACTTCGGAATAGGGAGGGGCTGTAATAGTCCTGTTGGTCCCACATGCTTAGCCTTCACCTGTTGGCACACTAAGCATCTAGATATATACTCCGCTACTTCTCTTTTCATGTTCTGCCACCAGAAAAGTCCCTTGAGGTTCTGATACATCTTGGTTCCCCCAGGGTGTACTATATATTTAGACGGGTGAGCTTCATCCAAAATTTCTCTTCTAAGCTCTTCATCGGTGGGAACACGTACTCTTCCCTTAAATGTATTAGTCCCATCTCCTCTCGTGGTGAAATCCTTGCTACCCTTGCTAACCATTTTGTCTTGGTGGGTGAGTAGTTCGGCATCCAATCCTTGTAACTCTCGGATCCTGGCCAAGATGTATGGCCTAATTGTGACATTGGCAATCACAGGCCCAAAGGTAGGGAGGCTAAAACTGATGTCGAGGTTAGTTGCATCTTCTAACAATTCCCACTCTCGAACCATCATATATGCAACAAGCCTGTGTGACTTCCTACTTAAGGCATCTACCATCACGTTTGCTTTACCTAGGTGGTATTGGATAGAGCACTCGTAGTCCTTAAAAAATTCTACCTATCTTCTTTGCCTCAGATTCAGCTCTTTCTGGGAAAACAGATACTTTATGCTTTTATGATCTGTGAACACGTCAAACTGTTCTCCATAGAGATAATGTTGCCATATCTTCATGGCAAAAACAACCGTGGCAAGTTCCAAATCGTGAGTGGGATAGTTCTTTTCATGTTCCATCAATTTTCTTGAGGCATAGACAATGATTTTACCGTGCTGCATGAGTACACATCCCAACCCCATGTGGGAGGCATCACTGTACACTACGAATCCACCACGCTCGGATGGCACTGTAGGGACTAGGGCTATAGTGAGCCGCTTCTTCAACTCCGTGATGCTTGCTTCATAGTTATCGCACCACACAAACTTGGCATTTTTCTGAGTGAGGTATGTGAGTGATTCCACTAGACTGGAGAACCCTCGACGAATCTTCGGTAATAGCCGCCCAACCCGAGGAAACTGCGGATCTCTGTGACACTCTTGGGCCTCGCCCAACTCATGACTACCTTAATCTTCAAAGGGTCAATTGAGATACCCTCCGCAGATACAATGTGGCAAAGGAATGTCACTTTCTCTAACTAGAATTCACACTTGCTTAATTTGGCATATAGCCTATGCTCTCTCAACATCTCTAGAGCAAAGCGGAGGTCTCGTGCGTGATTTTTCCGTGTCTGAGAATACACCAAGATGTTGTCAACGAACACAATCACGCATCAATCCAAGTATGGTCGGAACACCCGGTTCATCAGATCCATAAAGGCTATCGGCGTGTTCGTGAGACTAAAAGGCATCACTAAGAACTCGTAGTGCCCATATCGAGTCCTGAATGCAGTTTCGGGAACATCTTCCACCTTGATCCTCAACTGGGGGTAGCCCGACCTAAGATCAATCTTGGAGAAGAATCTCGCTCCCTTCAATTGATCACAAAATCATCTATCCGTAGCGAAGGATAACGGTTCTTGACAGTGACCTTGTTCAACTGTCTGTAATCAATGCACATACTCATGGAGCTGTCTTTCTTCTTCACAAACAGCACTGGGGCACCCATGGTGAGACACTCGGTCTAATGAATCCCAGGCTTTGAAGTTCATCCAATTGTACCTTCAACTCCTTGAGTTCAATTGGGGCCATCCTATAAGGAGCCCTAGAGATCAGAGCAGTGCCGGGTGCAAGCTCTATCGCGAACTCAATCTCTCTATCTGGAGGTAATCCAGGTAACTCCTCTGGAAAAACATCCAAAAATTCACTCACAACCGGAACGGTTGAGGAGTTTTGTGAAGGGGGATCCGAATAACAATTATGTGGAAACTGGATCCCCTAGATCTTAACACCATAGAAAACATCAAAAACTATCTAAGAGTTTTAGTCATATCACATCGGTGAATGATGTTCACCGGTGAAACTTAATCCAATCGAACTGTCAGAACTCTTTGTAGAGATTTCTTCTAAAAAATACTAGAAGCTCGATCCTTGTTCTTCGCTACCCCATGAAGCTTTAGAATCTCCTTTGGAATTATAGAAGCAAGAGGAAGAAGATGGAGTAATGGTGTAGACCTTCTATCACCAAAAGTACTAAGGTTCAAAATCTTAGAATAAACAAAACCCAACTTACACCACCAATGAAGCTCATGAAAATCCCTAGGGGTATCCCCTAGGGCTCACGGTTTGAAGAGAGAGAGGAGAGGAGAGAAAAAATTCTGGAGAAAAGTGCTTAATGGTCTAGGGTGTTGGGGTATTTATAGACTAGGATCCTATCCTAATCCTACTCGAACTTGATCTTATCTAGTAGAAATTATTAATTAATAATAACTCTTACTATTAATTAATTAAACTCCTACTTAATCTATAACTACTTTAGTTATAGTAATCCTACTAATTAAAGAGTCCCTATTAAAGAGGTTCCTTAGTTAAAAGGGATAAGTCAACATCCAACACAAGAGAGGAATCCTAGTAAAACTAGGAAACCTAAACCAAAGAGGGGGGGGGGGGGGGGGGGCGTGAGCTTCAAGGGGGCGTGGAGTTTGAGGAGTTAAACACTCCAAGTTGTAATCCAATTACAACTTATCCTTTTCCTTATTGCAATCCAACAATTGGATTTTAATTCCATAATTATAGGAATTATATTTCAACGATTATTCAGTTAAACAAATCCTAATCCAATTAGGATTACCAAAGTGGGCACCCCAACCTAGGGTTTAAACCCATGGGCTTTGGCCCATATTAATTGGGTTAATGGATATGGGTCAAACCCATTTCCCCTATAATTATGTTAATTAAATAATTATTAAAATAATCTCTACATTTAAATTAACAATTAATTTAAACCATAGATTAACTTTTAATCTATTTGATTAACTTTTAATCACTTAAATAATTGATTAAATTTTAATCACTTAAATAATTGATTAACTTTCAATCAATAATTGAGCTTGTATTTCTTATGTGAGCACCTCCACAGATTGCTCTGGGACATTCCTACCCTGGCTTACCCAATGTTATTCCATTTAACAATATTTGATAAAATCTTATTTGAATAATATTTTAGAATGAAGGTTAGTAAAGGAAAATATTATTAAAATAAGATGAAATAAGTAAGTTATATTCGATAATATTATTTTGAATAATATTTTAGAATGAAGGTTAGTAAAGGCAAATATTGTTAAAATAAGATGAAATAAGTAAGTTATATTCGATAATATTATTTTGAATAATATTTTAGAATGAAGGTTAGTAAAGGCAAATATTATTAAAATAAGATGAAATAAGTAAGTTAAATTCGATAATATTATTTTGAATAATATTTTATGTAGCACCCCGGACTTTTTCATCCTTAATGAATAGCACCTTCGTAGCTAATTGGCCGTTTTTGTAGTCTAATTAATAAAAAAGGGAGAAATCGGAAATTCTGAAACGTCAGAAATGTGCGTTTTCGAAAGACGAACCCAACGCAAGTTGAATCGTCGAAATCCGACGAGCGAGTCGAAAGATATGGTCAAAACAGTCCAGACATACAGAGAACCGATCGCTCGGTCCAGTCAGCGATCGATCGGTCCATAACCGATCGATCGGTAGCTATCGCGCGGTCAGAAATTTTGTATGGGGAAATTTTCCAGAGAGTGAGTTTTTGACCGGTCGATCGGTCATAAACACCGATCGCTCGGTAGGCAACCGATCGATCGGTCATAACCACCGATCGCTCGGTCTTCGCGTTTTTGCAGAAATTTCAGTAAGGGCGTTTTCGTCTTTTGGGTGTTAAACCCTTACCCATAAGGGTTTGCTCGACCCTTTGAGCCCTCATTCACAACCCTTAGACATTTTGAGAGATAGAGAGAGAAGAGGAGAAAGCTCTAACCTAGGGTTTGGTTTTGAGAAGGAAATCAAAGGGGGTTTAAGAACCATAGCTCACCCCAACTCAAGTTGCTTCAAAATCGAGGCTCAAGCTCGTGTGTGAACCATTCTCCAAGCTAGGGCAGCAACCCAAGCACATTTTTGAAAGGGGTTTCTTCCTCAACTCAAGTCTCCTTCAAGCAAAGGTGTTCTTCTTTCAAGTTGGAGCTTCAATCAAGGTTTCTATCAAGGATCAAGCCTTGATTTAAGGTTAGTACACCCTACTAACTTACCCTAGCAATAAATCTAGGTTTTCCTTATGAAATATGATTCTTGTTAGTATGTTTTATTCTTTACAAAATGTGTTATCTATAATAAATATAAACAAGATAAGGAAATGGTAGGGATGCTTGGATGAAGGTTGGATACGGCGATTGGATGCCGAATGTGTGATGTATGATGTGTGATTGGAAAATGGAGGATGGGCATAGTACAAATAATAAACTTACCATGGTGTGATTGAATGGAAAATATGCAGTTAAAAGAAAGAGATAAACTACTAAGGAATAATGTATGAAAATGTTTGACAAAATACCTAAACTATGAATAAATGATCTAAATGAAGAATATAGAAATGGGTTTTATGCATGCGTTCATATAAATGATAAATCGATCAAATGTTATGCAAATTACTTAAGTTACCCATGTTCATATCATGAATTGAATTGCAATGCCATGTCTTGACGATCCTCATTATCATGATAGTCACTATTGACACGTACACGAGCACGCATGATAGCATGAACCGAGATTTCAAGAGCATGTGCATATAATAAACAACAAGTGCATTGCATAACAAGGAGGTTGGTAGCCCAGGGAGGATTCGGGTACTAACCTCTGGCTCACAAGTGCATTTCATAACAAGGAGGTTGGTAGCCCAGGGAGGATTCGGGTACTAACCTCTGGCTCACAAGTGCATTTCATAACAAGGAGGTTGGTAGCCCAGGGACATTCGGGTGCTAGCCTCTGGCTCACAAGTGCATTGCATATCAAGGAGGTTGGCAGCCCAGGGAGATTCGGGTGCTAGCCTCTGGCTCACAAGTTTACAAGATGGAGGTTTACAAGATGATGATCATGCATTCATGCATGCACGCATACATGATTTATACGAGGCATACCGGGACATGACAAGGGTTTCAAGCATGAGTTTTATTGGCATTTTCGCATTCATGTACGCACGTCAGGATGCTTGTATTGTGTCATGCCCTATACGGTTTTTTTGTGATGTTTCTATTACTGCTTGTATGATATTACTGTTATGTGTTTTTATCACTGTTATGGTCTGCTAGTAGCTTGTACTCGCTGAGTATTCCATGCTCAGCCGTACTTTCATGTCGGCAGGTACTGAGGGAGCCCTCGACCCGGAGCCTTGGGTCGAGGAAGAGTATACAGAGGAGAGAGAGTCGGCTATCCCATTACAGTCTCAGGCGGACCGAGACCTCGATGCGTGGCCATACCTCGACTACTGTTGAGGGGAGAGTATGAGAGGGTTTGGTGTATTTTGATATTTTGATAGGTGGGCCTGTCCACCTTAGGCTTAGACATGTCTTGTATTTATGTTAACTTGGAATACTATTTTGGATCATCAGAAGAAATGAAAATTTGTTTACGCTTCCGCATATATGATAGCTTCCGCGCTCTGATTATCGTTATGAGTACTGTATTTTACCTTGTGCATTACAGGATGGTTTGATAGGTTCGCAGTGTGAGACCTAAAATATCCCAAAACTCCTAGGGGGTATTTTGGGGCGTTACAGAGTGGTATCAGAGCTCTAGGCATTAGAGTCCCTAGGGTCACTTAGATGATTGAACAAGGTATTAGAATCACCTTAGAGAGTTGTATTCCAAGTATAGACTAACAAGTTAGTCTTAGTCAAAATGGGTTGAACTTCAACCGAACATAGTGTCCTACGCTAGGAACGCGGATTGTATGTTATGCTATTGTGTTATATACCATATGTGCATTAATTGTGTTGTGCTTATTAAGTATGCTTGATGAATATGTATTGAGCGAATTGCGAAAGTTGTACTAATTGTGTATCCAAGTTAGACTCATGTTGTATTGTCGTTCTCAGGAGAAATCATGAGACGCAATACCCGGGGTCGCGGGTACAACACGAGGGGTAATGGAGGTGATGCTCCATCGGGTGATGATCAACCCGACTTTGCCCAAGCATTCGCATCCATAGCCGAGACCTTGGCTATGTTGGCGGCAAGGCAACCGGCCACTCCGCCTAATGCGGCACTCATACCGGCTCCTCCTAACCGAGCCCAAGCCGGGATAGAAGCTTTTCGGAGGATGAGACCTCCAACTTTTTGTGGAAGCATTGATCCACTTGTTGCCGAGGGTTGGATCCGGCAACTTGAGAAGATATTCTCGGTATTAGCACCTACTGAAGTGGAAAGGGTCATATGGGCCGCCTTTATGCTTGAAGGCGAGGCCGATCATTGGTGGAAGTCTGCACTTCGGACCCGAGAGTTGACCCGGCAAGGTCAAGATTGGACTTGGGAGGAATTCTTGGAGGTTTTCAACAAGAAGTATTTTCCGGTCGGGATGAAAGAAAAGATGGAAGTCGAATTCATTACCTTGGAGCAAGGTAATATGTCTGTAGCGGCTTATGAAGCCAAATTTTCGGAGCTATCTCGATTTGCTCCACACATGATAGCGACCGAGGCTATGAAGGCCCGGAAATTCGAGAGGGGGTTGAAGGCCTATCTCAAGGACCGAGTCTCGATGTTTAGACATGAGACATATTCTGAAGTTGTTGATAAAGCACTATTGGCCGAGTCGAACTCCGAGGAGTTCTTCAAAAGGAGAGGAATGGAAAAAGGACAGTCGAGTAGTTCAGGGGAGAAAAGAGCAAGGACGAGCTTGTATCAGTCTGCAGGCCCGGCTCAGTCACAGAGGATGTATTCAGCACCACAGGCTCCCCGCTCTTTCGCTCCACCGGCTCTTCGCCCGGCTACCTCATATGCTCCTCGCCCCGCAGTTACTCAGGCTACGGGGTATGCTCCGTCCTCCTATTTGCATGATGTTTGCACTCTTTGTGGGAGGAGGCATCCAGCGGGAGAATGCCGGAGAGTTTCAGGAAGTTGCTTCCATTGTGGTGACCAAGGCCACATGGTCAGAGATTGTCCCCGGCGTCAATTGCCAACTCAGTCTTCAGGGAGCAGGCCCCCGGTTAGGCAGACATCTCAGCCTAGCTCTTCTCAGGCTTCGAGGGCCTCACAGTCTACCCGGCCTCCTCGCCCAGCCACACAGGGCCAAGTCTTTGCCTTATCCGAGAGAGACGCACGTGCATCCGACGATGTCGTGCAAGGTACGCACGAATTCTAGAATTTAAATTGTGTAAAATTTCTATGGTTTGCTTTGTGAGTTTCTATACTAAGGGTTACCTATGTATGATGCTTGTTGTTTGAAATCTACTAATAGTAGTCACTTAATCGCACAGGCGCTTTGTTAGTGAACGAATGTCTTGCCCGAGTGTTGATCGACACAGGATCCACTCACTCCTTTGTGTCGCCTAGTTTCGCAAAGGGATTTTTGACTGAGGCTACTCCGTTAAAGCAGGAGTTGACCATTGCAACTCCACTCGGCAAGTCAGTTGATACGGACAAGATATTTGGGGATAGTGTGGTTCAAGTGGGGGAGAATGAACTGTTAGCCGATCTCATCGTCCTAGATTTTCAAGACTTGGATTTTGATGTCATCTTAGGGATGGATTGGTTGTCAAACCATCACGGGCACGTTGCGTGTTTTGAGAAGATGGTGAATTTCAAGCCGGAAGGGGGTAAGCCTTTTCACTTCCGAGGATTAAGAGAGAGGGACATTGCTCGCCTCGCAGCCTTGAGTGTAACAAACCTAGAAGCACAAAACTCCTCGGCCATTCCGGTCGTGAGTGATTTCTTGGACGTGTTTCCGGAGGAACTTCCCGGGTTACCTCCGAATCGGGAGATTGAGATCGCTATAGAGCTTACTCCGGGCACCGCTCCAATTTCAAGAGCCCCATATAGAATGGCCCCGATAGAGCTTGAAGAATTGAAGAAGCAAATTGAGGAGTTACAACAACTTGGTTTCATCCAACCAAGTTTGTCACCGTGGGGAGCTCCGGTCCTTTTTGTAAAGAAGAAAGACGGGTCGATGAGAATGTGTATAGACTACCGTCAGTTGAACAAGGTAACTATCAAGAATCGTTATCCCTTGCCAAGGATCGATGACTTGTTCGACCAACTGAAGGGAGCGAGATTCTTCTCCAAAATTGATCTTAGATCGGGGTATCATCAATTAAGGATCAAGGCGGAAGATGTTCCGAAGACGGCCTTCAGGACTCGGTATGGGCATTACGAGTTCCTTGTCATGCCTTTTGGGCTGACGAATGCACCGGCGGCATTCATGGATTTGATGAACCGGGTGTTCCGATCTTACTTGGATCGATGCGTGATTGTATTCATTGATGACATTTTGGTGTATTCCCAGACACGGGAAGATCACGCGCGAGACCTCCGCCTTGCTCTAGAGATGTTGAGAGAGCATAGGCTATATGCCAAATTGAGTAAGTGCGAGTTCTGGTTAGAGAAGGTCGCATTTCTTGGACACGTGGTGTCGGTCGAGGGCATTTCGGTAGATCCAGCCAAGGTTGAGGCAGTCATGAGTTGGGAGAGGCCCAAGAGCGTCACGGAGATACGTAGTTTCCTCGGATTGGCAGGCTACTACCGGAGATTTGTGGAGGGATTCTCCAGTCTGGCTGCACCTCTCACCTACTTGACAAGAAAAAATGCAAAGTTCAGTTGGAGTGACCGATGTGAAGTAAGTTTCCAAGAGTTGAAGAAACGCCTCACCACAGCCCCTGTCCTTACTGTGCCATCTGGACCTTTTGGGTATGAGGTGTATAGTGATGCCTCGCACGTCGGACTCGGGTGTGTCCTAATGCAACACAAGAAAGTCATTGCCTATGCATCAAGGCAGTTGAAAGAGCATGAAAAGAACTACCCCACTCACGACTTGGAGCTTGCGGCGGTCGTGTTTGCACTTAAAATTTGGCGACATTATCTGTACGGGGTGGAGTTCTATGTGTACACGGACCACAAGAGCCTCAAGTATCTCTTTTCCCAAAAAGAGTTAAACTTACGACAACGGCGTTGGATTGAGTTCTTAAAGGACTACGAGTGCACTATCCAATATCACCCGGGAAAAGCAAATGTGGTGGCAGACGCTCTGAGTAGGAAACCATCGGGGTTGTTGGCTCACATGTTGGTGCGGGAATGGAGACTGTTAGACGATTTGGCAAATCTAGACATCAGTGTGAACGATTCTGTCCGCAGTCCGGTTTTGGCAAATGTTACAGTTCGGCCGTACCTTATAGACTTGATCCAGGAGTATCAAGCCACAGACACTGACTTGTTGGCTTTCCGGGATAAGGAAGTGGCCAAGGGTAGTACGGACTTCTCTCTCACTAGCCGAGGTGCTATTACATTCAAGGGAAGGCTTTGCGTCCCAGCCAATGCAGACCTTCGGAGAGAGATTATGGACGAAGCTCACCGGTCTAAGTATACAGTGCATCCCGGGGGGACAAAGATGTACCGGAACCTCAAGAGTCACTTTTGGTGGCGAAACATGAAGAGGGAGGTTGCGGAGTATGTGGCACGGTGTTTGGTATGCCAACAGGTGAAAGCAGAGCATTTGAGACCAGCGGGTCTTTTGCAGTCTCTCCCTATTCCCGAGTGGAAATGGGAACATATCTCTATGGACTTCATCGTGGGA
The DNA here is from genome assembly GCA_015143295.1 of Tetracentron sinense. Taxonomy (NCBI): domain Eukaryota; kingdom Viridiplantae; phylum Streptophyta; class Magnoliopsida; order Trochodendrales; family Trochodendraceae; genus Tetracentron; species Tetracentron sinense. The sequence goes on along the minus strand of CM026564.1, from coordinate 14,040,668 downwards.
TTGCCGAAGACGGTCAAGAAGACCGATGCTATATGGGTAGTTATTGATAGACTCACGAAGTCCGCTCATTTCTTACCATACCGGACTACATTCAACTCCAACCAGTTAGCAGAACTATACATCAAAGAAATAGTCCGATTGCATGGGGTGCCAGTGAGTATTGTGTCGGATAGAGACCCAAGATTCACATCCAGGTTTTGGAAAAGTTTTCAAGGTGCAATGGGCTCCCGGTTAGACTTTAGCACAGCTTTCCACCCACAGACCGACGGGCAAACCGAGAGGGTGAATCAGGTTATTGAAGATATGCTCCGAGCATGTATGCTAGACTTCAAGGGAAGTTGGGAAGATCACCTACCTTTGGTGGAATTCGCTTACAACAATAGTTATCAAGAAAGCATACAAATGGCGCCTTTCGAGGCTTTGTACGGAAGGAGTTGTAGATCCCCGTTGTATTGGGATGAAGTGGGAGAAAGAAAGATTTTGGGCCCCGAGTTAATTGAACAAACCGCGGATAGGGTCAAGCTTATCCGGGAAAGGTTAAAGACCGCACAAGATAGACAGAAAAGCTATGCCGACAACCGAAGGAGGGATCTTGAATTCCGAGTCGGTGATTTTGTGTTTGTAAGGATTTCACCGACCAAAGGTGTTATGCGATTCGGGAAGAGAGGCAAGCTTAGCCCGAGATATGTGGGTCCGTTCGAGATCATTACTCGAGTTGGCGAGGTGGCTTACCGTGTTGCTTTGCCCGCTCACATGGCGGCGGTCCATAATGTATTCCATGTCTCTATGCTCCGGAAGTACATCTCGGATCCTTCTCATGTCATCGAGCTTGATCCGATAGAGATCCGAGAGGACCTCACTTTAGTTGAGAAGCCGGTTCATATTTTGGATAGGAGAGATCAAGTGCTTCGCAACAAGACTATTCCGCTAGTCCTCGTGCAATGGCAACATCATGCACGAGAAGAAGCCACGTGGGAGCGTGAAGCCGAAGTCAAAGCAAAGTATCCCGAGTTGTTTGAATAGACTTGTGCATATGGCTTGTAATTTTGTTTTGATTTTGTACATGTATGTATCGTCCAAATTTCGGGGACGAAATTTTTGTAAGGGGGGGAGAATGTAGCACCCCGGACTTTTTCATCCTTAATGAATAGCACCTTCGTAGCTAATTGGCCGTTTTTGTAGTCTAATTAATAAAAAAGGGAGAAATCGGAAATTCTGAAACGTCAGAAATGTGCGTTTTCGAAAGACGAACCCAACGCAAGTTGAATCGTCGAAATCCGACGAGCGAGTCGAAAGATATGGTCAAAACAGTCCAGACATACAGAGAACCGATCGCTCGGTCCAGTCAGCGATCGATCGGTCCATAACCGATCGATCGGTAGCTATCGCGCGGTCAGAAATTTTGTATGGGGAAATTTTCCAGAGAGTGAGTTTTTGACCGGTCGATCGGTCATAAACACCGATCGCTCGGTAGGCAACCGATCGATCGGTCATAACCACCGATCGCTCGGTCTTCGCGTTTTTGCAGAAATTTCAGTAAGGGCGTTTTCGTCTTTTGGGTGTTAAACCCTTACCCATAAGGGTTTGCTCGACCCTTTGAGCCCTCATTCACAACCCTTAGACATTTTGAGAGATAGAGAGAGAAGAGGAGAAAGCTCTAACCTAGGGTTTGGTTTTGAGAAGGAAATCAAGGGGGTTTAAGAACCATAGCTCACCCCAACTCAAGTTGCTTCAAAATCGAGGCTCAAGCTCGTGTGTGAACCATTCTCCAAGCTAGGGCAGCAACCCAAGCACATTTTTGAAAGGGGTTTCTTCCTCAACTCAAGTCTCCTTCAAGCAAAGGTGTTCTTCTTTCAAGTTGGAGCTTCAATCAAGGTTTCTATCAAGGATCAAGCCTTGATTTAAGGTTAGTACACCCTACTAACTTACCCTAGCAATAAATCTAGGTTTTCCTTATGAAATATGATTCTTGTTAGTATGTTTTATTCTTTACAAAATGTGTTATCTATAATAAATATAAACAAGATAAGGAAATGGTAGGGATGCTTGGATGAAGGTTGGATACGGCGATTGGATGCCGAATGTGTGATGTATGATGTGTGATTGGAAAATGGAGGATGGGCATAGTACAAATAATAAACTTACCATGGTGTGATTGAATGGAAAATATGCAGTTAAAAGAAAGAGATAAACTACTAAGGAATAATGTATGAAATGTTTGACAAAATACCTAAACTATGAATAAATGATCTAAATGAAGAATATAGAAATGGGTTTTATGCATGCGTTCATATAAATGATAAATCGATCAAATGTTATGCAAATTACTTAAGTTACCCATGTTCATATCATGAATTGAATTGCAATGCCATGTCTTGACGATCCTCATTATCATGATAGTCACTATTGACACGTACACGAGCACGCATGATAGCATGAACCGAGATTTCAAGAGCATGTGCATATAATAAACAACAAGTGCATTGCATAACAAGGAGGTTGGTAGCCCAGGGAGGATTCGGGTACTAACCTCTGGCTCACAAGTGCATTTCATAACAAGGAGGTTGGTAGCCCAGGGAGGATTCGGGTACTAACCTCTGGCTCACAAGTGCATTTCATAACAAGGAGGTTGGTAGCCCAGGGACATTCGGGTGCTAGCCTCTGGCTCACAAGTGCATTGCATATCAAGGAGGTTGGCAGCCCAGGGAGATTCGGGTGCTAGCCTCTGGCTCACAAGTTTACAAGATGGAGGTTTACAAGATGATGATCATGCATTCATGCATGCACGCATACATGATTTATACGAGGCATACCGGGACATGACAAGGGTTTTCAAGCATGAGTTTTATTGGCATTTTCGCATTCATGTACGCACGTCAGGATGCTTGTATTGTGTCATGCCCTATACGGTTTCTTTGTGATGTTTCTATTACTGCTTGTATGATATTACTGTTATGTGTTTTTATCACTGTTATGGTCTGCTAGTAGCTTGTACTCGCTGAGTATTCCATGCTCAGCCGTACTTTCATGTCGGCAGGTACTGAGGGAGCCCTCGACCCGGAGCCTTGGGTCGAGGAAGAGTATACAGAGGAGAGAGAGTCGGCTATCCCATTACAGTCTCAGGCGGACCGAGACCTCGATGCGTGGCCATACCTCGACTACTGTTGAGGGGAGAGTATGAGAGGGTTTGGTGTATTTTGATATTTTGATAGGTGGGCCTGTCCACCTTAGGCTTAGACATGTCTTGTATTTATGTTAACTTGGAATACTATTTTGGATCATCAGAAGAAATGAAAATTTGTTTACGCTTCCGCATATATGATAGCTTCCGCGCTCTGATTATCGTTATGAGTACTGTATTTTACCTTGTGCATTACAGGATGGTTTGATAGGTTCGCAGTGTGACACCTAAAATATCCCAAAACTCCTAGGGGGTATTTGGGGCGTTACATTTAGAATGAAGGTAGTAAAGGCAAATATTGTTAAAATAAGGAAATAAGTAAGTTATATTCGATAATATTATTTTGAATAATATTTTAGAATGAAGGTTAGTAAGTAAATTTTGAATTAATATTCTAAATAACAATTAGAATAGAAGTTAGTATTTTCGAAATAAATACTATGAGAAAAATGAATATTCTATTATATTCTGGATAATAAAATATTATTTGATGATATTATGTGGATACGTTGGAAAATAGTAAAATAATACTATGTTGGAATGCTGAAAAGTAGTACAACAACTTGGTTTCATCCAACCAAGTGTGTCACCGTGGGGAGCTCCGGTCCTTTTTGTAAAGAAGAAAGACGGGTCGATGAGAATGTGTATAGACTACCGTCAGTTGAACAAGGTAACTATCAAGAATCGTTATCCCTTGCCAAGGATCGATGACTTGTTCGACCAACTGAAGGGAGCGAGATTCTTCTCCAAAATTGATCTTAGATCGGGGTATCATCAATTAAGGATCAAGGCGGAAGATGTTCCGAAGACGGCCTTCAGGACTCGGTATGGGCATTACGAGTTCCTTGTCATGCCTTTTGGGCTGACGAATGCACCGGCGGCATTCATGGATTTGATGAACCGGGTGTTCCGATCTTACTTGGATCGATGCGTGATTGTATTCATTGATGACATTTTGGTGTATTCCCAGACACGGGAAGATCACGCGCGAGACCTCCGCCTTGCTCTAGAGATGTTGAGAGAGCATAGGCTATATGCCAAATTGAGTAAGTGCGAGTTCTGGTTAGAGAAGGTCGCATTTCTTGGACACGTGGTGTCGGTCGAGGGCATTTCGGTAGATCCAGCCAAGGTTGAGGCAGTCATGAGTTGGGAGAGGCCCAAGAGCGTCACGGAGATACGTAGTTTCCTCGGATTGGCAGGCTACTACCGGAGATTTGTGGAGGGATTCTCCAGTCTGGCTGCACCTCTCACCTACTTGACAAGAAAAAATGCAAAGTTCAGTTGGAGTGACCGATGTGAAGTAAGTTTCCAAGAGTTGAAGAAACGCCTCACCACAGCCCCTGTCCTTACTGTGCCATCTGGACCTTTTGGGTATGAGGTGTATAGTGATGCCTCGCACGTCGGACTCGGGTGTGTCCTAATGCAACACAAGAAAGTCATTGCCTATGCATCAAGGCAGTTGAAAGAGCATGAAAAGAACTACCCCACTCACGACTTGGAGCTTGCGGCGGTCGTGTTTGCACTTAAAATTTGGCGACATTATCTGTACGGGGTGGAGTTCTATGTGTACACGGACCACAAGAGCCTCAAGTATCTCTTTTCCCAAAAAGAGTTAAACTTACGACAACGGCGTTGGATTGAGTTCTTAAAGGACTACGAGTGCACTATCCAATATCACCCGGGAAAAGCAAATGTGGTGGCAGACGCTCTGAGTAGGAAACCATCGGGGTTGTTGGCTCACATGTTGGTGCGGGAATGGAGACTGTTAGACGATTTGGCAAATCTAGACATCAGTGTGAACGATTCTGTCCGCAGTCCGGTTTTGGCAAATGTTACAGTTCGGCCGTACCTTATAGACTTGATCCAGGAGTATCAAGCCACAGACACTGACTTGTTGGCTTTCCGGGATAAGGAAGTGGCCAAGGGTAGTACGGACTTCTCTCTCACTAGCCGAGGTGCTATTACATTCAAGGGAAGGCTTTGCGTCCCAGCCAATGCAGACCTTCGGAGAGAGATTATGGACGAAGCTCACCGGTCTAAGTATACAGTGCATCCCGGGGGGACAAAGATGTACCGGAACCTCAAGAGTCACTTTTGGTGGCGAAACATGAAGAGGGAGGTTGCGGAGTATGTGGCACGGTGTTTGGTATGCCAACAGGTGAAAGCAGAGCATTTGAGACCAGCGGGTCTTTTGCAGTCTCTCCCTATTCCCGAGTGGAAATGGGAACATATCTCTATGGACTTCATCGTGGGATTGCCGAAGACGGTCAAGAAGACCGATGCTATATGGGTAGTTATTGATAGACTCACGAAGTCCGCTCATTTCTTACCATACCGGACTACATTCAACTCCAACCAGTTAGCAGAACTATACATCAAAGAAATAGTCCGATTGCATGGGGTGCCAGTGAGTATTGTGTCGGATAGAGACCCAAGATTCACATCCAGGTTTTGGAAAAGTTTTCAAGGTGCAATGGGCTCCCGGTTAGACTTTAGCACAGCTTTCCACCCACAGACCGACGGGCAAACCGAGAGGGTGAATCAGGTTATTGAAGATATGCTCCGAGCATGTATGCTAGACTTCAAGGGAAGTTGGGAAGATCACCTACCTTTGGTGGAATTCGCTTACAACAATAGTTATCAAGAAAGCATACAAATGGCGCCTTTCGAGGCTTTGTACGGAAGGAGTTGTAGATCCCCGTTGTATTGGGATGAAGTGGGAGAAAGAAAGATTTTGGGCCCCGAGTTAATTGAACAAACCGCGGATAGGGTCAAGCTTATCCGGGAAAGGTTAAAGACCGCACAAGATAGACAGAAAAGCTATGCCGACAACCGAAGGAGGGATCTTGAATTCCGAGTCGGTGATTTTGTGTTTGTAAGGATTTCACCGACCAAAGGTGTTATGCGATTCGGGAAGAGAGGCAAGCTTAGCCCGAGATATGTGGGTCCGTTCGAGATCATTACTCGAGTTGGCGAGGTGGCTTACCGTGTTGCTTTGCCCGCTCACATGGCGGCGGTCCATAATGTATTCCATGTCTCTATGCTCCGGAAGTACATCTCGGATCCTTCTCATGTCATCGAGCTTGATCCGATAGAGATCCGAGAGGACCTCACTTTAGTTGAGAAGCCGGTTCATATTTTGGATAGGAGAGATCAAGTGCTTCGCAACAAGACTATTCCGCTAGTCCTCGTGCAATGGCAACATCATGCACGAGAAGAAGCCACGTGGGAGCGTGAAGCCGAAGTCAAAGCAAAGTATCCCGAGTTGTTTGAATAGACTTGTGCATATGGCTTGTAATTTTGTTTTGATTTTGTACATGTATGTATCGTCCAAATTTCGGGGACGAAATTTTTGTAAGGGGGGGAGAATGTAGCACCCCGGACTTTTTCATCCTTAATGAATAGCACCTTCGTAGCTAATTGGCCGTTTTTGTAGTCTAATTAATAAAAAGGGAGAAATCGGAAATTCTGAAACGTCAGAAATGTGCGTTTTCGAAAGACGAACCCAACGCAAGTTGAATCGTCGAAATCCGACGAGCGAGTCGAAAGATATGGTCAAAACAGTCCAGACATACAGAGAACCGATCGCTCGGTCCAGTCAGCGATCGATCGGTCCATAACCGATCGATCGGTAGCTATCGCGCGGTCAGAAATTTTGTATGGGGAAATTTTCCAGAGAGTGAGTTTTTGACCGGTCGATCGGTCATAAACACCGATCGCTCGGTAGGCAACCGATCGATCGGTCATAACCACCGATCGCTCGGTCTTCGCGTTTTTGCAGAAATTTCAGTAAGGGCGTTTTCGTCTTTTGGGTGTTAAACCCTTACCCATAAGGGTTTGCTCGACCCTTTGAGCCCTCATTCACAACCCTTAGACATTTTGAGAGATAGAGAGAGAAGAGGAGAAAGCTCTAACCTAGGGTTTGGTTTTGAGAAGGAAATCAAAGGGGGTTTAAGAACCATAGCTCACCCCAACTCAAGTTGCTTCAAAATCGAGGCTCAAGCTCGTGTGTGAACCATTCTCCAAGCTAGGGCAGCAACCCAAGCACATTTTTGAAAGGGGTTTCTTCCTCAACTCAAGTCTCCTTCAAGCAAAGGTGTTCTTCTTTCAAGTTGGAGCTTCAATCAAGGTTTCTATCAAGGATCAAGCCTTGATTTAAGGTTAGTACACCCTACTAACTTACCCTAGCAATAAATCTAGGTTTTCCTTATGAAATATGATTCTTGTTAGTATGTTTTATTCTTTACAAAATGTGTTATCTATAATAAATATAAACAAGATAAGGAAATGGTAGGGATGCTTGGATGAAGGTTGGATACGGCGATTGGATGCCGAATGTGTGATGTATGATGTGTGATTGGAAAATGGAGGATGGGCATAGTACAAATAATAAACTTACCATGGTGTGATTGAATGGAAAATATGCAGTTAAAAGAAAGAGATAAACTACTAAGGAATAATGTATGAAAATGTTTGACAAAATACCTAAACTATGAATAAATGATCTAAATGAAGAATATAGAAATGGGTTTTATGCATGCGTTCATATAAATGATAAATCGATCAAATGTTATGCAAATTACTTAAGTTACCCATGTTCATATCATGAATTGAATTGCAATGCCATGTCTTGACGATCCTCATTATCATGATAGTCACTATTGACACGTACACGAGCACGCATGATAGCATGAACCGAGATTTCAAGAGCATGTGCATATAATAAACAACAAGTGCATTGCATAACAAGGAGGTTGGTAGCCTAGGGAGGATTCGGGTACTAACCTCTGGCTCACAAGTGCATTTTATAACAAGGAGGTTGGTAGCCCAGGGAGGATTCGGGTACTAACCTCTGGCTCACAAGTGCATTTCATAACAAGGAGGTTGGTAGCCCAGGGACATTCGGGTGCTAGCCTCTGGCTCACAAGTGCATTGCATATCAAGGAGGTTGGCAGCCCAGGGAGATTCGGGTGCTAGCCTCTGGCTCACAAGTTTACAAGATGGAGGTTTACAAGATGATGATCATGCATTCATGCATGCACGCATACATGATTTATACGAGGCATACCGGGACATGACAAGGGTTTTCAAGCATGAGTTTTATTGGCATTTTCGCATTCATGTACGCACGTCAGGATGCTTGTATTGTGTCATGCCCTATACGGTTTCTTTGTGATGTTTCTATTACTGCTTGTATGATATTACTGTTATGTGTTTTTATCACTGTTATGGTCTGCTAGTAGCTTGTACTCGCTGAGTATTCCATGCTCAGCCGTACTTTCATGTCGGCAGGTACTGAGGGAGCCCTCGACCCGGAGCCTTGGGTCGAGGAAGAGTATACAGAGGAGAGAGAGTCGGCTATCCCATTACAGTCTCAGGCGGACCGAGACCTCGATGCGTGGCCATACCTCGACTACTGTTGAGGGGAGAGTATGAGAGGGTTTGGTGTATTTTGATATTTTGATAGGTGGGCCTGTCCACCTTAGGCTTAGACATGTCTTGTATTTATGTTAACTTGGAATACTATTTTGGATCATCAGAAGAAATGAAAATTTGTTTACGCTTCCGCATATATGATAGCTTCCGCGCTCTGATTATCGTTATGAGTACTGTATTTTACCTTGTGCATTACAGGATGGTTTGATAGGTTCGCAGTGTGACACCTAAAATATCCCAAAACTCCTAGGGGGTATTTTGGGGCGTTACATTTTAGAATGAAGGTTAGTAAAGGCAAATATTGTTAAAATAAGATGAAATAAGTAAGTTATATTCGATAATATTATTTTGAATAATATTTTAGAATGAAGGTTAGTAAGTAAAATTTTGAATTAATATTCTAAATAACAATTTAGAATAGAAGTTAGTATTTTCGAAATAAATACTATGAGAAGAAATGAATATTCTATTATATTCTGGATAATAAAATATTATTTGATGATATTATGTGGATACGTTGGAAAATAGTAAAATAATACTATGTTGGAATGCTGAAAAGTAGTACAAGAATACTATGCTGAAAATAATAAATGCGATGCTATGGTAAAGTGCTAAAAATATAAAGTAATGATACTTTATTGTTATATTTTCTACGTATGTTACATTCTAATTTATGATAAGAGAAATGATGTATTTGAAATACGAAAAAGAATTATTCTAAATTATAAAATTATAGTTATGAGATAACTATAATAAAGATAATTAGAATAAAAAGTGTATAATCATAATGTTGTGATTTATATGAAATTATTATCTTATAATGTCTTAAAGAGAAGACAAGGAAAAGATAAATACACTTATCTTAAAAAGGCCTTAAGATAGTGGCAAGGCAAATGGATACCAGTTGGCAAAAACTCATGAGGGGTTAATGAAAATTCCAAGACGGGGTGAGCCAAAGGCAAAAAGTCATGAGGGGTTAATGAAAATTCCAAGACGGGGTGAGCCCAAGGCAAAAACTCATGAGGGGTTAATGATAACTCCAAGACGGGGTGAGTCTAAGACAAAAACTCATGAGGGGTTAATGAAAACTCCAAGACGGGGTGAGTCTAAAGAGGTACCTTGCAGTAATCATCTTGAGAGGCGAAATTAAGATAAGTCTGGAAGATAAAAGAAAAGATAAAGGAAAGATAAAAATTGTTTATCTTAAAAAGGTCTCAAAATAGTGGCAAGGCAAAGGGATATCATTTGGCAAAAACTCATGAGAGGTTAATGAAAACTTTAAGACGGGGTGAGCCTAAGGCAAAAATTCATGAGGGGTTAATGAAAACTCCAAGACGGGGTGAGCCTAAGACAAAAACTCATGAGGGGTTAATAATAACTCCAAGATGGGGTGAGTCTAAAGAGGTACCTTTCAATGATCAACTTGAGAGACAGAGTTAAGATAAATCGGATCCAAAGTAAAAGAAGTATAAAGTAAATGGTTTAATATTATATTCTTGTAATAAAGTTGTTATCTAAAAGTTTTATTATGCTTATTCTAACTTATTGTTCAGCATAATATTATGGAATATTCTTATTGGGCTTCATAGCTCCCTGACTTTTTATGTCTCTAAATGATCAGTGAAAGAACAACTTCAAAGTGACATTCGAGAAAAGACGGAGTTGCTTTTGACTATGCTGTTACATTTTGTGATATGTTCATTTTGATGTAATTAAGTTGGTTATATAAACCTTAACTTTAATTATGGACATGGTTATGATGGCTATTGCGTATGGATGGATAAGGGTTTAAAATTTTTTAAATTCCCTTGATAATTTACGCTTCCGCAAACTTTAATAAAAATGATCTCACGGACGGATTACTCTTACATTTCATTAGTGAAATGTTAAGTTTAAGTCGGGTCGTAACAGTTGGTATCAGAGCGAGGCAATTCCCATTATAACATGTCCCTAGGTATAAAACTTAGTTTTATACGTTGATATATACAAACAAAAGACCTAGTTATATACATAGATACGTAGTATAGACTAGGGTAAATGTGCACTGATTTGATGATATGACTAGTCGAGATGATTATGAAAACTAGATCATAGAATGACTGGTCAAGATGATTATGCAAACTAGATCATTTAATGATTGGATATTAAAGTCTTGATCATTTTTAGGATTTATTGATCATTTAGTGACTGAAAAAAAAAATGGATTCAAATGATTATATCTCAGAAGATGAGGTAACAAGTAAGCCTTTAGGAGATGAAGATTTATGGGAAGAAAGTTTGGGAGATAATTTTGAGGCTTTTAGTTTGGGATCTTGGGAAAACAATCTAGAGCCTAAAACCTTATACCTATATGTTTTGAATTGATGTTGTTTGTTGAAATTTTTTTTTTAATGAATAAATTTTATGAGTTTGTTGAATTGTTTACCTTAGTGCAAGTATTTTCAAGTTAGTTAAATTACTATTGTGTTTAATAGGAAAACATGCCGCCTAGGAGAGCCCCCAACAACACCTTAGCCGGAGCCTTTGAAGCCATAACAGCCCTAGCAAACTTGATACAACAACAGCAGAATCTGAATAATGCTCCTGTTGTACCACCCTTGAACCAAAGAAATGGAAATCGGTTACAGCAATTCAAGAGATTGAGGCTGCCAACATTTTCTGGTACTACTGATCCCTTAGTAGCAGAAAAATGGATTCGAGGTATTGAGAAGATATTTAGGGCAATGGCCTGTATTGAGGAAAACAAGACCAAGTTAGCTGTGTTTATGTTAGAAGGAGAGGCTGAACACTGGTGGATAACAGTTGAGAGAACTATCCCAGAAAACCTTAGGCCTATTCCTTGGGTAAGATTTACTGAATTATTCTATAAAAAGTATTTTTCATCTGCTATGAAGAAAAGAAAAGAAATCGAATTTCTTCAACTCACACAAAGGAGTCTAACTGTGAGTGAGTACGAACAAAAATTTAATGAGCTTTCGAGGTTTGCACCACGATTGGTGGAAGATGACCAATGAAGGATTGATAAGTTTGAAGAAGGTTTGAAGACTGCAATTCGAGGAAAGTTAGCAGTTCAGCGATTTACTTCGTTTACAGATATTTTGGATAGGGCATTGAAGATTGAAAGAGTTAATGAGGAGTTTCAAAAATCTAATTTGGAGAAAGGAAAGAAAACAGTCGGGAAGACTTGGGAGAAGAAACCAGTCAGGAAGATTTGGGATAAAAAATTATCGGGAGACGGAAACAAGAAAAGAAAATTTGAAGAGATCAAGCAAGGAAATAATACTGAAAAGTCAGTACCCACTTGTGAACATTGTGGTAAGTGGGGTCACAAATCCGAAAATTGTCGAGCTAGTTCCGGAGCGTGTTATCAGTGTGGCAAGACAGGACATATTAGGAGAAATTGTCCAAAGTTACCAAAAAAATTGATGGATGGAGGCAAAGGTCATGTCTTCGCTATTACTCAGGAAGAAGCCAGGGAATATGAGGACTTTATTGAAGGTAAGATGTTTCTTTTCCAAATTCATGCTATAGCATTAATAGACACTGGGTCTAAACATTCTTTTGTGTCTTCCCATTTTGCTAAGAATATTAGAATTAAGCCTGACACATTAGAGCACATAATGTCGATTACCACACCATCTGGAAAGATTTTGTGCACCAAAACCTTCTACGATCAGTGTCCTATACAAAACGATAGTGTACAAATGATTGTTGATCTCCTAGTGTTAGATATGAAATATTTTAACCTCATACTAGGGATGGATTGGATTTCAGAACACTATGTTGTAAGTTGATTGTGAGGCTAGGACATTAACCTTTAGGATTCCAGGCATCTATGATTTTGTCATACGAGGAATTGATAAGGAAGAAGAGTTTATGATCTATAACATCCCAGTAGTCAAGGATTTTTTTTTTTTTTGAGATACATTTCCTGAGGAATTACTAGGACTTGCTCAAGTTCGGGAGATGGTTTTTTTTCGATAGACGATATTCTTGGAATAAGCCCGATATTGAAAACGCCTTAAGATTACACTCCAGACCTTGAAGGAAAATCAATTATTTGCTAAATTTTTTTATGTGCAAATTTTGTCTGGAAAATGTATATTTCTTAGGTCACATAGTATCCAGTGATGGAATTTCAGTAGATCCATCCAAGATTAAGGCCGTAACGGAGTGGGAAAGGCCAACTAATGTCACGGAGATCCGAAGTTTTCTAGGACTAGCCGATTATTACAGGAGATTTGTTGATGGATTCCCTGGGTTAGCTGCCCCATTAACTCAATTAAGAAGGAAAAATGTCAAATTTGAATGGTCACATTAGAGGAAAAGATTTTCAAGAATGGAAGAGTCAATTGACCACAACTTAATTTTAACAATCTCCTCAGGAATGGGATATTATTATGATGTGTCTCAGAAAGGAATAGGTGATAATAGTATTGATGCAAAATGGAAAAGTGATGGCTTATGCATCTAGGAAGTTGAAGACTCATGAACACAACTATCCCACTCACAATCTTGAGTTGCTAGCAATTTGGAGACATTAATTATTTGGGGGAAATGTTAGTAATATTCACCGACCACAAAATTTGGAGATATTTATTTTCTCAAAAAAAACTCAATATGCGATAATGAAGATAGATGGAGTTCTTGAAAGACTACTACTATATAATTTAGTATCTATTGGTAAAGAAAATATCATTACTATGCACTGAAGAAGAAAACAATTGGATCATTGGCAAGTATTAGAATTGAGATGTGAAAAGTGATTAAAGAATTTCAGATTTGGGATTTGAATGTTGAGGAGATAAGATCAAAGTCAGTGTTGGTTAATATTCAAGATCAACCTGAATTAATACGGAAAATTAAGGAAACACAGGCTCGAGACACTAAATTAATCAAAATTAAGGATAAAATCCAGGAAGATCAATCTAATGATTTCCAAGTTATGTCTGATGGGATTCTAAATTGTTCGGAATCGAATATATGTGTTGAGAGATATAGAGTTGAAAAATGAATTATGAGATGAAGCTCATAATCTCGATACGGTGTACATCCAGGGAGTACAAAGATGTACCATAATTTAAAGACAAATTATTGGTGGAATGGTAAGAAGAAAGACTCATTAAAATTAATGATCATAAGGAGCATGAATTGAGGAACAAGACAATCTCGCTAGTAAAAGTTTTGAGGCAATATCACGGCCAAGAAGAGGCGACTTGGGAGCATGAGACCGAGACCAAGGAGAAGTACCTCCGATTGTTCGAATAATCAAGTATGATTTTAATTTTGAGGACAAAATTCCTATAAGAAGGGGAGAATGTAACAAACCGAATATTTTTAGAAATAAAAATATTATATATCTTCATTATATGACTGAATATTTAGTAATTCCTAGTATTACCTAAGTATATAAGTCATTATATTACTTAATTAGGTGATAATGGAGTATATTAAGGAAAAAGTTTAGTGTTAATATGGGAAATTAACACTAAAGTAATTTAATTAGGTGATAATAAAATATATATTAAGCTTAATGTATAATGCTTAGTGTTAAAATAAGTATTTAATACTAAAGTAAATTGGATCATGACAAGTGGCAATATCCAAGGGTGGATGCCCATTTATTTAAGGAAAAAGTTGATCATGAGCTAAGAGGAGGACACATGGCAAATGCCACATGTCAGCACCACAAAAAAGGGACGTCCAAGATTAACTGGGGTTAGAGTAGATTAACTGGGTTTAGAGTAAATTAACTATGATGAGTTAATCATGAGTTAATTAGTGGAGTTAAGAAAGTGTGATGATGATCTTGTGAATTTAATCAAAGATATATAAGAGGGATGAACCAAAGCTCACGCCCACTTTAATGACCCTAGGGGTGTGAACTTAAGTTAAGGAAGTTAACCATGGGGTTATGAACTTAGTTGATAGGGTATTAACCCTTAAGCCATGTACAATGTACACGCCCACCTTGGTGATACATGAATTGTGGTTAAAATAATTAGTTAACCATGAATGTAATCAATGAATTGGTGTTATACATGGACCATGATAAACATAGGGTTATACCACACATCAAACCATGGTTAGACCATGGGTTCAAATATATACCTTAGTTAAAAGAATGATGGAATTAAAGAAATTATGACATTTAAGAACCAAAAGAAAGGAGATAGACCAAAGGTCTCTTATCTAGAGAGTGCTCCATGCCTATCCTTGTTAACTATGGTTAAGTATGTCACCTTGGTTAGTTAAGTCACTTATCAAGCTTGGATATCCATGAATCTAATTTAATGGGTGAAGAGAATTAAATCTCATACTTTGAACAAGCTCACACCCAACCATGATTAGTAATTAACTTAACCATGAAGGTAACTTGGGGGAAATAATCTAATTAATAGGATACATGTATTGTGGCTTTTATTAAATACTTAACCATGAGTTAAAGTGAACTATGGTTAGGTTAGTGCATGTGCACAAGTGATACATGCATCATGGACTAGATAAACCTATTTAAGGGAATGTACTAATTTAATTGGATAATGAAAATAATATAATTCATGAATCAATAAAGGGAATGAACCAAGAGTAATGACAAATCAGTGAACCTACATTTATTAGAGGCAGAGGCCAAAGCCTTGCCTATATAAGGAGACCCTACACGCCCATTTGGATGCTCATTCCATGGTGACAACTTCTTGAGAGACTAGAAGACCCACACACCCACTTTGGTATTCACTTGGTCCAAATCATGAGGGGTTAATGATAACTCCAAGATGGGGTGAGTCTAAAGAGGTACCTTTCAATGATCAACTTGAGAGACAGAGTTAAGATAAATCGGATCCAAAGTAAAAGATGTATAAAGTAAATGGTTTAATATTATATTCTTATAATAAAGTTGTTATCTAAAAGTTTTATTATGCTTATTCTAACTTATTGTTCAGCATAATATTATGGAATATTCTTATTGGGCTTCATAGCTCCCTGACTTTTTATGTCTCCAAATGATCAGTGAAAGAACAACTTGAAAGTGACATTCGAGAAAAGACGGAGTCGCTTTTGACTATGCTGTTACATTTTGTGATATGTTCATTTTGATGTAATTAAGTTGGTTATATAAACCTTAACTTTAATTATGGACATGGTTATGATGGCTATTGCGTATAGATGGATAAGGGTTTAAAATTTTTTAAATTCCCTTGATAATTTACGCTTCCACAAACTATAATAAAAATGATCTCACGGACGGATTACTCTTACATTTCATTAGTGAAATGTTAAGTTTAAGTCGGGTCGTAACATAGTCATTGGTAAATGAGACAAAATATCAGTATTGACCTTGTGCAACAATGTTTAATGGACCACATACATCACTATGTATTAGTCTTAACTTTTCTTCGGCTCTTCCTACCTTTTTAGGGTAAGGTTTCTTGGTCATCTTCCCTGCGAGACAAGACTCGCAAGTAGGGAATGGTTCTACCTTGAGAAAATTAAGGGGATCATCTTTTACTAACCTCTTGATTCTATCAAGATTAATGTGACCAAGTCTCTTATGCCAAAGATAAGTAGACTCAGTGTAATGTCTCTTCATTCCAGACATTCTAGATGATGAGACATTGTCACTTTGCAGACATTCATTATTTATCAACGGAAATATTAGATAAAGACCATTAATGAGATTACCAGTTATCAAGACCATTCCATCTTTCTTAATTTCAACAATTGAATTAAAAACAATAGAGAATCCATAAAATAAGAGTCTAGATATTGAAATCAAATTACGATGTGTACAAGGCACATAAAAGCAGTCTTCTAAAATTAATGTCTTTCCATTAGGTAAATAAAGAATAAACAAGCCGATTGACTTCACTGCAACATTTGCACTGGAGCCAACTTTAAGCTTTTGCTCCTGTCTTGTCAGTTTCTTGGTTTCCTTGAATCCCTGCAACCAATTGTTAATTAATAACTTGATCTTATCTAGTAAGAATTATTAATTAATAATAACTCTTACTATTAATTAATTAAACTCCTACTTAATTTATAACTACTTTAGTTATAGTAATCCTACTAATTAAAGAGTCTCTATTAAAGAGGATTCTTTAATTAAAAGGGATAAGTCAACATCCAACACAAGAGATAAATCCTAGTAAAACTAGGAAACCTAAACCAAAGAGGGGGGGGGGGGGGGGGGGGGGGCGTGGAGTTTGAGGAATTAAACACTCCAAGTTGTAATCTAATTATAACTTATCCTCATCCCTATTGCAATCCAACAATTGGATTTTAATTCCATAATTATAGGAATTATATTTCAACAATTATTCAATTAAACAAATCCAAATCCAATTAGGATTACCAAAGTGGGCGCTCCACCCTAGGGTTTAAACCCATGGGCTTTGGCCCATATTAAAGGTCCATATTAAATGGGTTTATGGATATCGGTCAAACCCATTTCCCATTTAATTATGTTAGTTAAATAATTATTAAAATAATCCCTAGATTTAAATTAACAATTAATTTAAACCATAGATTAACTTTTAATCTATTTGATTAACTTTTAATCACTTAAATAATTGATTAACTTTTAATCACTTAAATAATTGATTAACTTTTAATCACTTAAATAATTGATTAACTTTTAATCACTTAAATAATTGATTAACTTTTAATCAATTATTAAGCTTGTAATTCTTATGTGAGCAACTCCACAGATTGCTCTGGGACATTCTTACCCTGGCTTACCCAATGTTATCCCATTGATCCTAAACAGGAAATATATCAGAACTGCAAGTGACGTGAGATATCCATGTTGCAATTAAATCCTAATGTATGAACATTAACCATTACGGATCCCGCCACATGAACTTTTAAATTCAATTTATCCTTCCAAATAGATCATCCCTAATGGGTCTTCGAGATTGACATACTATCTAACCCATAGCCTATTGCAAATCATCCGGGTTTCCAAGACTTATGATTAAGCCATGAGAAACAATTTCTCATGAAAGACATTTTGAGAAAATCCTTTTATAAGTATAATACCTTTTAATAAAAGTATATTTCAAAACTTATTTTGTTTTCAAAATCAACTGTGCAGGATTTGAACTTAATCAACTGTCTTACCCGAAACTTGGATAATCTCTCAAATTAATGAGCATGGATTTCTTGTTTGAAATTCATCATGACTCGAATAGCTTTCTGACTATCCAACTGTCACTGTATTGTATTCCCTAAGTTAGAAAATACGTTGGTGGAATCAAAACAGTCAGATCACTGCTCAATTGTAGATGAACTCATCAGATCTAAGGATCATCGAAACTGTTCAATGTGAATGAGAGACGAACTATCTGATAGTATGTTTATACAAGAGGTCTCTCATTGAATGCAATCAGTCAGTGTACATTTAAGCACCCATATGCTGATGTGTAGTCTCCACTATAATAGTTCGAGATAGAACTACATCTCAACTATTGAGAACATCTTAGCATTTTGGCAGCCATATAAGTGAAGTGCTTAGCTTCACCCACAGCTGTGACTATATAAGTTATAAGGAACAGGAAATTTATATTTGCCTGTGATAATCTAATCACATAACTTTCCTACAATATATCCTATGGATCTTTATCGATATCTCATATCGTATAGATCATCTCATGATCATAGTCAATTACCCATAATGAATACACAATAGATTAAGAAGAAGTCTTTATTAATCAAATTAATAAGAATCTAACAGCTTAAATGACTTTTCTGGGCATCATGTCTAACATTTTATGCCTCTGGGTTCACTAAGCTTAAAGCTACGAAGTGGGTAATATCCCTTCTTTGCAATCCTCGAAAATGAAACAACTTTACTCCTTCTGGCCTGAAGTTCACCACCTTCTCAAAACATGCCACATGTCCATGGTGAGTCGCTAGCCAATCCATCCTAAGAATGACATCAAAGTCCAAGTCTTGAAAATCTAGGATGATCAGGTCGGCTAATAACTCATGCTGTCCCACTTGAACCACACAGTCCTTATATATCTGGTCCGTATCCACTAACTTGCCAAGCGGAGTCAAAATGGTTAATTCACTCTCCAACGGACTAGACTCAGATGAAAAACCCTTCACAAAACTAGGCAAGACGAAGGAATGAGTGGATCCTGTCTTGATCAACACTTGGGCTAGGCATTCGTTCACTAGTAAAGTGCATGTGTGATTGAATAACTAACATCAATATATTTCAAGCAAGAACACGCATCATACATAGGTGACCTATGATACAACTAAGCAAACATATCATATACTAGTAGGCATTTGCAACTTGAAAACTTCAATATTCTAGCGTACCTTACACGACATCATCGGATGCACGTGCATCCCTCTCTGACAAGGCAAACATTCGGCCTTGATTTGCTTGACGAGGCGGTCGCGTAGACTGTGAGGGCCTCGATGCTTGTAAAGAGCTTTGCTGAGATGACTGCCTAGTAGGGGGCCTACTCCCCTGAGACTGAGCTGGCAACTGATGACGGGGACAATCTTGAATCATGTGACCTTGGTCACCACAATGGAAACATCCACCCGAGATCTTCCGGTAATCCCCTACCAAATGCCTCCTACCACAATAAGTACAAGGCTCATATGAGTAGGTGGAAGGCACATATCCTGTGGCTTGAGATACTGCAGAGTGAGGAGCCTGTGTAGTAGTTGGGCGTGAAGTCGGTGAAGCAAATGAACAAGGAACCTGTGGTGCAGAATACAGCCTCTGCGATTGTGTTGGCCCTGAAGGCTGGTATGAAATAGTCTTGGCTCTCTTCTCTACTGAGCCACTAGACTGGCCTCTCTCCGTACCCCTTCTCTTGAAGAACTCCTCGAAATTAGACTTGGCTAGCTGAGCCTTGTCCACTACCTTCATATAAGTCTCATGTCTAAACATTGAGACTCGATCCCTAATGCAGGCCTTCAACCCTCTTTTAAACTTTCGGGCCTTCATAGCCTCAATAGTTATCATATGAGGAGCGAATCTAGATAGCTCCGAGAATTTAGCTTCATAAGCGGCCACAGTTAGGTTACCTTGCTCTAAGGTAATGAATTCCACTTCCTTATTTTCCTTCATTCCCACGGGGAGGTACTTCTTGTAGAAAACGTCTGAAAATTCTCCCCAAGTCCAATTTTGACCCTGTCAGGTCAAATCCTGGGTCCTAACCGCTGACCTCCACCAATGGTCGGCCTCACCTTCAAGCATAAAGGCGGCCCATGTGACCCTCTCTGCCTCAGTAGGCAACAACACTGAGAACTTTTCAAGTTACCGCAAAAGACTAGAGGCCTCATCCTCTTAAAAACTTCTATCCCTGCTTGTGTTCTATTTGGTGGAACGGCTATAAGTGCGGCATTAGGCTGAGGAGTGGCAGGTTGTCTCGCTGCTAGCATAGCCAAGGTCTCGGCTATTGAAGCAAAAGCTTGAGCAAAGTTGGGTTGCTCATCACCCGAAGGAGCATCACCTCTATTTCCCCTTGTGTTGTATCCGCGACTCCGAGCACCGCGCCTCATGATTAACTCCTGAGGACGACCGTACAACATGAGTCTAATTTGGATACATATTTAGTAACTATTTCAAAATTCATTCAATACATCTTAAGCATATGATAACACGCCAAGGTATACATACAACATGATAGGCATACCATTGTGTTTCTAGCGTATGATACTAAGTTCGGTTGGGTTCCAACCGGCTATGAACTAAGATAAAATCATTAGTCTATACCTAGAATACGACTCTTCTCTTTGACCTAAGGCCTTGTTCAATCATGGTATCAGTTCTAAGTGATCCTAGGGACTCTAATGCCTAGGCTCTGATACCACTTCTGTCGCGCCCCAAAATATCCCCTAGGAGTTTAGGGATACTTTAGGCATGACTATACTTAACCTGGCAAACCATCCTGAAATGAACAAGGCAACAAATGATAAAATGAAGGCATGACACAGAGTGCGGAAGCGTAAATCAACTTTTTCTTTTTTTGATACAATTCCAGTATTCTAAGTTTACACAAAACATAACAAGTACGGGTGGACATGCCCACCATCAAAATACAAAAAGATAAAAGTCTCTCTCTCTCTATCTCCATAACCCCCTACTCACAGTAGTCTAGATATGGCCACACATCTAGATCTCTATCCTCTTGAGACTGCATAAGGATAGGTGGTTCCCTCTCCTCCATATATTCCTCTTCAACCTATGGCTCCGGGTAAAAGGTATCCACCGGACCTGCCGACATGAAATGTACGCCTGAGTATGGAATACTCAGCGAGTACAAACTACTAACTAACAATAGTAATAACGAACTATGATAGCAAAATGAAATACGATTCATAACATCAAGATTAGAAGCAATAAGAAATCAATATTTGAAGCAATGCTATGATTGTGACATGCATGGATTAAGGCAAAAACTCTGATAAAACTCGTACTGGAAATTTATGGCTTGTTCTTGAAAAGTAGCTTTTCGTGGTTTTCAAAACTTGCTTATTGTGTTAAAACTTGTTCTTGTCTTGTTTTCTTATTGTGGGAATCACACATGTCTTGCTTGTCTTGTTTGGAATCAAACTTTTCATGCTTGTCTTGTCATGTCTTGACTTGCTTAACTTGTGAGCCAGATGTTAGTGCCCTTGTAGTGACTTGTGAGCCAGATACGTAAGTATCTTTCAGCAAAACATGAATAGAAAGCAACTTATGAGCCGAATACATAAGTATTCTTTAGCGAAATAGAAAAGGCACACTAACATCCTTAATTGGCCCAATGTCTGGCTTTATCAACTTGTTTACTTGTGAGCTAGGTATGACATATCTTGCGATATGCCCTACCCTTGACCGGCCCGATGTTCGGCTTTATCAATTTGTTTACTTGTGAGTCAGGTATGACATATCTTGCGATATGCCCTACCCTTGACCGGCCCGATGTCTAGCTTTATCATTCGTATCGTAAATCATATGTCTTGTTCTTGTTTGTGTTCATATACTTATAATTTAGGAAACCCAGTTCATTCATGCATGTGTGCGTGTGTGGAGCATTTGATATGATCATGATGATATGTGGCATTTAAATTTTGTCAATGGGCTTGTGAGAGATTAGGAACATATACACGACATTTGGTCAATTAGGAGAAACTACACAATTTATGTTGTCATAATTTTAATTAAATTCTCATTCATGCATTTCATCAAACACTTAGTCTGCAACATGTACATAGTCATTTTATTCAAGTTATTATGTGTATACATTTCATCAAACACATGGGGTGTGTTCATTATGTGTACAATGCCCTTCCAACATTTTCCATCACATACCATTCATCACATCCACATGGCATCCAATCGCCTCAACCCTACATCCATTCATACACCCACAACCATTCTTTATCTTGTTTATTTTAGGAGAAATAGTATAACTCAAGGAAGAGGGAAAACACAAGATCAAATCATCATTTTCAAAGGATAACCTAAGTTATTACTAAGCTAGTTAGGAGAGTGTACTAACCTTGATGATCAACACTTGATCTTGAAGAATACTCCCTTGGTTTTGAAAACCCTAAACTTGAGGAAGAGAGCAACACTTGAGAAGGAAGGTGATCTTTGCTTGAGGGATGCTCCACTTGATCTTCAATCCACAACCCCTTTTGGAAACCCCCAAATCTCTCCTCCCTTTCTCTCTCTCAATCATTCTCTTAATCTTTCTAGGTTTAGGGTAAGCCAAAAACCCTCAAATGGAAGCCCTATTTATAGGCAAAGGGTAAAAATCCTAAAATTCCGCACAAAAGTTTGGGTCGCGCATCTAAGATCGTTCGTAGCATATCTACGATCAATCGTAGACTTGACAGTGAGTTTACAGGGTTTTTGGGACTCTATGATCATTCGTAGGCTTCCTACGATCGATCGTAGGTTGTCCCGTGAGTTTACAGCATTTTCAGAACTTTACGATCATTCGTAGGGTGTTTACAAACGATCGCACCTTGGATAGAAAGTTTCTAAGTTTTTTTCCGTTTTGGTATTTCGGCCATCACTTTTGACTCGCTTATTAGATTTTGACGATTTAACTTGCGTTGGACTCGTCATTCAAAGAGAAACAATTTTGTGCATAATGAGAAATTTCTAATTTTGATTTTTTAATTACCTAAATGGGCTCTAAAGCTGACTGGTCCAAAAATGGATTTCAGTAACCCAAATTTTCAGCGATCCGACTTTGGAAATCCAACTTTTAACTCAATCCCGACTCAAAATCTGGAAAAGTGATTAACGTGAACGTCGAAGAGGGTTCCAATACCTTTCCAAAAATTCAAGAATTGCTCACTTCCGATCAGCAGTGAAAGAACTAGAGCTACTTAAAGTCAAGGGTATGCAAAGGAATAACCCTTGTTGATACAAAGAGTATTATATACTCTTACTTTCTTCATTCCAAACACCCATATACTTAAAAGATATTTTTAAAAGCTTTAATACATGATATCATTCATTATACTAGGCCATCAAGATCCGGGGTTCTACACATATTTTCCTCTAATATGAATGCATGATAAAAAATTTATCATAGATATTAAAATTGACCCATAACTGTAATCTCATACAATTAGATGCAACATGGTGATGGAGTACCTTTTCTAATATTTTAAAAGATTAAAATTTGATAACAATTATCAATTGGCTCAATAAAATCTATATCTCATATAGATCAAAACCCGGAAAATAAAACAATTATATTTTCCAACAAACCATTTTAATAAAATAATTTTTTTAATATAAGATAGGATTTTCTTAAATATCTACGATCTTTTATTCTTTTCTTGAATGAAAGATCTATTCTCGAATGCAAGATCCTTTCATAAAAATTGGTTATACTATTATTCAAGATTAATTATACTATTATTCAAGATTAAAATAAAAAATTAAGAGAACGGAAAATCCTAAATATAATCTCATCACAAAACAGGGTTTTAAAATTTTTCGAATAAAATCTATTTATAAGAAAAATATTCATTAATTATTTTAAACAATTAACAAATATATTTTAAATGATCAACTCATTTAAAAAGGATTTCAAAATAAACTATTTATTTCAAAAATTGATTATAACACTTATAATACTAGTTTTTAAAAATTATTTAATTATTATCATTATCAAATCTCATTTGATAAATAATACAAAAAATAATTAATTATTTATTTTATTCATCTCACGAACAAATAAAAAATTAAGAACTATGAGCATAAATAAATAAATTAAATTCATCTCATGAATTATTTTATCTATTTAACTATCCTTAAAAATAAACAAAAAAAATACTCCTTAATCATGAGCTCTGATACCACTTGAAGGGAATACAGATAAAAATTTATACGCAAAACTGGATCCCGAATATCTTTACACCATAGAAATCAAATAATACTAAATACATGCTTAGAAAATTACCTCGGTGAATGATGTTCACCAGTGAAGTACAAAATTAACTTGAACCGTCAGAACTCTTTGTAGAGATTTCTCGAAGAAATACTCAAAGCTCGATCCTTGTTCTTCCCTATCCCTGCGAGGCTTTTGAATCTTTACTTGGTATTGAAGAAACAAAGAGAAGATGATCGATGTTCAAGTAGACTTTCTATCTCACAAAAGCTTAGAGTTCAAAACCCTTGGCTTCAAAAACCAACTTGGAATATCCCTAGAGGCTCACGAAAATTGGGGAGAGATTTTTTTCTCTCTCTCTCACGGTTTGGGGGGGGAAGAATAATAATGAGTATCTCCTCTCCCACATGTTTTGGGGTATTGGTATTTATAAATTAGGATCAAATCCTAATTCTTCTCCAATTTATTAAAGATTAACTTTTAGTCTTTTAATTTATATATTAACATTTAATCTATTAATTGAGCTTGTATTTCTTATGTGAGCATCTCCACAGATTGCTCTGGGACATTCTAACCCTGACTTACCCAATGTTATCCCATTGACCCTTAAATAGGAATGACATTGAAATTTCAAGTGACGTGAGATATCCATGTTGCAATTGAATCCCAGTGTAAGAACATTAACCAATGAGGATCCCGTCACATGAACTTTTTAATTCAATTGATCATTCCAATAACATTATCCCTAATGGGCATTCGAGATTAATATACTATCTAACTCATAGCCCATTGTATATCATCCGGGTTTCCAAGACTTCTGATTAAGTCATGAGAAACTTTTTCTCATGTAAAACATTTTGAGAAAAACTTTTGTTGAGTGTAATATATTTTAATAAAAATATATTTCAAACTTATTTGATTTCAAAATCACCGGCGCAGGATTTAAGCTTAATCGACTGTCTTACCCGAAACTTGGATAATCTCTCAATTTAATGAGCATGAATTTCTTTTTGGAAATTCATCATGACTCGAACAACTTTCTGATTATCCAACTGTCACCTTATCGTAGTTCCTCAGTTAGAGAGTACTTAGGTGCAATCAAAACAGTTAGATTATTGCTCAGTTATAAATGAACTCATCAGATCTAAAGATCATTGAAACAGTTCAATGTGAATGAGAGACCAACTATCTGATAGTATGCTTATACAAGAAGTCTTTCATTGCATGCAATCAGTTAGTGTACATTTAAGCACCCAATGCTGATTTGTAGTCTCCACTATAATAGTTTGAGATAAAACTATATCTCAGCCATTGAGAACATCTTAGCATTGTGGCAGCTATATAAGTGAAGTGCCCAGTGTAAGCACCCAATTTTTACACCTCATCTAACCATAGTTAAAGTCTTTTAACTATGATTACCCTCTGCCAAATCCCTCACGCCCTAGGAAACCCTAGAACCAAAACCCTAACCCTAGGTAAACCCCAGCTAAACCCTAGTTAAAACCCTAGGACCTATCCCTAGTTAAACCTTAGGACTCACCCTAAGTCAAGTCCATGTCCAAAACCTAGCCCTAGGTGTCCCTAGCCGAAGCCCTAGCCTAGCCCTAGAGCCCTTAGGGCCTAAACCCTAAGTCCATGGCCAATAGGGCCTGTCCCCTAGTCTGAGCCCACAAGGCTTGAAAACCTCAAGGGCAAACCCCCAAACCTGTATATGTATGGGCCTGGACCCATTTCACCTAAAACCCCTTTTGTCGGTAGACGTTCTACCACCAATTCCAATTTGGCCTATTTTCTAAATGGCAGTAGACCTTCTGCCAACACTTTGAAATTAGCCTGTTTTGCTAATGGCGGCAGAAGATCTACCGCCATTATGCAAGTTTCGAGTTTGCAGGCTGCAAACGCCCTGCACACTCAACCCTCACCTCATCTCTCCTTTCATAGCCTCTCACACGACCTCCCCTTGGTCCAACCACCTCTTCCCCCTTCTCTTTAATCCTTTGTAGGTCCTTAAATGTTTTCCTATAAAACCCAACCCACCTCCAGTGCAAATGGTTGGCTGTTTTTTTTAAGGTGATCCCCTACTGCAAAATGCCTAGGCTCACGCCATTTTCTCCCTTGGTCGTGATCCCAAGCCTCCCCTGGACTTGTCCCAAGCTACCCTGCAGCTACAGACCCTCACCGGAGCATCACCACCATGGTTCACAGCACCCCCTCTTTGCCAAAAAAAATAGAGTACAGGGTAGGGACTTCCCCTACCCATTTTTCTTTTGCTCTATGCATCATGTGAACCCCTGGTCATCTCCAGGGGACTATTTTTGTTGTTGATTGGATTAGTTTCAGCTCAAACCCAGCATAGGGGTGTTCACGCACCTTGTCCATAGGTGTGATGAACCCCCTACGGGTATAGCACCTCCTCGAGGCTTGGGCAAACCACTATAGATCCTCTCGAGGTCTCTTAGATAATGAGGGAACCCCTAGTGACCTCTGTGGACAATCCCAGTATGCACAAACTCGATTTTCAGAAAAATCAAGAATGGCGGTAATCTCAGTACTGCCATTCCTGGTGGAGCTCTTTTACAGTATGTCGGTGAACCTTCTACCGACATTCTACTTTTTGAATGTGTTCAGATTAGCGCTAAAATAACTACCGCCAATATGAGCTTCCTGTTACAGCACCTTTGCAGCCTTGTGGGGCCCACTCTAGGCATCCCCTGGGGCCCACACCAGGCTTGAACTGTTCCCAGGAGTTCCCTCTTCACCTCCCTGATCTCAGATCACCCTAGGTTATACCTTAACCCTAGTTAGCAGAGGCAAAAACACAAGTTAAAAACATTGTTCCTAATGTCGGTAATCTAATTACCGACATTAAACTTTGTTTTGATTTTGGGCTTTTGCAGGGGCCCAGGCCTGGTAGGAGGCCACTTTAGGCCTTGCCTAGCCCCTGGGCCCACATCAAACTATACCAGACCCTTAACCATGGTTAAATACACCTCCGATTAACATTTAATCGTGGTTAAGCACCCCTGAACCCTACAAACTTTTGGAAAATTAAATGAAAATTCCTGAAAATATAATTGGACTACAAAACCGACTTTGGCTCTCTGACTAACCTGGTTAGAAACCCTGACCACAGTTAGAGCCCCCTTAACTTCGGTTACCAACACTAATCTTAGTTAATCTCGGTTTATGGCCTACCGGGCCTAAAAACCAAGTCTACAGGGCTATCTTCGGCCTATCGGGCCTCCCCTTTACCTACTGAGCTATATCTCACATCCCCTTAACTGTGGTTAGTAACCCTAACCATAGTTTGTTCGACCTAACCCCGGTTAGCAACCCTAACCCAGGCCGGACTCCATCCTATTCTATCGGACCACCTCCTAAGCCCACCAGGCATGAATACCTTGCACTTGACCCTCCTCGGTTAAACAAACCCTAGTTTACCGGACTAGTCCAGGTTAGCCACCCTTGGTGCACACACACACACCCCTAGCCTCGGCACAAGCTCACGTGCCAGAATTACGCTCGATCTGATCTCACCCTGTGAGTACGTAGGCAACCCAACCCGGGTTCGACCCCAGTTAGCTTTTCCTTTCTTGGATTAGTGTTAACTTAAACATTTCGACATTCTAATCAAGATTAACTTTAAATTGGCTTAAACCTAGGGAGTATGGAACCGTTGTAAAACAGAAGCCTCGGGGTGCCTAATACCTTCCCTAGACTTAACTGAACCCCTTACCCTGATCTCACTCACATACCAAGACCTTATCCAAACCTGGGGGACTTATCCCTTCTGAATGAATAGGTGGCAAATCTAAACGAAAAACCCTTTCACACCTGCGAGGGTATACAAGTAATTACACATCCCTTGTGAGTGAAGAATTTCTACGCTCATAGCTCTAGCGACTCTGCTGGAGACCGTTGTCTTTTAGGGTGCAACCAGGAACCCGGGTTTAAGCCAACTAAACCTTAATCTTGATTAAAATGCCTATGTGTTTAAATTAACACTAATCATTTTATATCTCTTGGTTAATTGTGTACTGTGCATCCATACATGTCATACTAGTGTAATTATCCCATTCAACCCAGTAGACAGACTTATTACATTAACGGCTGCTGGATGATCATCCTCAGTGTCAGTGACTTAAACGTCTTGCAGGTCCATGGAGTTACTCTTGTTGATTGATTACCTGTAGGGAATAATTCTAAACGCTCCCGCTTAAACAATTGTCCCTTTTTAGGTATGTTCTATACCAGGGAGTCACATATACGGTGTTAAGTGATCCCCTCATCCTGCTAGCAACACCCTTGCATCAAGACAACATTCATACATGTAGTCTAGGATAAGGTACAGTTTACAAGCAGTCCATCCAGTGAGCGCTACTATAAACCCTAACCTGCTTGCACCCTATGCCTGTCCTCAATCATGGTTGACTACCCGGATAACCACCCACCCAGGGGCATGTAATGAGAAAAACCTGTGCTTGTAATTAAGTACATCCAAACCCTACTTCCTAACATAGCATACGGGGTCCAAATCCCAGGCAGACAGGCCTTCACTGGGCCTGTCCCAACCTTGATCTAATAAGTCCCTTAGTTTCTAACAACCTAGGCTAAAGCACGTCAGACCTCCGTCCGTCTGCCCTATCAGATCATATGTGCCTTGTCACACCCAATCAAAAATAAAAAAATATTACATCATCATTTTGCATTCCATCCGCATATATTCTGTACTCATAAAGTCTGTATATTATCCAGGTAGATGGTAGGTCTATCAGGGACTGTTCAGTCATGGGTCGATCATCAAGACCCATGCATCTAACTTCTCAGGGGGCATGTGATAACAACCTCCAGAAAGTAATTGGGGCTTTTACTTCGAGTCAGCGTCTCACTTGGGCTCAGTACTATAAAACCGGGCTATCTTAGGCCTATCTGTGGTTAACCCGGACTCGTGCCTCATGAACGTTGCTATCCAGTGTTGGAGCCCATCTCATATGGTATTATGTTTTGGTAAGAACGAGCTCTGCCCGTCACTAGAAAAGATTCAGCGCATTCTAGGGTTAAGCATGGACGGCGAAGCCATAGTGCCACGCTATAAGACAACATATCAGACAGACCTATCCAAGTTCTTGCATATCAAGCCTGCCTGCTTGCAGCCCGATCCTCACGGCTCTTTTGATCGGATACCCGTGTCTTTTCTCGAAAAGAAGTACAGACGCAAGTGGAACCCTGACTCTATTATAGCAGAACTTCCCAGTCTTAATGCCCTTGCACTTATAGCCATGTCTCAGCTAGTGTTCCTAAGGTGCCGTTCACTTGTCGAAACAGTTCTAGTTGATTGAGGACATGCACAACTCCTGCTCAGTTGTACCAGTCATCCTAGCTAAGCTTCTCAGGGCTCTCAACCAGTCGACAGGTCACGAAAAGGGCATCTTCCATGCTAGTACACCTCTCCTACACCTTTGGTTGGTAAGTCACTTGTCTACAATCAATCGGTACTAGACGGTATCCGCGATGCCTACAGTCTACCTCGAAAGATTTCTCAAAATCAAGGTCCGATAGCAACTACAGACGTTAGAAAGCTCTACCAGCTTCTTAAAACCCTGTCAGAGGAAGAAATCATATGGCAATGTGAGTGACTTATACTGAATAGGCTACCTTGTGTTATCATCACCGGCAGACGATGTATGATTCTTGCTGGTCTAACAGGCTCTGCAGTCTATACACCTCTCCGAGTCCTCCGACAGTTTGGACTCCCTCAGTGTATCCCAGTGATAAACCGGTAGGAAAATGATTGGATCACTTTCACAGTGCACTTCAACAACCTCACCCGACACTTTCAGTCAGCTTGGCGCAGCTCCAGACGAGACCAGTGGCCGGACTTCATGGTTACATCAGGACCACCGACCAACTCGGCATACCAACAGTGGGTGGATAATCCTAACATTCTACCCGGCTTGCCTGTACCTAGGGAACTACCCACACCAGTCATAGCTCCATCGCAAGGAACCATACCCCTAGCTAAAATGGTAGTTCCCTAGACAGACTTCTTCCTAGAAAGACAGCTTCAGATCTAGCAAAAAATGGAAAAGGCTATGGAAAGCCCAGCGTGCATTCAGGCAACAGGAAGCGGAACAGGGTCGCGAACTCCAAGCTACACAAGAGCAGGTCGAACAACTCAAGCAGATAATCCAGTCTCTTTACAGGAGACGCAGGGGTGAGATAGAGAAGCAGCCATCATCTGGGCCCAGCTTCACTTCTACCAAGAACAGCTTGATAGTGCAAAGGCAGAGATGGCCTCCCATATCCAACAGTCAGGATACCGCATGTTCAACGCTACTGAAACCCTTACGCACATGGAGGTTAAGGTCACATTCCTCCAGCAACAGATCATGGATCTTAATGGCGTGCCCCGGCCACTTGACTTCGCGATCCCTGATGGGCCTCCCTAGGATCGAGTCTTTTTCTCTTTATTTGAATTGTATTATCCTATATTCACTGCACTCTTCATGCATCAATGGAAAACCTTCTTTTTTTTAGCATCTGCTTCTTGTCATCATGCATAATCATGATTAGTCGTTGCATTCTTTTAAGTTGTATGAGCCGACCTGTGACTCATTCTCTGACTGCGATTCTCACAGAAGTAGCAGCCGTAGATGCAATCTTGACAAAGGTATCAATCATGGAGTTAGTATCTTGTACAACCCAATCAGAGAGCAGCTATTGCACAGCACAATCAGAAAGCAATTCAGAGTCAATGGTGGAACCTACAAATCAGCACCAGTGAACTAGTGAGATCCTATAGTCACATGACAGGGACATCGCAGCCATACAGTCAAAACTTGATAGTGTTCTGGAATCCCTGAAGATTCTAATTGTTACCCGAATCGAAGAACCCTCTACCCGGATCCCAACCGGAGAAACAATCGAGCAACCTATACCAGAGCCTCATCCTCCCTCCTTGATCATACCTGACCCTATACCCGCAATAGGTGGAGGAGAAGAGTATGACCAGTATGAAGAGCAACCCAAGGCCTCACACGTCCACCAAGACTGACCATCATCCTCAGATTCTACCCCTTCCTTACAGGACGAGATCAAGCAGATGAAAGAAGAAATAAGAAGAATGAAGGGTGCATCCACTAGTGTAAGTCTATCAGTAGAGGACTTAAGTTTCTCATCAGGGGATGCTGTTTCTACAAGCTTCAAGATCCCAGACTTTGACAAATATGACGGCTCGGGTTGTCCGAAACAACACCTGTAGTTGTACTTGGGGGACATGCTCCAACATAACAGAAACCAGACTCTACTCATCTAGTACTTCCAAAAGAGTCTGAAGGGGCAACCTTTACATAGTGGATGTTTGTGGACAAGCAGAAAGTCAAGACTTGGCATGATGCCATGGACAGTTTCGTGGAGTAATACTCCTTTAACCAAGAGCTCCGCCCTCAGAGGAGTGAGCTTGAGCAGTTAAGCCAGCGTAACAATGAATCATTTTTGGAATATGCCACCCGTTGGAGGGAAATGGCAGTAAAGATCCCGACTCCAATCCCAAAGGAAGAGTTGGCAGACATGTTCATGGGCACTCTGAAGTAGCCCTACTCTACACTCATGGTGACCTTACCAGTGGTGGACTTTGGTACCATCGTCAAGACAGGTGTTCGTATCGAGACGGCCATCAAAAGCGGGGCTATTCATTCCAGTCTAGGACTTGATCCCCCAAGGCAGCAGCCTCATCCAGCAGAATCATCGGTCCCAGGGACCACAGAAAGAAGAAAGATATACATATGGTTGCTTCTACAGCACCTATCCGACTACCAGCTCCAACAGCTCAGTAGCAACCAGTTGCCAAAAATACTCGGCCAGCCTGACCAGCTTAGGGACAAAACCACCCTCCCAAAAATGTTACCCCTCTTCATACACACTTAGCCAGTTGTTGAAATTCTTCACCAAGCAGGGCCTTCGCGAGTTGAGAGGCCCTACACCTCTTCTACCTCTAGACAAGCAGAACAAAAACTACAATGCCGATCATCACTACGCCTTTCATAGAGGCCCAGGCCATGCCACAGATTACTGCATAGGCCTGAAGTGTGCTATCCAAGATCTCTTAAATGACGGAAGGGTTGAGATAGCCCTAGCAACACCAGCATCAATCAGGTGCCACTACTCCCACATAACAATCAAATCAATTTTATTCAGTGGGAAGAGCTCTAGGCAGGGCAGCCAGGACTCAGCACACCCGTAGTTGATGACGGTATCATCAGGCCCTCTTATCGATCACCTGTCATAATCCCCTTCCCCCAGTCAAACATTCAGACTGTTCAGCCTTCAACCCAGATACCTGTCCCCGAGCAGATCATTTACACTATCCTTTGCCCTGCAAATTGGCCCACAACTCCAGCTCAAGCCTCAACCACTTCAGGCCCTGTCCGGATCCCTTACATCCCAAAGCCTCCTTTTGACCTCAATCGAGTACCCGCTCCCCGCTCTCTCATCCTTGAGAGTGAGAGCATAGCCAACCTAACCAGATCTGACTGGGTATATCAACCTCCCGAAACTGAGCTGGTAAAGGTGAAGAGTGCAGAGAAAGAGAAAGAGAAAGAGAAAGAGAAAGAGAAAGTAGGGGTGTTAGTCCTACAGAAGGAAGCAACTGAGTTTGTAGTTTTATTGAAAATTCTAGGAAAGGCAGAGGAGTTCAATATCGCTCAGTAATTGAGCAAGGTCCCAGCACAGATATCCATCTTAGGTATACTTCTAACTTCAGAGCATCACAGGAAGCAACTGCTCCGAGTATTCAGTAGTGCCCATGTAACACCAGACATAACGCCCGAGAAGTTAGGGCAAATGGTAGGGTAAATCCTCGAATCCAGAATCATTTCCTTCATGGAAGAGGAAATACCAGACAGTGACAAGGATCATACCCAAGCTTTGTACATCACAGTTCAGTGCATGGACAGAACATTATCATCAATGCTCATCGACAATGACTTCGGTCTGAATGTCTGCATGCTTTCCATACTACAAAACCTGGGCTTGAACCTCAGTTAAGTGAAGAAGAGACCTATTGTCACGCCCCAAAATACCCCCTAGGAGTTAGGATACTTTGGCGATGTAACTTAACCTTAAATCAAACCTCCAAGGGGTGTACAAGGCATGCAAAATAGTAAACTAAAAATTTCTTTAATCACTAAACTGTATTCCAAGCATAACCGTTTACAATAACTGAATAGAAAATAAAACATGTACATGACTTCCTAACTTGAGTCCCAACTCAAGTGATATAATTTTCCCCAGACATAAGAACCCCAAAATACATGTCTCTCATCCTCCACCCAACCGTAGGGTCACAGGCCAACCCTAATATCTGATTGATGCTCCAAGCAACCTCCTACTCTCCATGTACTGCCTGGATAGCATCCGGTGTACCTGCCGACATCAAAGTACGGCTGAGCATGGAATACTCAGCGAGTACAAGCTACTAGCTAGCAATAGTAATAACATTAATGTATCATACATGATACAGTTCATCAAAGGGTACAAGATCAGAGTGCGCAAGCTAAAAAGAAATGATACTATAGAGTAAATCATGAACAACATATTTTAACTCATGCATTGTAAACTTGTATTCAAAAGTCATGACTTGTTCTTGAGAATACTTCTTGTGATTTTCCGAAACTCGTTTGCCGTATTTACAACTTATTCTTGTCTTATTCTTGTATCGTGGGAATCGCACATGCTTTGTTTCGTTCTTGTTTAGCTAGTACCCGAACTATGAAATGGACGGACATATTAGGTTCTTGCTTTCCTTTGCTAATGCCCGGACTATACTGGAACGGAACACATTAGCACCATGCTTACTAATGCCCGGACTATGATTGAACAGAACACATTAGTATCCTTATCTTGACTTGACTAGTGCCCGGACTATGGTTGAACGGAACACACTAGTTATCATTGTTTACTAATGCCCGGACTATAATTGAACGGAACACATTAGTGCCATACTTACTAATGCCCGGACTATGATTGAACGGAACACATTAGTATCTTTCCTGTTTTACTTTGCTAATGCCCGGACTATAATGGAACGGAACACATTAGCCTCATGCTTGACTTGACTAGTGCCCGGACTATGGTGGAACGGAACACACTAGTTGTCATTGTTTACTAATGCCCGGACTATAATTGAACGGAACACATTAGTGCCATACTTACTAATGCCCGGACTATGATTGAACGGAACACATTAGTATCTTTCCTGTTTTACTTTGCTAATGCCCGGACTATAATGGAACGGAACACATTAGCCTCATGCTTGACTTGACTAGTGCCCGGACTATGGTGGAACGGAACACACTAGTTGTCCTTGCTTACTAATGCCCGGACTATGATGGAACGGAACACATTAGCATCTTCATTTCCTTGATTATCCTGTTTTCTTGTGAGCCAGGTATGACCTATCCTGGGGATATGCCCTACCCTTGACATTCATGTTCATTTAACTTGTGAGCCAGAGGCTAGCACCCGCACATCCCTGGGCTACCAACCTCCTTGTCATATGCTTATTTCTTGTTATTTCATATGCTTATATTCAAAAAGTTTGGTTCATGCATGCGTGACTATCGTACTATCATAGATGAATCAAGGGACACATATTGCATTTCGATTCTCTTTTTCATAATCATGTTAACATGAAACCGTAAAGCATAATATGACATTTCTTGTAATTGCATAGGCATGGGGAATTTAATGAAAACATATAAAGCATTTGTTTTAAAATCACCCTTTTAAGAAAAACTACACCAGTCATATTTTCCAATTCCTTCATTTTATTCTTGGCATTCTCATTCATCCATTTTGTCAAACACCTAATGAGTAACACATTCAAACCACATTATTTCAAGTTGTTAAATGTTCATATGTTTCATCATACACAAGGCGTGCGTTCATTATTCGTACAATGCCCATCCACCATTTTTTTATCACACACCTCACACAATACGGCATCCAAATCGCCTCCATGTCCAACAATCCACATCCCATTCACCAATTAATTATCTTGTTTATAATTAGGGAAAATAATGCATTTCAAGAAAAGGAAAGAACACAAGATCCAAAAATCATCATTTTCAAAAGAAGAATCTAGGTTATTGCTAAAGAAGTTAGTAGGGTGTACTAACCTTGAAATCAAGGCTTGACCTTGAAGAAACCTTGAAATCGAACCTCAAATGGTAGGGAAGAACCCTTACTTGAAGAAGGCTTGATTTGGGGAAGAAACCCCTTTCAAAATGCCGTAAGATCGCTGTCCTAGCTTGGAATGGGAATGCCACACGAGTTTGAGGTTGGATTTGATGAATCCACGCCCTTTTGGGATGATCTTGGGTGTTTAAATCCTTGATTCACTCTCAAGTTGAAACCCTAGGTTAGAACCCCTTTCTCCTCTCTCACTCTCTCTCAAATATCTGCCCTAAGGGTTTATGAAACCCTTAGGCTCGTGCAAGGCTTATAAAGCAAGGGTGAAATGCCCAAATGACGAAAAAGCCCTTACTGAAATTTCTGCAAAAACGCGAAGACCGAGCGATCGGTGGTAATGACCGATCGATCGGTTGCCTACCGAGCGATCGGTGTTTATGACCGATCGACCGGTCAAAAACTCACTCTCTGGAAAATTTCCCCATACAAAATTTCTGACCGTGTGATAGCTACCGATCGATCGGTTATGGACCGATCGATCGCTGACTGGACCGAGCGATCGGTGCTCTATATGTCTGGACTGTTTTGACCATATCTTTTGACTCGCTCGTCGGATTTTGACGATTCAACTTGCGTTGGGTTCGTCTTTCGAAAACGCACATTTCTGACGTTTCAGAATTTCCGATTTCTCTCTTATTTATTAATTAGACTATGAGGAAGGCCAATTAGCTACGAAAACGGTATTCATTAAGTATAGAAAAATCCGGGGTGCTACATTCTCCCCCCCTTACAAACATTTCGTCCCCAAAATTTGGACGATACAAAATCAAGCGGAAACGACCTTTCCGCCCTTAACCTTGAATTCAGTCACCTAGTTACACTAAAATACATACTAATTCATCAACGATTAACACATGACTAGGCACTTCCTTGTTGGTAAGGTACTTAGGTTTTTCATATCACTAAACACCCATGAAGCATAAGAAAACTTACATAGCATAATATAATAAGTTTATACTTGAAGGCAACATACTGAACACAACATTTCATCATCTCCCCCCCCTTTTTTTTTTTTTTTCAAAATTTATCTAAACATCTTGCCTTGGCATGGCAACTTCTGCTCTAATTCGCCTAGAGAGGCAACTATGAGAGCTACTACGGCTTGCTTCCTCGAGGTTGAGCCGGAAGTGGACGATGAGGACAACCTTTGATCAAGTGGCCTTGATCACCACAATGGAAACATCCACCCCTGAGCTTCCGACACTCTCCGGCATGCTTTCTTCCACAATGTGCACAGGCCCCAAATGTGGGTGAAAAAGATTGCACTTGTTGAGTGACTTGCGTAGTCGTGGGGCGAGGAGCCTGGGGTGTAATAGGAGGGCTCTGCACCTGTGTATGTCCAGATAACTGGTATGGGGTCATTCTAGCCCTCCTCTCCTGCTGTGTTGAGCCACTGGACTGGCCTCTCAACATTTCTCTCCTCTTGTAGAATTCCTCCACATTCGTTTCTGCCAACTGGGCCTTATCCACAACTTCGGCGTAGGTCTCATGCCTGAACATAGAGACCCTGTCTTTGATGTAGGCCCGCAATCCCCTCTCAAATTTCCTGGCCTTCATTGCCTCTGTGGCTATCAGATATGGGGCGAACCTTGACAATTCGGAGAACTTGGCTTCATACTCTGCCACTGTCGTGTTCCCCTGCTCCAAGGTAATGAACTCTAGTTCTTTCTTTTCTTTAACTCCTACCGGGAAGTATTTCTTGTAGAAAACCTCTAGGAACTCTTCCCAAGTCCATTCTTGACCCGTTCGAGCCAAGTCTCTCGTTCTGATGGCGGACCTCCACCAGTGATCGGCCTCACCCTCCATCATAAAGGCGGCCCATGCAACTTTCTCTGCCTCCGTAGGTATCAAGACGGAGAAAAACTTCTCCAACTGCCTGACCCATGCTTCTGCAACCAATGGGTCTGTGCCACCATAAAATGCCGGGGGCCTCATCCTCCGAAATGCCTCTATCCCTGTGGCATGAGGTGTAGGAGTAGGCACAAGTGCCGTAGTAGGAGTAGGGGTAGAGGACTGCCTAGCTGCAAGCATCGCTAGTGTCTCTGCTATAGATCCCAAGACCTGGGTGAGGTCAGGCTGCTCATCCCCCAATGGAGGAGGAGACGCTCCACCTCTCCTAGTGTGGTATCCACGACCCCGATTGCCACGTCTCATGGTTTACTCCTGGGGACGATAGCAAGGCATGAGTCTAACTCGGATACTATCATCATTCAAACATAGCATTTCCATAATAGCAGGTATTTTCGAAGCATAGAACATACATCAGATATGCACACCATAGTATAAGGGTACACTCTGAGGTTGCTAGCGAAGCTAAGTTTCACGCTTGGTTAAGGTATTAACCGATTTCATACCTAAGACATTACCCAGCTTAAGATTAGGACTAATGATTTGTTCACTTGTTTGAGTTATTTTAAGTAAAATCCTCTTAATCTGGTGACGTGCATGATGCTTCTAAAATCTAAATGATGTTCATGAGATGTGCATATGGTGTCTATGATATGCATGTGATGTTCATGCCATGTATGCCATGTGTGACATGTATGAATATGTATGATGCATATGTGATACATGATGCTTATGCCGTGCATAATGCTTATGTGATGTATGACGTGCATGTTATTAATGATGCTCATGAGATAAATGGAGTGCATGCTATGTATGAAATGTATGATTATCCTTGAAGTTATAATGTATTTCTTATTTTGGACTGAGCACCGAGTCTAGGACGTGCTGCAATAATGCGCATCTATACCTAGAAGCGTGCATCAAGCATCCCTGAGTCGGTTAAAATATATTGATGTCTATATATGCTCCTACTAGTTGAGGGGTTACATGAACTTACATGGATTCATCATATCGTGATGTACGGGTTATGTTTATTTGTTGTGTAAGACACATTAAGTACAGTTTAACCAATCAATTTACACTAGATACGCATACTAGTATATATATCAAAACCCACGTCCCTATTGTCGCAACGACTCTAAACACACTAGACTTGTAAGACCTAGGACCATCCTATAGCCTCTCTTGGGAAACAATTCCCTATAGAAACCTAATAACACAACATATGACGAGGGATCCTCCATCCCCTTGTTAACTAACACATAGGCTAGCCTCTAGCCTGAATGTCACATCACTCATGGATCTAATTGGGAAACTCATTCATCAAGCATTGGTTTTCACTTAGCATATAACCTATAATATGCACACTATACATATATATATATATATATATATATATATATCATATAATACCACATAACGATTCAACACATAATCGTATAAGTATATAAAATTTTCGGTTTTCTAGCGTAAATGGATATTAACTTCAGTTGAAATCACCCTGTTCTGGACAAGGACTAAGGGATTAGTCCACACTTGGAATACGACTATTTCCTTGGACCCAATGCCTTGTATTCATCATGGTATTGCACTCTAAACGACCCTAGAGACCTAATACCTAAGCTCTGATACCACTTCTGTCACGCCCCAAAATACCCCCTAGGAGTTAGGATACTTTGGCGACGTAACTTAACCTTAAATCAAACCTGCAAGGGGTGTACAAGGCATGCAAAATAGTAAACTAAAAATTTCTTTAATCACTAAACTGTATTCCAAGCATAACCATTTACAATAACTGAATAGAAAATAAAACATGTACATGACTTCCTAACTTGAGTCCCAACTCAAGTGATATAATTTTCCCCAGATATAAGAACCCAAAAATACATGTCTCTCATCCTCCACCCAACCGTAGGGTCACAGGCAAACCCTAATATCTGATTGATGCTCCAAGCAACCTCCTACTCTCCATGTACTGCCTGGATAGCATCCGGTGTACCTGCCGACATCAAAGTACGGCTGAGCATGGAATACTCAGCGAGTACAAGCTACTAGCTAGCAATAGTAATAACATTAATATATCATACATGATACAGTTCATCAAAGGATACAAGATCAGAGTGCGCAAGCTCAAAAGAAATGATACTATAGAGTAAATCATGAACAACATATTTTAACTCATGCATTGTAAACTTGTATTCAAAAGTCATGACTTGTTCTTGAGAATACTTCTTGTGATTTTCCGAAACTCGTTCGCCGTATTTACAACTTATTCTTGTCTTATTCTTGTATCGTGGGAATCGCACATGCTTTGTTTCGTTCTTGTTTAGCTAGTACCCGAACTATGAAATGGACGGACATATTAGGTTCTTGCTTTCCTTTGCTAATGCCCGGACTATACTGGAACGGAACACATTAGCACCATGCTTACTAATGCCCAGACTATGATTGAACGGAACACATTAGTATCCTTATCTTGACTTGACTAGTGCCCGGACTATGGTTGAACGGAACACACTAATTATCATTGTTTACTAATGCCCGGACTATAATTGAACGGAACACATTAGTGCCATACTTACTAATGTCCGGACTATGATTGAACGGAACACATTAGTATCTTTCCTGTTTTACTTTGCTAATGCCCGGACTATAATGGAACGGAACACATTAGCCTCATGCTTGACTTGACTAGTGCCCGGACTATGGTGGAACAGAACACACTAGTTGTCATTGTTTACTAATGCCCGGACTATAATTGAACGGAACACATTAGTGCCATACTTACTAATGCCCGGACTATGATTGAACGGAACACATTAGTATCTTTCCTGTTTTACTTTGCTAATGCCCGGACTATAATGGAACGAAACACATTAGCCTCATGCTTGACTTGACTAGTGCCCGGACTATGGTGGAACGGAACACACTAGTTGTCCTTGCTTACTAATGCCCGGACTATGATGGAACGGAACACATTAGCATCTTCATTTCCTTGATTATCGTGTTTTCTTGTGAGCCAGGTATGACCTATCCTGGGGATATGCCCTACCCTTGACATTCATGTTCATTTAACTTGTGAGCCAGAGGCTAGCACCCGCACATCCCTGGGCTACCAACCTCCTTGTCATATGCTTATTTCTTGTTATTTCATATGCTTATATTCAAAAAGTTTGGTTCATGCATGCGTGACTATCGTACTATCATAGATGAATCAAGGGACACATATTGCATTTCGATTCTCTTTTTCATAATCATGTTAACATGAAACCGTAAAGCATAATATGACATTTCTTGTAATTGCATAGGCATGGGGAATTTAATGAAAACATATAAAGCATTTGTTTTAAAATCACCCTTTTAAGAAAAACTACACCAGTCATATTTTCCAATTCCTTCATTTTATTCTTGGCATTCTCATTCATCCATTTTGTCAAACACCTAATGAGTAACACATTCAAACCACATTATTTCAAGTTGTTAAATGTTCATATGTTTCATCATACACAAGGCGTGCGTTCATTATTCGTACAATGCCCATCCACCATTTTTTTATCACACACCTCACACAATACGGCATCCAAATCGCCTCCATGTCCAACAATCCACATCCCATTCACCAATTAATTATCTTGTTTATAATTAGGGAAAATAATGCATTTCAAGAAAAGGAAAGAACACAAGATCCAAAAATCATCATTTTCAAAAGAAGAATCTAGGTTATTGCTAAAGAAGTTAGTAGGGTGTACTAACCTTAAAATCAAGGCTTGACCTTGAAGAAACCTTGAAATCGAACCTCAAATGGTAGGGAAGAACCCTTACTTGAAGAAGGCTTGATTTGGGGAAGAAACCCCTTTCAAAATGCCGTAGGATCGCTGCCCTAGCTTGGAATGGGAATGCCACACGAGTTTGAGGTTGGATTTGATGAATCCACGCCCTTTTGGGATGATCTTGGGTGTTTAAATCCTTGATTCACTCTCAAGTTGAAACCCTAGGTTAGAACCCCTTTCTCCTCTCTCACTCTCTCTCAAATATCTGCCCTAAGGGTTTATGAAACCCTTAGGCTCATGCAAGGCTTATAAAGCAAGGGTGAAATGCCCAAATGACGAAAAAGCCCTTACTGAAATCTCTGCAAAAACGCGAAGACCGAGCGATCGGTGGTAATGACCGATCGATCGGTTGCCTACCGAGCGATCGGTGTTTATAACCGATCGACCGGTCAAAAACTCACTCTCTGGAAAATTTCCCCATACAAAATTTCTGACCGTGCGATAGCTACCGATCGATCGGTTATGGACCGATCGATCGCTGACTGGACCGAGCGATCGGTGCTCTATATGTCTGGACTGTTTTGACCATATCTTTTGACTCGCTCGTCGGATTTTGACGATTCAACTTGCGTTGGGTTCGTCTTTCGAAAACGCACATTTTTGACGTTTTGGAATTTCCGATTTCTCTCTTATTTATTAATTAGACTATGAGGAAGGCCAATTAGCTACGAAAACAGTATTCATTAAGTGTAGAAAAATCCGGGGTGCTACACCTATGACCATCAGGGCCTTTGATAACAAAACCAGGCAGAACCTGGGTGACATCGATCTGACCATCGGGGTCGGACCAGCTCAGTTCTCAACGAACTTTCAAGTTGTGAACGTGCCAGCCTCTTTCACTCTGCGCTTTGGGAGGCCGTGGATCCACGCTGCCGGAGCCATTCCCTCCTCTCTGCACTAAAGAATTAAGTTCATCTAGGATGACAGTCTGGTTGTCATCCCTTCTGAGGAGTTGACAAGTTCCTTTAGGGACGTTCAGGAGCTGGGGCAAGGCACTGCCTTCATGACATTCCAGTTTGAGCAGGTTAGTTCTATCGCCCAAGTAGAACAGCAAAGCAAGCAAGTAGTGCCACCATTTGTCAGAATGATGGCCAGAATGAACTACCAGCTCGGAAATGGTCTCGGTGCCAGGAATCAGGGTATGAAGAAGAGATACTCGCTACCTCGTTATACATCTCTCTTTGGCTTAGGAAACAAGCCCAAATACGAGGACTATCTCTCCAAGCTGACTAAGAAGAGCAGACAGTCGGCGAAACCTGAACCTCGACCACACATCTCTGTAACCTTCCCTGTGGGAATCTTCGAAACCTACCCAGAAACCTTTGCCGCACCCGTTGCCTTAACCCCCCAGCCCAGTGATAAATCTTGAGGGATTCTAGATCCAGAAGTGTTCATCGTGGCCCAGATATTCGGTGAGCTGACTGTCGAAGATGCTACTGAAGTAGAATATCCAGTGGGAGAGCAGGTCTGCACCCTCTCCAATAGTGCCGAAGCGTCCTCCACTCGCCAGCCACTGATCCATTGGTGGACTGAGCCTCTCACCATCAAGGTCAGCCAGGGTTATAGCAAGCACAGTGTAGGATAGGTTGGTCCGAGATAGCAGTGACCAAGCACCATCCTTCTCCTTCATCTATTTCTCTTTGCTCCCATTTGTAAAATCCAAATGTCAGGCCACTGTCGACCCCTTTTTGTTTGAGTCTTTTTGTAACAGTCATCTCTTTGAATGAAAATTAGATGTTTTGACTCAAAAATCATGTTTTCAAAAAGCATTTCATTAGGCTACTGACGAAATCACACAGACTCTTCCCTTAAAAGGCTTAGTGTCCTGAAGCCAACAAAAGCAAAAACAATAATCATAAGCATGCTAAACTGAAGCTAATTGATTTGCCAGGAAATTACCTCTAACAGGG
Source organism: Tetracentron sinense (assembly GCA_015143295.1). NCBI lineage: Eukaryota > Viridiplantae > Streptophyta > Magnoliopsida > Trochodendrales > Trochodendraceae > Tetracentron > Tetracentron sinense. The sequence goes on along the minus strand of CM026564.1, from coordinate 13,997,845 downwards.
CTACCCCTCAAACCCTCCTTGAACTCTCTGAAGTAGAGTATGACTCAGAACAGGAAGAGGAACCGCCTCAGAAAATTCTGGACCTCTTTGAGTACAGTGAAGGACTTCTACAGTCAAACAGGGAAGACACTAAAATAGTCAATCTGGGATCCACAGACAATCCCTGGCTAGTCAAGATCGACACAAGCATGAGCCCGCAGACGAAAGCAGATATGATCAGTTTCCTGAGAAGCTACAGTGATGTCTTTACCTGGTCATATACAGACATGTCAAGCCTAGACCCAGCATTGGTGGTACATAGATTGCCCCTGAACCCTGACGTCAGACCAGTTGAGCAGAAACTGAGATGGAAGAGGCCCAAATGGTCACAAAAGGTCATGGAAGAAGTTGAAAAGCAGATCAGCACAGGCTTCCTGGCAGTTGCAACCTACCCTGAGTGGTTAGCCAACATTATCCCGGTACGCAAAAAGGATGGCAAGGTCCGAATGTGTATTGACTACCGGAATCTGAACAAGGCAAGCCCCAATGATAACTTTTCACTTCCACACATCGACATTCTGGTCGACAATACTACTGGGCATGAGATTCTCTCAATCATGGATGGTTTCTCCGGATTCAACCAAATCAGGATGGCGGAAGAAGACATTGAGAAAAACTCATTCATTACACCTTAGGGCACATTCTGCTACAAGGTTATGCCCTTCGGACTCAAAAATGCAGGGGCCACCTACCAGAGGCTCATGACAGCCTTGTTCCACGACATGATCCACAAGTCCACTGAAATCTATATGGATGACATGATCGTCAAATCTCGTACTGCCAAACAGCACCGAGAAGACCTGAGGAGACTCTGTGACAGACTCAGAGAGTTTGGCCTAAGACTGAATCTAGCCAAATGCATCTTTGGAGCCTCATTAGGAAAGCTCTTTGGCTTCATAGTCAGTAAGAGAGGCATTAAGATCGATCCAGCTAAAGCCAGAGCTATCATTGAAATGCCAGCTCCCCAGACTGAAAAGGAAATCCGAGGTTTCCTGAGCAGAATTCAGTACATCGGTAGATTCATTTCTCAACTCACTTCGATATGCGAGCCAATCTTCAAGCTTCTCTGGATGAACATACCGATAGTCTGGACAATAGAATGCCAGGAAGCCTTTAACAGAATAAAGTAGTATCTTCTCAATCCTCCAGTACTTGTGCCTCCTACACTGGGACAACCCCTGCTACTTTACATCTCCGTACAAGAGACCTCCATGGGGTGCATCCTAGCACAACATGATGATATAGGCAGAATAGAGCAAGCCATCTACTATATCAGTAAGCGCCTGGTAGAGTATGAAGAGCAGTATAACCCTTTTAAGAAGACGTGTCTGGCACTGGTGTGGGCTACTCAGCGTCTCTGGCACTATTTGCTTTCCTACCCAGTAATCCTGATCTCCCGGATAGACCTACTCAAGTACTTACTGGAAAAGCCAACCACCATCGGAAGGACTGCCCGATGGCTTATGATGTTGTCTGAATTCAACATCACGTACATGACATAAAAGTTAATCAAGGGACAGGCGATAATAGATCACCTTGCCCACAGTCTAGCATAGGACTACGTGTCTGTACATGATTGGTTTCTAGATGAATCCATCCTATATGCAGAAGCAGATGAACAAGAATACTCAGGCTGGGACTTATACTTCGATGGAGCTGCCAAGAGTCATGGGCACAAGGCAGGAGCAGTCCTGATCTCACCTAAGGGAGCACACCTCCCTATCTCAGTCAAGCTGAAGTTCAGATGCTCCAACAATGAAGCAAAATACGAGGCATGCATAGCCGGACTAAAAGAAGCACTGGACATCAGGATTGAAGAGGTAGACATCTACGGTGAGTCATCTCTAGTAATCTATCAGGCAAATGAATCTTGGGCCATCCAAGAAGCAAGGCTAGTCCCGTACGTGGCCTACCTCAATCTGCTAATCAGTCAGTTCAGAAGAATCAACTTTAATCACAGGTTCAGGAACCAGAACAGATTCACCGACGCATTGGCCACTCTCGCTTCCATGGTACAGATCCCCACAAGCATCATGCTCTGGCCAATCAAAATTCATCAACAGTATCAACCTGCCTACTGCCTTCAGATCGAAGAAGTGTTAGACAACAAACCTTGGTATACGGACATCAAGTAGTACCTCGAGAACGAGACCTTCCCTCTCGATGCTACCAAAATTGACCACCGGGCAATCAGAAGACTGGCTATTCAGTTCGTCCTATCAGGAGGCATCTTGTACAAAAGTTCGCTGAACCTGCTCTGGCTCAGATGCCTAGATACCAGTGAAACAGCACAGGTAATCGAAGAAGTTCACGAAGGAACATACAGCCCACACATGAACGGGTTGATGCTGTCTAAGAAGATACTCAGGCTGGGCTACTACTGGTCCACCATGAAATTAAACTGATGCAAGCATGTGCAGAAGTACCACCAGTGCCAAATCTATGCCGATAGGGTAAATGCACCGCCAACCAAGCTACACAATCTCACTGCTCCTTGGCCATTCTCAGCTTGGGGCATTGACGTAATCGGACCCATAGCTCCGAAAGCATCCAACGGACATCAATTCATTATGGTAGCAATCGATTATTTCACAAAATGGGTCGAGGCAGCCTCATATTCCATCGTCACAGCCTCAGTGGTTTAGCATTTTTTGAAAAGGGATATCTTCGTCTGCCGATATGGGGTCCTATATGAGATTGTAACAAACAATGCTCTCAACTTCTACAACAAGGGGATAGCTGACCACTGCCAGAAGTTCAAGATCCAACATCACAACTCTACGCCGTACAGGCCATAAACCAATGGTGCAATTGAAGCTGCCAACAAAAATCTAAAGAAAATCATCGAGAAGATGGCCACCAAGTACTCTGCCTGGCATGAGATGCTCTCCTATGCACTCATAGCCTACAGAACGTCCATTCGAATTTCAACTGGGGCAACACCATTCTCTCTGGCCTATGGTATGGAAGCAGTCCTCCCCGTTGAAGTACAGATTCCATCACTCCAGGTATTAATGGAAGCAGAGCTCTCAGAAGCAGAATGGGCACAGACCCGGTATGAGCAGTTGAATCTGATTGAAGAGCAGCGACTGAAAGCCATCAACCACTCTCAGGCCTATCAAAGGCGTATGGCTAGGGCATTCAACAAGAAGATCAAGCTGAGAAGCATCGAGATCGATGACCTGGTTCTCCGAAAAATATTGCCAAACCGTCTTGACCCAAGGGGCAAGTTCACTCTCAACTATGAAGGCCCATACATCGTCCGAAATAAATTCTCAGGCGGCGCCCTTTAACTCGGATGTATGGATGACGAAGACCTCCCAAAGCCCGTCAACATGGACAAAGTCAAACGATACTACACTTAGGGTCTAGATCTGATAGGTGCTTTGCACTTGTAGTTTCTCCGGGAAATGACAGGAGGCCATCCCTGGCACACTCTTCATCCCTCTTTCCTGTAACCCATTTACAAATCAATGAAATTCGTTAGTTAGCCCCTTGAGCCTGATAGCCCTTCTTTTATTACAAGTTTCAGGGACACCCTCCCTCGCCTTCTGTGGCATTAGTCCGAACTATCTCATGACCTGATCCTGCAAAGGGTACGTAGGTAACCTGTCCAATCAGGTGCGGTCATAAAAGCGGTTATCCACTCCCCACCTCTCCCCAAAACAGAGTCCTTCTTTCCTCAAAAAAGTCATCGACTATCCCCCATAAAGTCATTCCCCAAGCAGAGACAAACTCTCTCAGCTCCCCAGGCAAATCGACTCTCAAGAGTACAAAATTTCTCTCAAAAGGAAAAACCAAAATAGAAGTCGAAACATTTCAACAGTCAGAGACTCCCCCCAGAGGCAATCTCTCTGGACTCTTTCCCCAACAGAAAAACCTTTCAGAGACAACCTCTCTTGAAAAACAATCCTCGGGCAGAAACAACCTCTCTATCCTCAGCAGAGACGACCTCTCTCACCTTTCCTAACAGAGACAACCTCTCTCAACATTCCCCAGCGAAGCAAAAAAAAAAATCACCGGGAAAACCAAGACACAAGTCTTAAGCAGACGAATTTCCCCATAAATGGAAGGGTCCCCCTAAAAGGTGAAAATCAATTGTATCAAAACCCCAAAAACTCCAAGGGAGTGCAAATCAACAACAAACAGGAGAAATCCTAGGGTGTCCCAAACAACGGTCCCTCAGCCTACATTTCGTCCTACTCCAAGTCCTCCTAGATCCCCTAGAAGCTACGAGTGAAAATGCAATATCACATCTAGTCCCCAACGGAAATATCAGCTCCCAATCCCCAGAGGAGCGCCATTCAGGGTAATGATGGGAGAAAACCTATTTTTCCCAGCATAACAAAGCTTCCTCAGTAAGTCATGGGCATGAGTGAAAACCGGCAACGGTCTCATTGCGCAAAAATCACACGATCCCCAGACGTAGTCTTGTGACTAGGGGCAAAAAAGGGATAAAAATCAATCAGCTTCACAGGCATGAGGAAAACCGGCAATGACCTCATCGTGCAAAAATTATGCGAACCCCATGACTTGGTCATTCCAAGGGTAAGAAAGAGAGGAAAGCTGAAGAGCAGTTTGGCAAAAAAATCCGGCAGCAGTCAATCTAGCCAGATAAATCCCCTATAGCAGTCCCCAACAGATTACATAGAAGAACAACTTCTTTTGCACTAGCCTCCAATAGAGTTCAGATCCCCAGCAGTGATCTATGGCAGTGTCATATCCCCTAGCAAATCCCCAGTAACGGTTTACAACAGTACCACTTTCCCCAGTGGATCTTAAGCAGAAGCATCAAATTTGCTCCCCAGTAAGCTTTTCCCCAGCCAGAGTCTAATCTCCAGCAATGACAAGACAAACAGGTCTATCCACGAGCATCCCCAGCAGTGACAAAGCCTCTTTTGGGTCATACTCTACTCTCCAAGAGTAAAAGGCAGATTACGTGATCCCCAAGCCCTGACTAAGGCACTTTCCTGGAAAAACTAATAGCTAGTTGAACATTCTTTCGGTTAAAACCAAGAAATTTTTTACAAAGGTCCAAAACCTTTTATAAAATATTTTCAAAAATAGCCTCTCTTTGGTATCCAGACCAGATCATACCAGCCTGCACTGAGCACCCCCGGTAAGACAAAGCAGAAAAAGCCGACACCATGCATCCCCTCATAAGTCGTAATCAGCAGAGTCATGGGAAAGCATCCTCGCCTTTATCCCTTGCATGACATCCCTGCATAGCATCACATCTTGTGTGACTAAACTCCTCAGCATCATTCTTGGTCAAAATCCAGTGCCTCTCGGCCATTTTTAAATCATTCAGTTAGTGCCTCTTGGACATGATGCACCCCTTCGACACCCCCGTGTGTCCTCAACATCCCGTGTATACCTTTACAGTGTATACCACCAGCATGTCCTCCCTTTTGGCACCCTCGTATGTCTTCAACATCCCGTGTATACCTTTACAGTGTATGCCACCCGCATGTCCTCCCTTTCGACACCCCCGTGTGTCCTCGACATCCCGTGTATACTTTTACAGTGTATACCACTCGCATGTCCTCTCGTTGACACCCCGTGTGTCCTCAACATCCCGTGTGTACCTTTACAGTGTACACCACCCGCATGTCGCCCCTTTAACACCCTGTGTGTCTTTTCGATCAATCCGATCGAACCCCTCCGGCTAACGCCTCCGGGCTACGCCATCCTTGCATTCATTAATCCCCAGGGAGTAGTTTGAACTACTCACTCACCCCCAGCAATGATTGCACCACTTCATAGCACCCACCATTTGCATTGCATGTATACAAGACCATACTGCATCCTTGTCATCTGAGCTCCGTGTAAAAATAGGACGATTCCAGTCTTTGTCATTCAAATTGCCAACCTTGGCATTCTCCAGTAAAGAGGGCCAGCTATAAGCATCCAATTTTTACACCCCATCTAACCATAGTTAAAGTCTTTTAACTAAGGTTACCCTCTGCCAAATCCCTCACGCCCTAGGAAACCCTAGAACCAAAACCCTAACCCTAGGTAAACCCCAGCTAAACCTTAGTTAAAACCCTAGGACCTATCCCTAGTTTGACCCTAGTTAAACCTTAGGACTCACCATAAGTAAAGCTCATGTCCAAAACCTAGCCCTAGGTGTCCCTAGCTGAAGCCCTAGCCTAGCCTTAGAGCCCTTAGGGCTTAAACCCTAAGTCTATGGCCAATAGGGCATGTCCCCTAGTCTGAGCCCACAAGGCTCGAAAACCTCAAGGGCAAACCCCCAAACATGTCTATACATGGGCTTGGGCCAATTTCACCTAAAACCCCTTTTGTCGGTAGACGTTCTACCGCCAATTCCAATTTGGCCTATTTTCTAAATAGCGGTAGACCTTCTACCGACACTTTGAAATTAGCTTGTTTTGCTAATGGCGGTAGAAGATCTACCGCCATTATGCAAGTTTCGAGTTTGCAGGCTGCAAACGCCCTGCACACTCAACCCTCACCTCATTTTCTCCATTGGTCGTGATCCCAGGCCTCCCCTGGACCTGTCCCAAGCTACCCTGCAGCTACAAACCCTCACTGGAGCATCACCACCACGGTTCACAGCACCCCCTTTTCGGCAAAAAAAATAGAGTACAGGGTAGGGACTTCCCCTACCCATTTTTCTTTTGCTCTATGCATCATGTGAGCCCCTGGTCATCTCCAGGGGACTATTTTTGTTGTTGATTGGATTAGTTTCAGCTCAAACCCAGCATAGGGGTGTTCACCCACCTTGTCCATAGGTGTGATGAACCCCCTACGGGTATAACACCTCCTCGAGGCTTGGGCAGACCACTACAGATCCTCTGGGGGTCCCTTAGATAATGAGGGAACCCCTAGTGACCTCTGTGCACAACCCCAGTAGGCACAAACTCGGTTTTCAGAAAAACCAAGAATGGCGGTAATCTCAGTACCGCCATTCCTGGTGGAGCTCTTTTACAGTATGTCGGTGAACCTTCTACCGACATTCTGCTTTTTGCTTGTGTTCAAATTGGCAGTAGAATAACTACCGCCAATTTGAGCTTGCTATTACATCACCTTTGCAGACTTGTGGGGCCCACTCCAGGCATCCCCTGGGGCCCACACCAGGCCTGAATTGTTCCCAAGAGTAACCGTTTCACCACCCTGATCTCAGATCAACCTGGGTTACACCTTAACCCTAGTTAGCAGAGGTAAAAACACAAGTTAAAAACACTGTACCTAATGTCGGTAATCCAATTACCGACATTAAACTTTGTTTTGATTTTAGGCTTTTACAGGGACCCAGGCCTGGTAGGAGGCCACTTTAGGCCCTGCCTAGTCCCCTGGGCCCACCTCGGACTGTACCAGACCCTTAACTACGGCTAAATATACCTTCGGTTAATATTTAACCGTGGTTAAGTACCCCTTAACCTTACAAACTTTTGGGAAATTAAACAGAAATTTTTGAAAATATAATTGGAGCATAAAACCGACTTTGGCCCTCTGCCTAACCCTGGTTAGAAACCCTGACCACAGTTAGACCCCCCTTAACTTCGGTTAGCAACCCTAATCATAGTTAATCTCGGTTTACAGCCTACCGGGCCTAAAAACCAAGTCTACAGGACTACCTTCGGCCTATTGGGCCTCCCCTTTGCCTACCAAGCTATATCTCACATCCCCTTAACTGTGGTTAGCAACTCTAACCATAGTTAGTTAAGTCTAATCCCGGTTAGCAACCCTAACCTGGGCCGGACTCCATCCTATTCTACTGAACTACCCGCTAAGCCCACCGGGCTTATATACAAGCACTTGACGCTCCTCAGTCAACCAAACCCTAGTCTATCGGATTAGTGCATGTTAGCCACCCTTGATGCACACGCACACGCCCCTAGTCTCGGCACAGGCTCACGTGCTAAAACTACGCTCGGTTTGATCTCACATTGTGAGTACGTGTTAGCTTTTCCTTTCTTGAATTAGTGTTAACTTAAACATTTCGGCATTCTAATCAAGATTAACTTTAAATTGGCTTAAACCGGGGGAGTACGGAACCGTTGTAAAACGGAAGCCTCGGGGTGCCTAATACCTTCCCCGGACTTAACTGAACCCCTTACCCTGATCTCACTCACAGACCAAGACCTTATCCAAACCCGGGGGACTTATCCCTTCTGAATGAATAGGTGGCGACTCTAAACGAAAAATCCTTTCACACCCGTGAGGGTATACAGGTAATTACACATCCCTTGTGAGTGAAGAATTTCCGCGCTCACACCCAGCTTCACCCATAACTGTGACTATATAAAGTATAAGGAACTGAAAAGCTATATCTGCCTGTGATAGTCTGATACCCATCGCATGGCTTTCCTACAATATTTCTTATGGACCTTTATCGATATCTTATATCGTATAGATCATCTCATGATCATGGTCAATTACACATAATGAATTCACAATAGATAAAGAAAATGTATCTATTAATCTAATTAATAAGAATCTTACAATCTAAATGACTTTTCTGGACATTATGTCTAACATTTAGATCCTGAGGGTGCGCAGCGTGCGACAGAGGTTGCGTGACTGACATAGGAGGATGTGCACCGGGAGACTGTGTCGAAGCTGTAGGCTAATCTAGGTAGATACACCGAGTACATGGCCGAGGTTGCAGGTTTCTTACAGATTGGGGCGTTCTCATCCTTCCCCACACCACCATCCCAGTCCCGCCCATCTTAGGATGACGATGCCACCCAGTCCCCAGATGACCCCCTTGGTTAGAGATGTATCATTTCATGCTTGGTTGACATGTGAAGAGAGTTAAACTGTTAATACATACTTTTTCTTTTTTCATGTTTATATTTGGTGTTTATATTTGGTATTATGGACACCAGAAATTTTTTGAAAACAGATGTATCATCGCATGAAAATTTATATTTTGTATTATGCGAAGAGATGTATCATCGCATGAAAATTTATATTTTGTATTATGCGAAGAGATGTGTCATCGCACTAAAATTCTAACACTAATTGGCTTATTGTTGCTGTTATTGATTGCAATGTGCTGAAACCAGAATGCTAAAACGAATGTATGCATGTATGTGGGTTTTGTTGTTTGAAAACATGTTACAGGTTATAGTTTAAAAGCATTCATATAGTTGGGTAACCTCAGTTAGTTATGTAGTTAATTATGTAAGTTCATAATGTGGATGTGAATATTATGTAGAATGAATGTATGTGGGTGATGTTGTTTGAAAACATGTTACAGGTTACATGTCTTGGGTTACAAGTTCTATTTTTACAAAAAAGAAACAAACAATAGCGACGAAAATATTTCCGTCACAAATAAATATTAGAAACGGAAATATTTCCGACTCTAACTTTTAATTAGAGACGGAAAGATCTGTGTCTAATATTAATATTAGATACGGAAAACGTTCCGTCGTCAATATAGTATCAGAGACAACTATTTCCGTATTTAATTCTTCATTAGAGACGGAAATAGTGACATCATAAATGTAAGCATTTGTTCCGAATAAAGGTATTAGACACGGAAAATATCCGTGTCCAATTCCATATTAGAAACGGATATTTGGTTCCGTGTCTAATAGCATCAGTGATGCGACTATCCGAAACAGTATAGAGATGAACATTATTTCTGTGTCTAATAGTATTAGACATGGAAAATTACTATTAGCAAAGGAAAATTTCAGTTGCTAGTTAGTAATTTTGTTGTAGTGGTAGGGTAGTTATGCTCGCGTGTCTTCAACTTTTTAGATGCATAAGCAATCATTTTTCTATTTTGCATCAATACACAATCTAATCATTTTTGGGACGCATCACAATAAACTTCGTAATCTCTGTTCCTGAAGGGGCTTTTAAAATTGGAGCAGTGGTCAATCGATTTTTTAATTCTTAGAAGCTCTTTTCTCTTGATGATGGCCACTTGAATCGGAAGCCGGGCTGCCTCTTCTCGTGTCACTATGGAGGAGGTGAATATTTTCCCTTCTAAAACCAATAATGGGGTTGCAGCCTTGCAGCCTACTCAGTACATCTTGTAAAAAGAGAAATATTTTGAAGTAGACGTCAATAGTACGAGGATGGGACGTTAGAAGGCAGGATTTTCTTAGGGACTTTACTGCTTGGGACTATCTTAAAGCCGAGACAACCGAGACTCGGCGCATGGGATTTCAGGTGGGGCCTATTTCCATTATGGTGGGTCCAACCTTAAATCCCGTGCGCGGGAGCATGGTCTCGTTGGTCTCAACTCTAATAGGGCCTCAAAAGTATTATCCTATTTTTAGTTGAGAGGTGCTACCTTAACTCTCACTCTTTTTTTACTCTCAACTTCATCTAACCACTTATCCACTTTAACTATTAAAGTACACAGTTCTTAAGTGATTGCAATGCTTTAACAAATTTTTTTTGGGGTAAACTCAATCATACCACAAGGTCTGAAGGCAAAGACAAGCAAACACACACACCCCACAAGCAAACTCACACACACCACACACATGCAGCCCATGTAAGCTTCACCCTAGAGCTCCTCAAAACAGGTACAAACCGTTTGAGGCGCCAAGGAACTTCCAATGCTTTAACAATTAAAGTGGGCAGATGGTTGGCTCTCAGGCTGAGAGTAGGAAAGGCCTGAGAGTAGGGCTAGAACTCCTCTTTTTAGTTATGGTAGCATATTAAACCTGGACCAACAGTAAACTCTAGTGATGAGAAAGGAGAGAGAAAGTAGTTTTCCAACTTAGGTATTCATAATAGAGCCCAATGTGTGAAAGAACGAAAGGCAAAGCAAGGCGATACTTCTCTTCCAACTTAGGTATTCATGTGCATATAGAAAGAGAGGAATTTATTAGCTTAGGAGTTTTCTATTTCTTACCCTTACAATCTCTTGTTGAGCTAGATCGTGTTTTCCATTAATAGAGACTCATTCCTTTTCTTTTTTTTTCTTTTTTTAATCTCCCGGTGCATTGCATGGGCCCGTTTGTATTATATTTTGAAAAAACAAAGAATGGTAACCACATGAGCTTTGAAGTTTCAAAAATGGGTACGAGGATTCATCTGCGAATAAGCGTAAGAATAACAATGTCTGTCTCCACACTGAGATCTGGCTTACCTGCTAAGCTATTACTTACCATTTTAGGAAGGTTCATTTGTGACCAATCCTTTTTTCCCATGAGAAAGATAAAGTAATATTATCCAAACAGATTCTTCTCTTTCCCGTTTCCAAAAGTAATATTATCCAAACCGATTCTTCTCTTTCCCGTTTCCATCCTTCTTCATCAATAAACTTTCCAATTTTTATTTTTTTTTGAAAAAACCGAATAAATATCTCCGCATACAATCCGCCACTCTCACGTAAGGGCCCCATATTTTTTTGGCTCAGGATTCTCTCAAGTTTGAACCCCTAGAGGTCGCCACGTGTCTCCTTTGACACCCCTTAACCATGGGTAAGGTTCACCCACCCCTAGGGTTCACTCACCCATCCTTGGTTTTTTTTTTTTTTAATATTAATTATTATTTTTTAAATTAAAAAAACATTTTTAGAGTTTTTTAATATTAAAAACAGTTTTTTAATTTAAAAAATAATAATTAATATTAAAAAAAAAAAAACCAAGGATGGGTGAGTGAACCTTAGGGGTGAGTGAACCTTACCCATGGTTAAGGGGTGTCAAAGGAGACACGTGGCAACCTCTAGGGGTTCAAACTTGAGAGAATCCTGAGCTTTTTTTTTCGAGTTTTGACATTAGTGACCTCAGTGGGGCCCTCATTCACCCCGTTAGCGGGTTTTGCTTTTTTGATGTTTTCTTCCAAGAAGGCCTCTCGTCTCAAAATTCCTCTTATCTTTCTTAGGGGTGGCATTGGCAATTGGCCCAGTTCGGGCTTCAAAGCTTTATGTAAATGTTTCGGTTTGAGGCTGGATCTATTCAAAAATTGATCATACCCGGCCCATTGCCACCTCTAATATTTCTCTTTTGTCCTAGTACTCTTTTGTAATTAGTGGATGTTAATAATTTTTCAGACATAGCGAGAATGCTAGGCATACTCTCATGCTTCTTACTCTCCCACAAATCATGTACCCTCATATGGAGTTTCCAAAATAAAACAAAGTTTTGCTCAAGGAACTATAGAGAGAAGCCTTTTCTTGGGGTGAAATTAGCAAAATTCAAGCTTCAGTTAATTGGGACATTTTCGGAAAATTTGGCATCACATCATGGAGAATTTGTAATTATCTTAATCATGATGTGATTACATTCTTTCATGATCTATAATTTCCTACTACTTTTTTCCATCAATTATCGGGAATGGAACAAGAACATGTAAATAGTTTTGAGTGATCATATATTTCCTTACCATATACCAAGAAGAACTATTTTTTTTTAGCTTTGATGAGTCTTTAATCGGTGATTTTTCCATCGCCATAAACCTCATATCTAGCATTGCCATATCATAAATTGTTTAACGGTTGAAATTATATATGTAAGGCCAGAGCGGTAGACCGTTAGTCATTGTATATATCGAACCCAATTGAGTTGGAGGATATCCCGTAAAGCCACTTGCTCCAATGGTAGGGTGTAGCCTCTCTTGTGAGAGAGGTTTTGAGATCTATTCCCAATGGGTGATGACTTGCAAGTGGCGAATGATTTACCTTTGACTGTAAAGGGTTTGATTCGTATTGATAAAGCATCCCTATTTAATATCAAGTGTTAAGTCTATTTTGGTTTTGGTTGAGGAGTTAGGTTTTATGTCCTCCCTTGTCTTGTAATCATTTTCTTTTATTAATAAACAGGTAGGGGTCAGGTGAAAAACCGTTCCCCTATTGGGAGGCTTTATTTAAAAAAAACTCTTCAGTAGCGAATATCCTGATAGAGCACAGTGATGAAGAGGATGACGAACAAAAAGATTGATGTAAAACATAACCGACAGGATCAACTAACTTTAATGAAGTAGATCAATGGAAAATACAAAAGCAAATCACCATACCACATGGTGGCAGGCGACGAAGAGGCGTAAAAGCATGATGCTTTCATATGATACAAGGTATTTGATTTTAACAAAGTGTAGAGAAGAGAAAATGATATGGTTGACAATGATGGGATATCTGGACTGGCCTGTGTGAAAATCTATCCTTGAGAATATCAAGGACAAGCCCCACTTGGCTTTATAGTTGAATGGGGACATCTGAGTGTTTAAAACAAAAGTAGATTCCAGTCATGGCACCAAAGCATAAAGTAGATTCCTCCATACAATATATATATTTATAGCCGTTGCACTTGAATTTCCTTAACATACCAATTTCATGAATTCCTTCATATCTGTCTCTCTCTCTCTTTAAATTTCTCTCCCTCTCATCCACACCTGGACTGTGTAAAAAGATTTATATTTGGTGGGCATGCCTAGAGAAAGAGATCCTTTGATTGTGGGCCGTGTTATAGGGGATGTTCTTGACCCTTTTAACAGATCTATATCTCTAAGAGTCACCTACGCCTCTAGGGAAGTTACCAACGGATGTGAGCTCAAACCCTCACACGTGGTCAACCAGCCCAGGGTTGATATTGGAGGCGATGACCTCAGGACCTTTTACACACTGGTATCGATCCCTTCACCTAAAACTGTTTTATATTTCTCCTTTTTCTTGGATGTTTTTGGCTTTAGATTTTGTTCCCTTCCAGATTATGGTTGACCCCGATGCTCCAAGCCCAAGTGATCCAAGCCTAAGAGAATATTTGCATTGGTAAGTTACTATATAGATTTATATGTTTGACTTACATTATATATTATTCAAGTAAATATGGAGTTAGTTTTAATATATAGCTTTTGGTCTAGGGTTATTGTTATTATATATGTACTAACATGTTTGTTTTGATCGACTTCAAGGTTGGTGACTGACATTCCTGCAACAACCGGTGCAAGCTTCGGTAAGTAACCCGATCAACTAAGATACCTTTATCCAACTTCTGGAGTTATCAATCCCTTACGATTCCCCCTCGGGCTGACACGTACAACGAAGAGTAGATGAGCAGCAGCCCCTGTCGTAGCCCAATGGGCTACAGCGGACACGCTATTGGTCTACTCCAATAAAAATAATTTCTGTTATCAAAACATTATTTGTTACGTGGTTTTTTAAAAAAATTATTAATTATTTTATTTTATTTTATATTTTACGTCCTGTGAAAACCTCTCCCAGCAGACATTCATGCCTGCTGTGTTGCACGTTGAGAGACACGCTAATCTCTTATTTCATCTACAGATAGACATGTTCCCCTTTAAAGCTTAATTTCTAACGTACAAGTCCTTATAGGACCAAAGTTTATTATCTAGGCCTACATATTGATTCAGACTTGCATAAATACCCTTGCAAATTTTCTGACAATTAGACATTAGTACATTACTAGGATCAGCTTTAGTTTGATTGATATAAGAGAAACAAAACGGGAGAACCATTTGTTTGTCATCCATGCTTTATTAGTTGATACTAATAATTGTAATGAGATACACCAATAACGATTTAGTGTATCTTATTCATTTTATCACCTTAAGATATTTCCTAATATGCTTTACGTTAATATGAAATAAATTACAAATAATTTTTCCCTAAGTTATTAAATAACCAAGTTCATGTTGTAAACTTATTTATGATTATTTCATAAAAATTCAAAATATTGGTGAGATATTCCTCCACTCTCATCTTTTTTAATGATTCTCTTTAAAATTAAGGAAAACGACTTGTATTAAAGACTTCTTGACAATTCTTTTGCTTATGCTTCACGCGGTTTCAGTGCGTCACACGATTTCAGTATCATGTGACAAACATTTGAGCCTGCAAAAATACCTAATGCATGAACTTCTTATGCGACGTCGCAAAAGAAAACCTAATTGAAAATGTTTGAGCTGTTCAATCAGACTATTTTTCATCTCACCACGCCCCAACTAGATTATTATATGACCGAATTAATATTTTGAGGATATTATCACCATTCACTTTTATATTATGCCAAAAATGTATTAATTTTTTATAATTATTTCTCTCTATAAAATGAACAAAGATTCTTAGAATTAAAAAACTATATATTTAAGATGAGGCCTAAAGTTTACTAAGGGCCATGACCATGAACTCTTAACTTTTAATCCTTTTCTTGGTTTAAAAGAGAAAATAATAGTGGAATGATTACACAATCAGATCGACCTCAATGGGCCATTATCCATATCAGCTCTATATGTTGTTGTGTACGTAACTCTCTCTGCCATGACCAACAGCCTCGAAAGTTGAAAATTTTGTAATGAGAATTATTGCTAATGTGTGACTTGGCAATGATTTTTGTTTCTTTTGTTTTTAGTTTTTTTAATTTATATTTTTTTGCCTACCAGGGATGTCATTTAGCCATGTGGGAAACTCAACACAACCACTCACCCACGATAGATGACATGTGAATGTGTTTTAATCAACTATTTAATAGACTGCTTGACAACTGATTAAAATAATAATAATTCTTTTACAAGAGTTATTATGCTACTTTAATCGATTATACAAATAACGGGTTAAAATACATTCACGTATCATATTATGTGGTCGAGTAGACATTTCATTTGTTTTGAACAAAAGATGAGAAAGAGTGAAACCTGGCAATAATAGTCTTTATAGCCCAAGACTAATATAAAAAGTCAAAAGAATATCTAGAGATAATATCGGATATAATAAAAAGTTAGTATTTTATTATTGAGGGGAGGTAAGACTTGTCCCACGTGAAGCATAGGTAAACCACTCATACATCTGATATTGAGAGAGACAACGGATTGTCATGAAAATGATTTTGGGTTACCATACATTATGCGACATATGGCGTGAAAGATGGGAAAAGTCATTTCATTTTATCCTCATGATTTGGACTTTTCCCCACTTTAAATCTCTGTTCTTTTTTTTCATTATTTTATCATCACATGTCGTATAATTTGTGGAGATGTCACAATCATGAGAATAATAAAATGACTTCCTCCATCATATATCATATGCCGTACACATTGTGGGAGCCCGAGACCACCTTTTCTGGCTTTTGCCAGAGGGAATCATCGGAGGCCATTGAGAAAAGGTCATGTTAGATCTCAAGACCTCTAGGTTTACGGTTCGTCCTTGATCACTAGACTAGCTACACAAAGTTAGTATAGAAGTACAAAAATCCAAGCATTACAACAGTTTACTTTACTAAGAGTGTCAGATAAGTTTTTTGTCTGTAGTCGTGAGTGAGGAAACTAAACAAAAAACTTGAGCAGGTTACGAGAGAGAGAGAGGAACAGCAACACAGGAAATGATGAGAGTGTGTGTGTCTCTTTAGTGACGGGACGATTTGACACAATCTGACTACTATTTGCAAGAACTGACACATCCTACCCACCACACACCAGCCAGTGATTCTTTGGCATACAGTGATTCAAGCATCACTTTAGAGCTCAACAGCTGTCGCCATACCAGGCCTACACCACTGAATATTTGGACCCCTACACAAACAACAGTAGTAGGAGAATATTTCCTTAAAAAGTGTCAGTGCGTCTTACAAGGACAATACTATCTATCTCCATTCACACGCACGTACAGATATACTGATGCTGATGGTGCGTTGCCTTTTGTTTTCTCAGGACAAGAGATAGTGTGTTATGAATGTCCGAGGCCAACGGTGGGGATTCACCGTTTTATTTTCGTACTCTTCCGGCAACTCGGTAGACAGACCGTGTATGCTCCCGGATGGCGCCAGCATTTCAACACCCGAGACTTTGCCGAGCTTTACAATCTTGGCTTGCCTGTTGCTGCCTCCTATTTTAACTGCCAAAGGGAGACCGGCTCTGGTGGAAGACGACGATAGATTCTATTACTACTTAACTTTTATATATATATATATATATATATATTCCCACGAGTTAGGTTTTAAGAGATAGGAATTGGATAGATAAATATTAGATAGATGGTTTTGGAGCATATATATAAATTGATATATAGATGCATATCGTACATACACTATTAACGGAGCTCACATCTTCACCTAATGATCTCTGTCCTTTATGTATTGAAGTCCTTCATGTTATGAAGTTCACGAATATCTCACTGTACTACATCCACCTATATATTAATATAATGGAAGGAAGTTTAGTATATTACTCTTGTTTTTTTTTTTGGGCAGGGGGGTAGGCAATTATATATGATGCAATAATCCTACCATATATGCGCCATAACATATATGTGTCTAATTTAGGCGCCATACCATATTGAGGCATAACATTACTATTGAGGCCCATAGATTCTCGCATCATAATGCACCCTTAATGAGTAATCTGCGTCGCCTTCTGAACAACGCCTTAAATGATATGAGGGCATAACCATTTAAGAGGGAGGGGAGAGAGAGAGTGTATAATATGGTTTCTGGTTTGGCAGTTTGAGGAGGAGCATTAGCTATAGCTAGCACAACTATGTCTCCTCTCGAGATGCCTTGGGACGCATTTGCTAAGGCACCAACTTAAGTATTTAGGCGGTAGTGCTACAATTGACTCACTATAGCTCATGGAGATGAGATGACCCATGACAGATGCATCCAATAATGGCATGACAATGAATGTGCAAACCAGGAGTTGTTGTACCAGGGGTTTTGGTTGTTACAGAGGAGTTTCTTATGTCATAAGAGTATTGTTCGTCCTATCACTGTCCGTGTACCATGTGTCATGATGGTTGTTAATAGTTGATAGCAATTGGTAATAGTTGACAGTATGCACATGGGCAAGACACATGGACTAATAACAAACTCCTTTGACCTTCCCTAGTCCTATAAATATGGGATCTTTCCTCCGTAAAGGAGGGTGTTCATCTCTCCCAACAAAAGGAATCCCACAATTTTGATAGTATTTGTGATGTAACCGAACTTATAGAAAGAATAGAAAGAGAACTAGAACACCGTCTTCAACCCAATTAATCCTTGAATCCATAAAGAATACAATAGAAATCTGAAATACTACTAATAAAATTATCTTTCTCTATGGCTTACAACTCCATAAATAGCAAAACACATTAAATTTGTTAAAAATGACAAAATTGAACTAACCATAAAAATTACTAATACTGAAGACTAGAATCAAGTCATAATCAACAGTGCTCGATTATGATTTCTACAGCCTGTAGTTATTGTTAAAACTTTTTTTTTCAAGAATAGCAAAATTGTTATTTATGAGTATTAAATGAATGAATTTATCTAGAAAATGAAAATTCTATGGCAAGGCGATGGATCTTGAAGATCTTGACGTTTTCATTTAGGAATGAATCTTTTTGTGTGTTTCTGGCTCTGGGGCTCTTGAGTCCTACTAGCTCATTTATGTCTTCCATTTGAACTTTTGATGCTCAAATAAATACATGAAGTCCATTGCTTCATTTTCTACATCAGTCCCCTCCAGTTAAAGAAAACTTGCCCTCAAGTTAATTTGGGCTTTTTGATCCTCTGTATTGTAAAGGTGGTTCGTGAAATTGAGTCAGGCTGTTGAAGGGGCTAAGTTGTTAAGACATGGGAGTTTGGGGCATGATACTTAAACAAATATTATACATTGAATGTCTTTGATATAACCATGTCACTAGGAAGATCAACAACATAAGCATTCTCGTTAATCTTCTTGATGGTCTTATGGGGTCCAATCTTCTTGTTCTTCAACTTTTATGTGCCCATTGGAAAATGCTCCTTCCTCAAATGCATCATCACTTGATCACCCTCATTGAAGACTTTTAGGCTACAATGTTTGTCAACATCCGCCTAACATTAGACTCTTCTATCTTCTCCCTCACATAAGCATGTACGGTACTAGTAATTTTTTCGGCCATATTGTTTGCAGTAACACTCATTCCTAGTATCTTTTGAAATGATACTAAATCCAAAGTATGCTTAGGGACTCTTTCATAAGCAATTTCAAATGGTGTCTTCCCCGTGGATTTGTTGATTGTGTTATGGAAGGAAAATTGAACTTGAGAAATTGTAAAAAAAAATATTGCTTCAGCTTGTCACTGGATAAATACCATATGAGGATCCAAAATATTTGTTCAACGATTTTGTTTGGCCATCTGTTTGTGGGTAACACGTGCTACTAAACTGCAATGATGTCTCAAATCTCCAAAGTGTCTGCCAAAAGTGACTAAGAAATTTACTATCATGATCAGAAGTACTCATCTTAAGAACCCTATACAAGCGAACCACCTCTTTAAAGAACAAATTAACAACCTTTGTGGTATTTAATTTCTTCTTGCAAGGTATGAGTGCAATTTTTTAGAAAATCTGGCATCCACCACAAAAATAGAGTCCACACCTCGTTGACTATTGTGTCAAATTTATGCACCATACCATATTGAGGCATAACATTACTATTAACGCCCATCAATTCTTGCATCATATTGCACCCTTAGTAATCTACGCCACCTTCAAAAGGACACCTTGAGTGATATAAAGGCATAACCTAATAAGAGGGTGTAACAGGGTTTCTGATTTAGCAGTTTGAGGAGGAGCATTAGCTCTAGCTAGCTGAACTATGTCTCCTCTCGAATATGCCTTGCGACACATTTGCTAAAGCACATGTGATGACCCAAACTCACACCTTAGGGAATTATATTCCGAGATATGCGCCCCCTCGTCATTAATGCACAACGGAAGACTTTACCCGCAAAAATTTTATCAAGAGCTTAACAAGAAATCATACCAGTAATCATAATTGTAGAACCTCGGAACCGAGTTCACTAGGCGGTGAATAGTGCTTGTGTGTGTAAAAGCTTAAGGCCTTCACATTTTGTTCTTGGTAGCATGGTTCATTTTGTTCTTGGTAGTATGGTGAGTCAAGTGAGGGTTTTAGTTACATGTTTTGAGTCTCAAAAAGAGAGTAAAAATATACTCTAAGTGGGTAAAAGCAATGGTATAAAATACCCTAAGTGTTTAATGGGTTGTAAATGAATAGTGCTAGTGCGCGATGGATAGAGAGGCCGGGGTCTCTCACGCATACTGACGTGATTTTAATGATCGCCTAGGTGGGTTACAAACCTATAGGGTAATGAATCATGAGGTGTGAGTGGGGTGTTCGACCCAAGAGAAAAGAGTGTGAAAGCACTCTTTATGTTCTAGGTGTTGAAGAGGTATGTTTTGACATTACCCTCAATTTTAAAAAGCACTATTTTAGTCACCGTTGTTTGGAATCAAGTGATTCTTGAATTTTTGGAAAGGTATTGGAACTCTCTTCAAGGTTCATTGTAGAACCCCGAATTTCACATGCACTGTTCATGTGAATAGGGTAGTGAATAGTGCCATGAATAGTATCTACTGCTGAATGCCTAAGGTATGGTCTTGAATCATTCTCAACGAAAATGAGGGATTGGTTTTCAAAACTTGTATGAACAATGTATGTCATAGTGTATAAAGGCCTTAGGAAAATTTTCATGGGTTATGGGTGTTGAGAATAAAAGGTGGAAAAGGTTCTAGGTGGTAAAAAGAGGGAAGTCTCTACATCCCTCAAACTTGGGAGTAGTCTAGTTTTCTCACCTCTTATCAGAATCTAGTGATTCTTAAACCATTAGAACTGTATTAGAATCCTCTTCGAGGTTCATGTTTAATATGCTTCCTCAAGCAAGGAGATTTCCAAAACAAAGGTTTCTTCAAGATCTAGCTTTGATCTCAAAGGTTAGTACAACCTACTAACTAACTTAGCAATAACTTAGATTTTCTCTCTTAAAATGTTGATTTTGATCTTGTATCTTCCCATTTTCTTGGAAATATGCTGTTTTCCCTAAATATGAACAAGATAAATTACAATGGTGGGATGTATGAAGGGATGAGGATTGAGGTGATTGGATGCCGTGTTGTGGTGATGAATGTGTGTTGAAAAAACGGTGGATGGACATTTCAAGCATAATGAACACACCTATGTGATTTGATGAAATGTATGCACAAAAAAAAAAGAGGAAATTGAATGTCTATGAATGTTGCACGCCATGTGTTTGATAAAACACCTAAACAAGAATGAAATGGATTTAATGAGGAAAAATTGAAAGTATGCTCTATGTAATTTTCCCAAAAATGATAAATTGATCAAAGGCTCTATATGTTATCTAATTTCCCGCATGATCCTATTGAGAATTGAAATGCTACACCTTATGCTTTATGTTGCACGTCAAGTGCTTGATGAAATGCATGAATGAGAATTAAATGGATTTAATGAGGATTATGAAAGCTTAAATTGTGTAGTGTTTTGTAAATGGTATTTTTAAAATCAATTGCTCGACATGCTTTTTTAAATTACCACATGGTTATGGAAAGAATGGAAATGCTATATGTCACCTTTTAATCATTTATGTCGTCATAAGTACCACGAATTACAACACATACACACATGTATGCATGAATCAAGGTTTTTAAGGGTATATGTATGTATGTGCGAAAACAAATAAGAATAAGCTATGTGATTCAAGTAAAGAAGCATGAATATCAAGATAGGGCATATCCCTAGGATATGTCATACCTGGCTCACAAGAAAACATGTCAAGCAAGAATCAAGAAACATGGAAGGGTGTTAGTGTACTAAGACCAGGTACGGTCACTAACATCTGTTCCCCAACAGGCGTGAAAGGATACTAGTGTACAAAGATCAGGTACAGGCACTAGTATCTGTTTCCAAGACATGAATAATATGAAAGTATGCTAGTGTACTAAGATTAGGTACGGGCACTAGTGTATGTTTCCATGACAAGCATGAAAGGGTGTTAATGTACTAAGACCAAGTACGGGCATTAACACATGTTTCCAACAAGTATGAGAGGATACTAGTATATTAAGATCAGGTACGGGTACTAGTATCTATCTCCAAGCAAGAATAAGGAAATTTGGAATGGTGATAATGTACTAAGACCAGGTACGGGCATTATCATCTGTTCCTAAGCAAGGATAACAAGAACCTAATATGCCCGTCCATTTCATAGTTCGGGTACTAGCTAAACAAGAATAAAACAAGGCATATATGATTCTCACGATACAAGAACTAGACAAGAATAAGTTGTAAATATGGAAAGCAAGTTTTGAAAACCGCAAAAAGTATATTCAAGAACAAGTCATGACTTTGAATATGAGTGACAATGCATGAGTTAAAATATGATGTTCATGATTTACTTTACATTGTTATTTCGTTTTAGCTTCCGCACTCTGATTATGTATCATTTGATGCACTGTATCATGTATGATATATTAATGTTATTACTATTGTTAGCTAGTAGCTTGTACTCACTGAGTATTCCATGCTCAGCCGTACTTTTATATCGGCAGATACACCATACGCTTGTCAAGGCAGCTTAGGGAGAGCAAGAGATTGCTCTGGTTGTCACCCAGTTATTAGGGGTTAGATATGTGGCGTTACAGTTGGGGAGAGAGAGAGAGAGAGACATGTATTTTGGGCTCTTATGTCTAGGAATGGTTGTATCACTTGAGTTGGAATTCAAGTTAAGGAGTTCATGTACATGTTTTTAATTTTTATTCAGTTATTGTAACCAATTGCACTTAGAATATAGTTAAGTCATGAAAAGAAATTTTCAGGTCCACTATTTAGTTTGCATTGTATACTCTTGCAGGATGGTTTGAAGGATAAGTCACGTCGCCAAAGTACCCTAACTCGTAGGGGGTATTTTGGGGCATTATAGAAGTGGTATCAGAGCTTAGGCATTAGATCTCTAGGGTCGTTTAGAGTTCGATACCACGATAAATACAAGACTTTAGGTTTAAGAAAAGAGTCAAGTGAAAACTAATCACTTAGTCTTTGTACATAACAAGTTGATTCCAACCGAAGTTAGTGTCCATTTACGCTAGAAAAGCCCGTAAATTTTATATACTTATACTATGATGTGTTGTATTGTTATGTGTTATTATATGCTATATATTGTGTGCTTACTATAGGTTATATGCTAATTGAAAACCTATGCCTTATGAACGAATTCCCAATTAGAATCATGAGTTGAAGGATATTCAGACTAGAGTTTAGCCTAGGTGTTAGTTAACAAGGGGATGGTAGGTCCCTTGCCATACATAGTGTTATTAGAACTAGGTTAGAATTGTTTCCCAAGAGAGGCTATAGAATGCTCTTAGGTCTTACAAGTCTAGTGTAATTTGAGTCGTGGTGGAAATAGGGATACAAGTTTTGATATATATACTATTATACATACTCAGTGTAATTTAAATTGTTAAAACTATACTTAATGTGTCTTACATCACAAATAAGCATAAGTTGCACACCATGATACCCCACGACTAGTAGGAACATATACAGATATTAAATGATTTTAAACCAACTCTGGGATGTCTGATGCACGTTGCTAGATACAAATGCGAGTTAACTGTAGCACATTCTAGACTCAGTGCTCGGTCCAAGTTCTAGATACAGATGCGCGTTCATTCTGTGGCACGATCTAGACCCGATGCCCAATTCAAAATAATAAAGAAATTACAAACTCCAAAGGGTAGCATGCACTTGATACATAGCATAATCATCATGCATCCCATGAACATCATACATATCATGCACTCTCATACATAGCATGCACTCCATGCATGGCATAAGCATCATGCATCGCATAAGCATCACGCATTGCATGAGCATCATATATATCACTCACATCATACATTTTCATACATGACACGCATTTCATACATAGCATAAACATCACACACATATCATAAGCATCATATGCATATCCTGCATGCTTCATGTAGACCTTAGAAACATCATACATGTCACCAAGATTAAGAGGATTACACTTAAATAACTCAAATAAATGAACTAGTCATTAGTCCTAATCTTAAACCGGTTAATGTCCTAAGTAAGAAATCAGTTAATACCTTCACCGAACGAAAGAACTTAGCTTCGCTAGGAAATTTTTCTTGTATGTTAATATTATCTTATTGTATGCCTCGATGTATTATTATGTATGTATAAACATGAAATGATAGTTGAAATTGGGGACGAGATAAGTTGGGTTCCAAACTAGGCTCATGCTCTGCTATTGTTCTCAGGATTCAATCATGAGACGTGGCAATTGGAGTCGTGGATACCACACTAGGAGAGGTGGAGTATCTCCTCCTCCATCGGGGGATGAGCAGCCAAATCTCACCCAAGTCTTGGGATCCATAGCAGAGACACTAGCAGTGCTTGCAGCTAGGCAGCCCTCTACCCACACTCCTACGGTGACACTTGTACCTACTCGTGCACATCATGCCACGGGAATTGAAGCATTTCGGAGGATGAGGCCCTCGGTATTTTATGGGGGCATTGATCCAATGGTTGCTGAAGCATGGATCAGGCAACCAGAGAAGCTATATTCATTCTTGATGCCTACGGAGGCAGAGAAAGTTGCACGGGCCGCCTTTATGATGAAAGGTGAGGCCGATCACTGGTAGAGATCCGCCATCAGAACGAGGGACTTGACTCGAGCAGGTCAAGAATGGACTTGGGAAGAGTTCCTAGATGTCTTCTACAAGAAATACTTCCCAATAGGAGTTAGAGAAAAGAAAGAACTGGAGTTCATTACCTTGGAGCGGGGGAACATGACAGTGGCAGAATACAAAGCCAAGTTCTCTGAATTGTCAAGGTTCACCCCATATCTGATAGCCACAGAGGCAATGAAGGCCAGGAAATTTGAGAGGGGATTGCAGGCCTACATCAAAGACAGGGTCTCCATGTTCAGGCATGAAACCTACGCCGAAGTTGTGGATAAGGCCCAGTTGGCAGAATCGAATGTTGAGGAATTCTACAAGAGGAGAGAACTATTGAGAGGCCAGTCCAGTGGCTCAAAACAGCTAGAGAGGAGGGCTAGAATGACCCCATACCAGTCCTCTGGACCTGCACAGGTGCAGAGCCATTCCCTTGCACCTCAGGCCCCTCGCCCTGCTACTACGCAAGTTACTCGACAGGTGCCACCAACATCTTCTACATCTACGTTCGAGTTCTGCAGTTACTGTAAGAGGAAACACATGACTGGGGATTGCCGAGCACGTTTAGGAGCATGTTACCATTGCTGTGACACGGGATATCGGATTAGAGATTGTCCAAGCCGTCGGTCACGTGCTCAAACCCAGGGAAATAGACTCCCAAATCGACTGCCCACGCAACAGGAGTCTTTTCAGGCTTCGAGACCCTAGTAGCCCATACCGCCTCCACATCAGGCTAATGAGGGCCAAGTTTTGCTATCTTAGGGCAAGGTGCTCAAGCACCTAATGATGTTGCATGAATGCCAAAAGATAGGAATTTTGTTTTGAAACTGATGATGTAATGTTGTGTTCAGTGTATTGCCTATGTGTATAAACATATTATATTATTTCATGAAAGTTTTCTTACTTTTCGTGGGTGTTTAGTAACATAAAAAAACTCAAGTGCTTTGCCAACAAGCAAGCGCCTAGTCTCGGGTTGATTGTTGATGAATCAGTATGTCTTTTAGTGTAACTAGGTGACTGAGTTCAAGGTTAAGGGCGGGAAAGGTGTTTCCGCTTGATTTCGTACTGCCCCAATTTCGAGGATGAAATTTCTATAAGGGGGGAGGATGTTGAACCCCGAATTTCACATGTACTGTTCATGTGAATAGGGTAGTGAATAGTGCCATGAATAGTATCCACGGCTGAATGCCTAAGGTATGGTCTTGAATCATTCTCAACGAAAATGAGGAATTGGTTTTCAAAACTTGTATGAACAATGTATGTTATGGTGTATAAAGGCCTTAGGAATATTTTCATGGGTTATGGGTGTTGAGAATAAAAGGTGGAAAAGGTTCTAGGTGGTAAAAAGAGGGAAGTCTCTACATCCCTCAAACTTGAGAGTAGTCTAGTTTTCTCACACCTTATCAGAATCTAGTGATTCTTGAACCATTAGAACTATATTGAAATCCTCTTCGAGGTTCATGTTTAATGTTTTTCCATATTTTGAGTCTAAGCTAAGTCAAAGTGGGTTTTGCGATATATTTTCTACTGAAATTGCAGACCAGTCCACTTGTGGGCCCATTTGGATCACTTGAAACTCAGAATTAAGAGTTTAATAAAACAAAAAAGTTGCTCCCCTCCAAAAGAAAAGTCCAACATAAGTTGAATCGTCAAAATTCGATAAGCGAGTCAAAAGTTATGGTCAAAATAAAAAAGCGGGATAAAATCTATCAGAATCAGGAAAAGAGGACTGCGATCTATCGCAAATAAGGTGCGATCGATCGCAAAATAGTGCGATCGATAGTAAATTTCTGCAATCGATCGCATTCAGGCAAGTTTTTTTGATTCCCTTCGGGTCCAAGTGTGATAGATCGCACTCGCGCCCAGTTTGCTCTTAAAACTGAGTTTTTTGGGGATTTTGGGGGAACCTAAACCTAGAGAGGGATTGAGAAGGAGAAAGGGAAGGAAGATTGGGGATTTTCAAGAGGGGTTTTGTAGAGATCAAATGGAGCCAAAATCAATGTGGGTCTTCCTCACCTAGCAAGGACTCCTCCATCTTCAAGTGGCGTTCTTCCTCAAGCAAGGAGATTTCCAAAACAAAGGTTTCTTCAAGATCTAGCTTTGATCTCAACGGTTAGTACACCCTACTAACTATCTTAGCAATAACTTAGATTTTCTCTCTTAAAATGTTGATTTTGATCTTGTATCTTCCCTTTTTCTTGGAAATATGCTATTTTCCCTAAATATAAACAAGATAAATTAGAATGGTGGGATGTATGAAGGGATGAGGATTGAGGCGATTGGATGTCGTGTTGTGGTGATGAATGTGTGTTGAAAAAACGGTGGATGGGCATTTCAAGCATAATGAACACACCTATGTGATTTGATGAAATGTATGCACAAAAAAAAGAGGAAATTGAATGACTATGAATGTTGCACGCCATGTGTTTGATAAAACACCTAAACAAGAATGAAATGGATTTAATGAGGAAAAATTGAAAGTAAGCGCTATGTAATTTTCCCAAAAATGATGAACTGATCAAAGGCTCTATATGTTATCTAATTTCCCGCATGATCCTATTGAGAATTGAAATGCTACACCTTATGCTTTATGTTGCACGCCAAGTGCTTGATGAAATGCATGAATGGGAATTAAATGGATTTAATGAGGATTATGAAAGCTTAAATTGTGTAGTGTTTTGTAAATGGTATTTTTAAAATCAATTGCTCCACATGTTTGTGTAAATTACCACATGGTTATGGAAAGAATGGAAATGCTATATGTCCCCTTTTAATCATTTATGTCGTCATAAGTACCAAGAATTGCAACACACACACACATGTATGTATAAATCAAGGTTTTTAAGGGTATATGTATATATGTGTGAAAACAAATAAGAACAAGCCATGTGATTCAAGTAAAGAAGCATGAATATTAAGGGTAGGGCATATCCCTAGGATATGTCATACCTAGCTCACAAGAAAACATGTCAAGCAAGAATCAAGAAACATGGAAGGGTGTTAGTGTACTAAGACCAGGTACAGGCACTAACATCTGTTCCCCAATAGGCATGAAAGGATACTAGTGTACTAAGATCAGGTACGGACACTAGTATCGGTTTCCAAGACATGAATAATATGAAAGTATGCTAGTGTACTAAGATCAGGTACGGGCACTAGTGTATGTTTCCAAGACAAGCATGAAAGGGTGTTAATGTACTAAGACCAGGTACGGGCATTAACACCTGTTTCCAACAAGTATGAGAGGATACTAGTATACTAAGACCAGGCACAGGTACTAGTATTTATCTTCAAGCAAGAATAAGGAAATATGGAATGGTGATAATGTACTAAGACCAGGTACAGGCATTATCATCTGTTCTCAAGCAAGGATAACAAGAACCTAGTATGTCCGTCCATTTCATAGTTCGGGTACTAGCTAAACAAGAACAAAACAAGGCATGTGTGATTCCCACGATACAAGAACAAGACAAGAATAAGTTGTAAATACAGAAAGCATATTTTGAAAACCGCGAAAAGTATATTCAAGAACAAGTCATGACTTTGAATATGAGTGACAATGCATAAGTTAAAATATGATGTTCATGATTTACTTTACTTTGTTATTTCGTTTTAGCTTCCGCACTATGATTATGTATCCTATGATGAACTGTATCATGTATGATATATTAATGTTATTACTATTGTTAGCTAGTAGCTTGTATTTGCTGAATATTTCATACTCAACCACACTTTTATGTCGGCAGGTACACCATACGCTTGTCGAGGCAGCTCAGGGAGAGCAGGAGATTGCTCTAGTTGTCACCGAGCTATTAGGGGTTAGATATGTGGCCTTAGATTTGGGGAGAGAGAAAGAGAGAGACATGTATTTTGGGCTCTTATGTCTGGGAATGGTTGTATCACTTGAGTTGGAATTCAATTTAAGGAGTTCATGTACATGTTTTTAATTTCTATTCAGTTATTGTAACCAATTGCACTTAGAATATAGTTAAGTCATGAAAAGAAATTTTCAGGTCCACTATTTAGCTTGCCTTGTATACTCTTGCAGAATGGTTTGAAGGATAAGTCACGTCGCCAAAGTATCCTAACTCGTAGGGGGTATTTTGGGGCATTACATTCATGTTTACCATGTTTCTTGAATTTGAGTCAGGGTTGAGTTAAAAGTTAGATTTCCAAAACCGGGCCAGCTGAAAAACTGGGTCACTGAAATCCATTTTCAGACCAGTCGTCTTTAGAACCCATTTAGGTAACTAAAAACTCAACATTAGGATTTGTCCATTAGACACAAAATTATTCTCCTTTGAAAGATGATTCCAATGCAAGTTGAATCGTAAAAATCCGATAAGTGAGTCCAAAGTTATGGCCAACATACCAAAGGAAGTTTTTGGAAAAAAACCGGCTTGAGCATGTTTCATGCCCGCTCGAGCGAACTCGACCAAAACAGTGTTTTTTGAGCCCAAGGAGTAGCCTGCTTGAGCGAGATCGCACAGACTTGTTTTTTTAAGGGTTTTTCACAACCTAAACACTATATATACCCAATTTTTGGGGGTCCAAGGGTTCCAACACTTAGTAGAGACTTTTTGAGAGAAAAAGGAGGAAACCTAGGTTTCCAAAAGGGGGCTTTGTGGTAGATCAAAGAGGAGCTCGAATCATCACTTCCCAAGCTTTCACAAGCTTGGATCTTTAAGCTAGGATCTTCCTCCTCAAGTTGGATCCTCCTCCATCAAGCTTGGGGGTTTCTGGTAGAGCCCCGAACTTTTGACATTTATGCATGACACTTTCGTAGCCATTTTTATTTTAAAGTAGTGCAATTAATAAATAAGGAAGAAATTGGAAATTCCGAAACGTCAGAAATGTTCCTTTTCGAAGTACGAACCCAACGCAAGTTGAATCGTCGAAATCCGATGAGCGAGTCAAAAGTTATGGCCGAAACAAGAAGGAGGAAAAATATGGAATTTTGCTGCAAGTTACGACCGATCGTACACACCCTACGAACGATCGTAGGTGAGTTACGATCGATCGTAGAGGTTACGATCGATCGTAGAATCTTAGGAATTGACAAAAGTTTCGGGTCGATATACGATCGATCGTGGATAATTTACGATGGATCGTAGTACAACTTACGATCGATCGTAGACAGGTTACGATCGATCTTAGATCGCGAATCCAGAAATTTTAATCGGATTTTTAGGGTTTCTTCACTACCTATAAAGGTTGCCCGAGCCTTTAGGGCTCTCATTCACACACCTAGAGTATTTTTGAGAGTTAGAGAGAAAGGAGAAGGGGATCCTAACCTAGGGTTTGTTCTTGAAGGAGAAATCAAGGGTTTGATACCCTAGATCACCCCAAGCTTCGGTCAAGCTCGGGAGGACCACGTTCTCCAAGCTCGGTAGCATCTCACGCACGTTTTTGCAAAGGTTTTCTTCCCTATTCAGGTCGGTACTCCTTACTACCCTCCTAGTTATATCTTCTCTTTTCCTTTATTTCTTCTTGTTTTCCTTCATATATATATATATGTATGTTATGAGAGGGATGGTATGTATGGTAAATGGAGATGGATGTTGGCGAATGGATGCCGTGTGGATGATGAAATGAATGAATGGGGAAGGGCATTGTACTAATAATAAACATACAAGTGTGATGTGAGTATAACCCACCTAGAAAAGCATGATTTAGGTTTAAGTGAATAATGAACACACCCCGTGTTTGATGAAATGCCAAGGTGAATAAAATAAATGATAAATTAAGGGAACCCATGCTTAATTGCTCTTGAAATTTGTTAGGGTTCATGATAGTGTGTTTCTTACATTTCTTAAAATGTGTAGATTATTACTCACTTAAATTGTTATATGCTATGCTTTGTGAATTACCCCAAATTGCCATATTTAAATTCCAAATACAAGTATGCACACGATCTCACGAGCACGCATGAAATGACGTGATTTACCGATGTTTTAAGTATGGGACGTAGAGGTGGGGCATATCCTAAGATATGTTTCACTTCTCTTTTGACAAGGGCAAGACAATCATGCATTGCATAGGGAAATGTCTCTCATCCCCTCGCATGACATGCATAGCATCGCATGACACGCATAGCATAGCATCACATGACACGCATAACTCTGCATGGCATTACACGCATGGATGCTAGTTGCGACGGGCTATGAACGGCAACTAGGCATTCACATTCTGCATGGATGCTAGTTGCGACGGGCTATGAACGGCAACTAGGCATTTACATTCTGCATGGATGCTAGTTGCGACGGGCTATGAACGGCAACTAGGCATACCCATCTGCATATAGGGTACTAGTTGCGACGGACTATGAACGGCAACTAGGCATGTGAACATGTTTAAATTATGAACAAGCAAGCATGATACTTGCATGACACGCATGACATGACATGGCACGCATGATGCAAGCATGACAAGCATGACACGGTTAACAAGTTCCCAATCACGCAAAGGGTATTTCAAGTCAAGTCAAGTGCACGATGTTTTCAAGGGTTTTATCTGTTTTTCTGAATGCAAGCATGAATATAAATTGCTTTACTTCCTTGTATGATATAAATTGTTCCGGTTCTATATATGCAATTTGTTTCCTACTTTATGTATGCTATCTGTATACTATGACTGTTGGTTAGTATTTAGTACCCGCTGAGTATTCCATGCTCAGCCGTACTTCTTATGTCAGTAGGTTCTGAGGGAGCTGCTGCTCCATTTGATGTTTGTGCTCCTGGTTCATGGTTGGAGGAGGAGTACGTCGAGGAGCCTTTGGAGGAACCTCCCGTAGAGGGTTATCAGTAGGTGGTGTTAGATTTTGAGTGGATTAGCTGTGGGTGAGCAGGAGTGAGTATATCCATGTATTTTGGCGGGCATGTCTGCACTTTCTTTGTTTTGATTTCTTTGTATTAAAACTTGGCCCATGTGTATATACTTAGAGGTTTGTTAGATTTCCGTTGTGTCTTATAGTTATGCTTCCGCTGTTATCCTCTATTGTATATTCTCTGTGGGTGTTTTGCAAGTGGTTTGTCAAGCAAGTCGTGTAAGTCATAATTAGTCGTCCAAGATTCACTCTAACTCCTAGGGTGGGTTTTGGGTCGCGACATTTCTACTCAAGGGTTTTCCTCAAAAAAATTGGAGTGATACCCAAGGTTGGTGTCGCGACCCAAAATACCTCCTAGGAGTTAGGGATACATTGACCCGTGACCACCGTATCATACCTCCAGTATAATACATAAGGCACACGTGGAGACCTGTCAGAAACACAAACATACTAGCGAAAGCAAAAAGAATGCACAGCAGAAAATTAAAATACTAAACATAGCGGAAGCAAAGCGATACTCCTATAACTCAGTTCACGTTTGAACCAACAAAAGTATATACATGTGAGAAACCCAAAAGTGGAGTGGGCAAACCCCACACTCACATAACAAAATAACCAAGTCTTTCGATTAACAAAAGTCGAAGTCTCGACACCTATCTACTGCACCATCATCCTGATAGTGATCCATGGATGGCTTTGGGTCGAAGTATTCTTCCTCTACCCATGGTTCCATGCCACATAGATCAAACGGAGCCCGAATACCTGCCGATGATAACAAATATCAGCTGAGCGTGGAATACTCAGCGTATACAAACTAATAACAATAAAGCAATATAGCATAGAGCATACAAAGCATGGAGATTTAAATCCTTAAAGCATATCAAAACGTAGAAATCATGTGAGCATTATGTGATAAAATCTGAAATCCGAAACCAAAATCATATCCGTGTGAGTCATGTGATAATCATAGCCTTGTGAGTTCTTGTGAGTTCATGGAGTTACTTAGAGTCATTTTGATCCGTAGAGACATAGAGATACCATAGAGCACATAGAGCATATCCTTAGAGATCTTAGAGCGTTACATTTATGATCCGTAGAGCTTGTGAGACGATCTTAGAGCTTATCATAAAGTTCCGTGTGAGCATAGTATGATCCGTAGAGCTTGTGAAACGATCTTAGAGAAATCATAGAGTTACTTAGAGTCGTTCCTTATTAGTCATTTTAGTGAAAAACACCTCTTTGTACTTTGAGAAATCCATGGAAAACATCGATTCATGCGAGACATGCAAGCATATGAGCATATGAGATAATCATCATATTGAAGCATAAAAATCCCTTAGAGGTATTTCATCAAACACTTAGAGTGCATCATAATAGTAGCTTACATCCAACATAGTATAACATCTTTCCACACCAAAGCAAATCGAGATATATATATAGCATAGAGTGAGGAGAATCATATATATAACAACTAGTAGGATTGCAAGATTGGTAGTAGAGTGTATCTACCTTGGTGAAATCAATGAGTTTGATTCCAAAAAGCTTGAACAAGCAAGAACCTTGAGTTCTTGGTTGATAATCACCAAAGAGAGCTTGATCTTCCTTCAAGCTTGATCACAAGTAGTTCTTCTCCTTCTTTTCTCTCTCAAAATCTCCTAAGATAGGGCACAGAGGGTTTCTGAAACCCTAAGGCACGAACTCAGCCTATTTATAGGCAAAGGGTGGTGGTTAAAGTCGTAAACACCCTTAATGAAGAAAATCTGCGTATGACCGATCGATCAGTGGTATAGACTGAGCGATCGGTGGCTTACCGGTCGATCGGTGGTTTCAACCGAGAGATCGGTTGAAAACACCCTATCTGAAAAATTTTCCTATACAAAAAATTGACCACTCGATAGCTACCGAGCGATCGGTAGAAGACCGGTCGATCGGAGGTATCATCGAGCGATCGGTGATCCCCTGTTTTGCTGGAAAACCTTGTTTTCACTACCTTAGACCTTTCCAATCCCAGTTCCAACACCTTCAGTGCTTAAAACACGCTCCTTAGGGATATGTAGACCTATTAAAACATGCCTGCCAATTATCCAAACTCGTATATTAATCATAATACCCTTAGCGTACAAAACCACACTTGGGCACTATTCACCAATACGTGAGATGAAAATTCGGGGCTCTACATCCCTCCCCCCCTTACAAGAATTTAGTCCTCGAAATTAGAACGACACCCAAAACATACAAGAACATAATACATACAAAACCAACAAGAAACTCACTCAAACAAATGAGGGTACTTTTCTTTCACCTCGGCTTCTCGTTCCCATATAGCTTCTTGCTTGGAATGATGTTGCCACTTCACAAGGACTAAAGGGATAGTCTTATTGCGCAAGACTTGATCGCGACGATCCAAAATCTGAAATGGTTGCTCAACCAACATGAGATCCTCTCTAATCTCCACAGGATCGAGAGCGATGACGTGAGACGAATCCGAAATGTATTTCCTAAGCATAGAGATGTGAAATACATTACGGATTGCTGCCATGTGAGGCGGTAGTGCTACCCTATAAGCAACCTCACCAACCCTCGTGATGATCTCAAATGGTCCTATGTACCTAGGACTGAGCTTTCCCTTCTTTCCAAATCTCATAATTCCCCGACTCGGCGAAATCTTCAAAAAGACCTGATCTCCAACTCGGAACTCCAAATCTCGACGGCGAGTATCTGCATTGCTCTTCTGCCTATCCTGAGTAGTTTTCAATCGCTCCCGGATAACCTTGACCCTTTCAGCGGTCTGCTCAATCAACTCAGGGTCAAGAACTTTCCTCTCACCAACTTCATCCCAGTATAGCAGAGATCTGCAACTGCGACCATACAGAGCTTTGAAAGGTGCCATTTGGATGCTCGCCTGATAACTATTGTTGTAGGCGAACTCAACCAATGGCAATTGTTCCTCCCAACTACCCTGAAAGTCTAGCATACAAGCTCGGAGCATATCTTCCACCTCCTGATTTACCCGTTCAGTATGCCCATCGGTTTGAGGATGAAAGGCGGTGCTGAATTCGAAACGAGAACCCATAGCGTCCTGAAAGGTTTTCCAGAACCTGGAAGTAAACCTAGGATCTTGATCAGATACGATAGAAACTGGCACACCATGCAGACGAACTACCTCCTTGATATACAGGGCTACTAACTGATTCGCATTGAAAGTAGTCCGATAAGGAACAAAGTGTGCAGACTTAGTCAATCTGTCTACAATCACCCAAATAGCATCGGAGCCCTTCGCCGTTCGCGGCAAACTCACGATGAAATCCATCGAGATATTCTCCCATTTCCATTCCGGAATAGGGAGGGACTGTAAAAGACCTGCTGGCCTCTGATGCTCGACTTTCACCTGCAGGCACACCAAGCATCTGGCAACATACTCGGCGACTTCCCTCTTCATGTTTCGCCATCAGTAGTGCTTCTTTAGATTCTGATACATCTTGGTACCTTCCGGATGTACCGTATACTTGGATCGGTGAGCCTCATCCAAAATCTCACCCCTCAACACCGTGTCGGCTGGAACGCACAACCTGCCTTTGAACGTGATAGCACCATCACCATTCAAAGTGAACTCCTGACTGCCACTACTAACCGACTTGTCTCGGTAAGCAAGCAATTCGACATCCGAATCTTGCAACTCTTTGATCCAGTTCAGAATATGTGGCCTAACCATAATGTTGGACATCACTGGCCCATAGATGACATGCCTGAGAGTAGTGTCGAAGTTACACATATCATTCAACAACTTCCACTCTTGTACTCTCAAGTGAGCCATAACCCTATAGGGTTTTCTACTAAGAGCATTGGCTACCACATTAGCCTTACCTGGATGGTACTGGATAGAACAGTTGTAGTCCTTCATGAAATACATCCATCGCCGTTGCCTCATATTCGACTCCTTCTAGAGAAAGAGATACTTCAAGCTCTTATGGTCTGTGAACACCACGAACTCTTCCCCGTAGAGGTAGTGACGCCAAATTTTCAATGCAAACACGACGGCTGCAAGCTCTAAGTCATGAGTGGGGTAGTTTTCCTCATGCTCCTTTAACTGATGGGAAGCATAGGCAACCACCTGTTTATGGTGCATCAAAACACATCCTAGTCCAACTAGTGAGGCATCAATATAGACTTCGAAGCCACCGCTTCCGGATGGAACTGTGAGAATGGGAGCTGTGGTAAGCCTCTTCTTCAACTCTTGGAAACTCACCTTGCACTTGTCACTCCAAGCGAACTTAGTGTTCTTCCGCGTGAGATAGGTAAGCGGAGTGGTTAAGCTTGAGAATCCCTCCATGAACCTCCTGTAGTATCCTGCAGGCCTAGAAAACTACGAATCTCGATAACACTCTTCGGCCTTTCCCAATTTTATCACTGCTTCATTCTTTGCAGGATCGACTGAGATACCTTCAGCAGAAACCACATGTCCAAGAAAGGACACCTTGTTCAGCCAAAACTCGCACTTACTCAACTTAGCGTACAGACTATGCTCTCAAAGCGTCTGTAATACAAGGCGGAGATCTCTCGTGTGATCATCCTGTGACTGTGAGTACACAAGGATATCATCTACGAACACAATCACACACTGATCGAGAGATGATCTGAACACCCGGTTCATCAGATCCATGAATACTGCCGGCGCGTTAGTCAGCCCAAAAGACATGACTAAAAACTCGTAATGACCGTATCGAGTCCTGAATGCTGTCTTCGGAATATCTTCCTTTTTGATTTTCAACTGATGATAACCAGATCGAAGGTCAATCTTTGAGAAGAACTTCGCACCTTTCAACTGATCAAACAAGTCGTCTATCCGAGGCAATGGATAACGATTCTTGATCGTGACCTTGTTCAATTGTCTATAGTCAATACACATATGCATAGACCCATCTTTCTTCTTCATGAAGAGCACCAGAGCTCCCCAAGGTGAGACACTTGGCCGAATGAAACCAAGGCCTTGCAATTCTTCCAACTGGCCCTTTAACTCCTTTAACTCAATAGGGGCCATCCTGTACGGAGCCCGAGAAATCGGCGCCGTGCCTGGAGCTAACTCAATCGCGAACTCAATTGTCTGATCAGGAGGCAATCCTGATAAGATCTCCAGAAAAACATCCATATACTCACTCACAACCGGAATGGCTGTGGAGTTTCGTACTTCCACCTTCTCGAAACTGAGAGCTACAAAGCGAGCAATGTCTCTCCTCTGAAGTCCTCTGAAATGAAATGGCTTCAACCCAGCGGGTATAAAATTCGCCACCTTCTCGAAACACGCCACGTGCCCATGGTGAGCTGAGAGCCAATCCATACCTAGGATGATGTCGAAATCCCAATTCTGAAATCCCAAAATGATCAGGTCTACTGGAAACTTGTGCTGCATAACTTGCACAACACTCCCTGGATACACTTTATCTGTCTCAATAGACTTGCCCAATGGAGTCGAAATGGACAACTCCCGAAGTAGCTTACTCGACTCGGATGTAAAGCCTTTTGCAAAGCTAGATGAGACGAACGAATGAGTGGATCTCGTGTCGATCAACACTCTTGCTAAGCACTCATTCACTAGTAACGAACTTGAGAATTTTAATCACCCAAGTTATAACGTAAACCATACACACAAACTATACATATACGTACAAGCATCGCAAAACATCACATAGGATACAAATATACCGAACTTAGATAAGATCAAACTTGCACGTACCTTGCACAACATCATCAGATCCCTGGTTAGCCTGACGAGGCTGCTGGGTGGGCAGCACATATCTAGAGGCCTGCGATGAAGACCCCTGAAGTGAAGTCTACCTGCCTATAGGCCGAACTCCCTGTGGTCCAGTCTGTGACTGCTTACGCGGGCAATCTCGAATCATGTGGCCTATCTCGCCACAGTGGAAGCATCCACCTGACATTCTTCGGTAATCCCCTGACTTGTGTTGACGACCACAGACGGCGCATTCCTCAAAAGTCTGCGATGTGGAGGAAGCCGGAGGCATAAACCTCATAGTCTGTGATGTCGTAGGGCGCGGTGCCTGAGGCACAAAAGAAGGTCTCTGAGCCAGCATCGACTGGGAGAACTGGTATGGTGCAGTCCTAGTCCTCTTCTCGGATGATGAACCACTAGACTGACCCCGAGACATGCTTTTCCCGAAGCCTGTGTCTCTTCTTCTCATGAAATCTTCTGCATTCTTTTCGGCGATCTTCACCTTCCCTACGATCTCTCTCCAAGACTCCACCTGAAGAATGGACACTCGGTCTCGAATAAAGGCCTTCAAGCCCATTTTAAACTTCCTGACCCGTAGGTCTTCAGTAGCAACCAAGTGCGGAGCAAACCTCGATAATTCGGTGAACTTAGCCTCAGACTCGACTACCCTCATCGACCCTTGCTCC
Organism: Tetracentron sinense; assembly: GCA_015143295.1. Lineage (NCBI taxonomy): Eukaryota > Viridiplantae > Streptophyta > Magnoliopsida > Trochodendrales > Trochodendraceae > Tetracentron > Tetracentron sinense. The sequence goes on along the minus strand of CM026564.1, from coordinate 13,960,126 downwards.
AAAAGCATAAACTCTCTTTCTTTTTGTTCTTGAATAAACTTGGGAAAGTACTGCTCTCTGAAAGTCTCTAAGAACTCTGCCCAAGTCCGGGGCACTCCTGCCTTTGCAACATCCCTCTGCCTTTGGGTAGCTCGCCACCAATGTTCAGCTTCACCTTCCATCACGAAGGAAGCCCATTCAACCCTTTGCTCTTCAGTACATCGGAGAGCCCGGAAGGTCTTCTCCAACTGCATAATCCAAGACTCCACCACCATTGGATCGAGAGTACCATAAAATGTCAGAGGCCGTAGTCTCTGGAAAGCTTCAAGCCCCGCGGTGTGATGCACCGATGTAGGCACAGGAGTAGCCAGTGGGGTAGGAGTAGGTCTCGCTGCCAACAATGCCAAAGTCTCGGCTATGGAGTCCATAGCATTCGTGAAATACAACGGTTCCTCTTCTCTCAGAACTTCACTCTCGGTCCTCCGAGTATGGTAACCTCGACCACGAATGCCGCGTCTCATGATGTCAAATCTTGAGATCAATTGGCAAAACATGAGCCTAACTTGGATACCAACCTCACACATCATATAACAGTTCAATATCATGAAATGCTATTACCGCATATAGTATACATCGAAGTATACACATAATCAGATAAGTATAACTTAGAGTGTCCTAGAGTAACTAAGATCCTTATGTTGGGTATCTACCCTTGGTCATACGACTAAGGCAACCTCGAATAGGGTAGAATAGGATAGACTAAGATCCTAAACCGACCTAAGGATTCACTTGATACTGGGTATGTCGTGGTGACAAGCTTAAGACAACAAGTCCATCTGAGTTCTAAGTTCAACTCATAGAACTTACTTCCGCTTACTAGAGACAATTCCCTAGAGTAAGATAACTCTAGCTCCCACTTAAAGGACACTAGTCCGTGTGACCTAATGCCTAAGCTTTGATACCAAGTCTGTTGCAACCCAAAATACCCCCTAGGAGTTAGGGATACATTGACTCATGACCGCCGTATCATACCTCCAGTATAAGACATAAGGCACACGTAGAGACCTGTCAGAAACACAAACATACTAGCGGAAGCAAAAAGAATGCACAGCGGAAAATTAAAATACTAAACATAGCGGAAGCAAAGCGATACTCCTATAACTCAGTTCACGTTTGAACCAACAAAAGTATATACTTGTGAGAAACCCAAAAGTGGAGTGGACAAACCCTACACTCACATAACAAAATAACCAAGTCTGTCGATCAACAAAAGTCGAAGTCTCGACACCTATCTACTGCACCATCATCCTGATAGTGATCCATGGTTAGCTCCGGGTCGAAGTATTCTTCCTCTACCCATGGTTCCGTGCCACATAGATCAAACGGAGCCCGAACACCTGTCGATGATAACAAATATCGGCTGAGCGTGGAATACTCAGCGTATACAAACTAATAACAATAAAGCAATATAGCATAGAGCATACGAAGCATGGAGATTTAAATCCTTAAAGCATATCAAAACGTAGAAATCATATGAGCAGTATGTGATAAAATCTGAAATCCGAAACCAAAACCATATCCGTGTGAGTCATGTGATAATCATAGCCTTGTGAGTTCTTATGAGTTCATGGAGTTACTTAGAGTCATTATGATCCGTAGAGACATAGAGATACCATAGAGCACATAGAGCATATCCTTAGAGATCTTAGAGCGTTACATTTATGATTCGTAGAGCTTGTGAGACGATCTTAGAGCTTATCATAGAGTTCCCTGTGAGCATAGTATGATCCGTAGAGCTTATGAAACGATCTTAGAGAAATCATAGAGTTACTTAGAGTCATTCCTTATTAGTCATTTTAGTGAAAAACACCTCTTTGTACTTTGAGAAATCCATGGAAAACATCGATTCATGCGAGACATGCAAGCATATGAGCATATGAGAGAATCATCATATTTAAGCATAAAAATCCCTTAGAGGTATTTCATCAAACACTTAGAGTGCATCATAATAGTAGCTTACATCTAACATAGTTTAACATCTTTCCACACCAAAGCAAATCGAGATATACATATAGCATAGAGTGAGGAGAATCATATATATAACAACTAGTAGGATTGCAAGATTGGTAGTAGAGTGTAACTACCTTGGTGAAATCAATGAGTTTGATTCCAAAAAGCTTGAACAAGCAAGAACCTTGAGTTCTTGGTTGATAATCACCAAAGAAAGCTTGATCTTCCTTCAAGCTTGATCACAAGTAGTTCTTCTCCTTCTTTTCTCTCTCAAAATCTCCTAAGATAGGGCAGAGAGGGTTTCTGAAACCCTAAGGCACGAACTCAGCCTATTTATAGGCAAAGGGTGGTGGTTAAAGTCGTAAACACCCTTAATGAAGAAAATCTGCGTATGACTGATCGATCGGTGGTATAGACCGAGAGATCGATGGCTTACCGGTCGATCGGTAGTTTCAACCGAGAGATCGGTTGAAAACACCCTCTCTGGAAAATTTCCCCATACAAAAAAGTTGACCGCTCGATAGCTAACGAGCGATCGGTAGAAGACCGGTCGATCGGAGGTATCACCGAGCGATCGGTGATCCCCTGTTTTGCTGAAAAAACTTGTTTTCACTACCTTAGACCTTTCCAATCCCAGTTCCAACACCTTTAGTGCTTAAAACACACTCCTTAGGGATATGTAGACCTATTAAAACATGCACGCCAATTATCCAAACTCGTATATTAATCATAAGACCCTTAGCGTACAAAACCACACTTGGGCACTATTCACCAATACGTGAGATGAAAATTCGGGGCTCTACAGTTAGTACACCTTCCTAGTTAATTTTGGTAATAACCTAGAGTCTCTTTTTAGAAAATGATGTTGCTTGATTTTATACATCCCTCTTCTTGAAATACACATAATGAATGTACCTTATGTGTTTGAGGAAATGTTAGAATATGAAAATATGAAAGAAGGACTATGAGAATGTTGAACACCACATGTTTGAAGAAACATTTGAACATAAAAACATGAATAAAATACTATAAAGAGGTTGAATGCCATATGCTCAATGAAACGCATGAAAGAGAAATTGATCAAGACTATGAAAGCATGATATATGGAGTTTCCTAAATGGAAACTTTGATAAATGATATATGTGTTTTTCTCAACTACTCGCATGACTATAGAAGGCTTGGGAATGTTATATATTCCTCCATGAATTATTCATATCTCTATGAAATGTTGGACATTATGTGTTTGATGAAATGCATGTATGGGCTTGAAAACCTAAGACTAAGAAAATGAGAGTTAAAAGCTTATAGAATTATTGAATGCAAGATGTTTGATGAAATGCATGTATGGATGTTAGAATCTAAGACCATGCAAACATGATTTAGGGGTTCGCCCCAACTTGGGGAATTGGCTAGCATGCTCTATACGTTAAGTTAAGCTTCTCACATGTCTATAGAAATGTTGAATTACATATGATGTCTTTTAAATTGTTTCATGTTATTATGCTCTCAAATTAGCAAGCACAAGTACATATGTATACATAAACCTAGTTTTCTAAAAGTATAAGTCTAAGGAAAGAAACCAAGAACAAGGCAAGAGTGATCTCCACGAGACAAGAATAAGACAAGTAAAGAATTAAGAAACGTAAAGCATGGAAGGATGTTAATGTACTATAACCAGGTACGGGCACTAATATCTGTTCCCAAGTAAATAAGAGATGATGCTAGTATACTATGACCAGGTATGGGTACTAGCATCTGTCTCCAAGTAAAAGTGAAAGGCACGAAAGGATGTTAATGTACTATGACCAGGTACGAGCATTAACATCTATTTCCAAGTAAATATGAAAGGATACTAGTGTACTATGACCAGGTACGGGCACTAGTATCTATTTCCAAGAAAAATAAAGAATATGAAAGTATGCTAGTGTACTATAACTAGGTACGGGCACTAGTATATGTTTCCATGATAAACATGAAAGGATGTTAGTGTACTATGATCAGGTATGGGCACTAACATCTATTTCCAAGTAAATATGAGAAGATATTAGTATACTATGACCAGGTACGGGTACTAGTATCTGTCTCCATGTAAAATAAAGAATATGAAAGGATCTAGTGTACTATGACCAGGTACGGGCATTAGTATCCGTTTCTAAGATAAGAAAGGATGAGTAGTGTACTATGACCAAGTATGGGCACTATCATCTGTCTCCAAGCACGCAGGATTATAAGAAACTCACAAATAAGTTAACAAGAATGGGAGAGGATGCTAGTATATTATGACCAAGTGCGGGTACTAGCATCTGTCTCAAAGTAAGTAAAAAGAATGATTGCATAAGCTAAGAATCCCGCAAGAAGCATAAGGAACTTACAAGACTCACAAGATATATGAAACATGCATTGTTAAAAGCATGACCTTAGAATATGATATAATTGATGATGTTCAGGATTATGCAACTGTTATCTTGCTTTTCTTCTGCACTCTTATTTTTTATCTTTATGATGAACTGTATCCTGCATGACATCTTAATGTTATTACTATCGTTAGCTAGTAGCTTGTACTCGTTGAGTATTCCATACTCAACTGTACATTTTATGTCTATAGGTTCATGCTACATCGTATTCCAGGGCATTAGATTGAAGTGGATTATGGACGGCAGGGGCCTTCTCAGGATGTTCTTGAGAATGATGGTGGTCTTGATATATTACCATATGGTTGAGTGATATAGAGGGAGAGACATGTATTTGGGTTTTATTTTTGAGGATAATTGTAACACTTGAGTTGATACTCAAGTTAAGGTTTTCATGTATATGTCTTAGTTCATATTTAGTATTGTAAACAGTTGCACTTGGAATATAGTTAAGTTATTAAAGAAATTTTCAGTTCACTATTTAGCATGCCTTGTATACTCTTTGCAGGATGGTTTTAAGTGTAAGTGACGTCGCCAAAGCCTCGTAACTCCTAAGGGGGATTTTGGGGCATTACAATAATAGCCATCATATCAAATCAAATACTTGTATTAATCACATTGAGTCTTTTTACAAAATAGGAGCTTATGACACACCAAATATAGTTCTTCGGTATTTCCAGAATATTCTTCGGACCACCCGGATCATCGAACTACCGCGTCCTAATCTGCTGACATGAAATGTCAGTGAGTTATGAAGCTCAGCAAAATTCTCAATCCATCTTGGCTATTTCTCATGTATTAACATTGATCATCTATGATATAGCAATACAAGCTGAATTTTCCTCATTTCTTCACCGAAATCAAAGCCAGAAAAGAGATAGTGGCTCAGAAGCCAGTAATCCTGTAATTTCGTCGATGAGATCACTGAATTTTATCTTTAATCTCATCTTAATCCTCTCTCAATGGTGTGATCATTTTTGCAAGGTTACTTAGCTTGTCTTTAATAAGATTATCCTCATTTTTCATGATGTTCTAGGGTCTTAGAATTAATATAGAATTATGGTCTTAGGCTCCTATGGTTAATCTAGGTATTTGAGCAATTCAACCTTCAAGCTTTGAGGACTTTTTACAAAAGTCCTAGACACTCTCACAAGACAAAAAATAAACTATAAACCTTCTTGTGAGTTGTTCTTCAAACTTTTTCTTGGATCTTCTATGTTGACTTTATCTTCATAATCTTCCCAGTGTTCTTCATTAGGATTTTCAATCTTGGCTTCAAGTGAGACTTTAACTTCTTGATTTTGAGTTTGGCTCTTTTTGTTTTGAATTTTAGTAGTCTTTATCTTTGAATGGATGACTTGCATTTGGTTGAAGGCTTGCTTTTGTTGATCCATTTCGAATGCTTGAAATCATTTTCATGCTTCATGCCTTGAAAGATGTGCTAATGTTCTTATAATCTAAATTTCATAGACATTTGAGAGAACCATTAGTACCACAATAATCATTTCATTATTGTGTTATCATCAAAATTATTAAGGGTCTGTAAGGTTGTAACCTTTAGGCTAACAATCTACACATTTTTTATGATGACGTAATAATGTAATAAAATGTGAATAAGCATCCCCTCAATATATTATTTCAAAAAAATTTTGAGATTAGCTCCCCCTAAACATATGCAAACATATATTAATGACTTTGTTCATTTTATTTTTGCATTTTTTAGAAAATTTACTTGCAAAGTCATGATACTAAAAATAAAAACAATATGATAGACTTTCTTAGGTATATGAAACCAAATTTAAGCAACTTTGAATTCAACCTTGAAGTAACTAGATATTTTCACCAAATATATCAAAACATAAAGGTTGTCATTTTCATTCATGAAAAGTATGTCACTACTTATTCACAAAGAGTATACCAATTGATATACACAAAGTATGCCAGTTACAATCATTCATTCACAAAAAGATATATCCAAAAAAAAAAATCATAACAAAAAGTTATATCATCCAAACTACATTTCATTAATTCATTTTCTACATTTCATTCATTTTCTTCTCCTCCTTGGTATCATTAAAAAAATACACAAAAGCACTACTTGTATTTCCACACAAAGAGGGCATTTGAGTCACTAGAGTCATTAGAGTCGGAGGAGTTGGAAGAACTAGTATCAAGTGCAATGATGATGGGTTTCTTGGGGTCCTTGGGTGCTTGGACTACTGCAGAAGAGCTAGATGTCATACTCATCACCTCAATTGCCAACTGAGTCACTTGAGAGGCAATCTAGTGAATGATAAGAGCCTGAGAGCCCATCAGAGGGCTATCTGATGAATGATAGGGGCCTAAGCCCTGAGATGCTGATCTGCTAAATCAGTCATTCCTTTGATGACAGAAACCTCATCACTAAGTCTAATTGTCTCCTCTAAAGCATCCTTGGCCTTCTTCTGCACTGTCTCAGTGGTGGCATCCACCCGATTCTTTAACACACCCACATCCACACTAAGATTATCCAATCTAGTGTTAGTAGCTTCAAATTTCTCCCTTATCAGTCTGGAGGCTCACTACCTTGCCCTCAAAAGAGTCCATCCTCAGATCTTAGACTGAAAACTGATCATCCTAGAGATCATAAAGCCGATTTTCCCCATCAAAAGGCTGATAAGATCCTCATCTAAAGAATATGTCCTGGAAGACATAGGTTGAGCCGAAGGTCCTCCCTCCATAAAACTCCTCTGGGGGATTGGGATTGAGAAGATGGTCCAGTCTCATCTCTCTGATGTAAATCCTCTCACGCAGGTGAGGACTCCTCTCTCTAAGGTGAGTGTACAGGAGACCGAGGCTCTGTTGTTGCTAGGATCTCAAAAGGAATGGCTATAGAAGATCATGTAGCTGAAGGAGTAGGAATGATAGGCTAACTGGTAGGAGCATACTCTGGAGCTGGAGTCACTGAAGGCTGACTGGCAGGAGCACAAGTGGATGACTGGGTAATAGGAGGCTTAAGTTCCCAGACCTTCCTATCATTTGATAACCCATCCTCATTATGGTGGCCCTGCTGTAGATGTCTATGTCCTCAACTTCTACCTTGTCAGTGTAGGAGGAGAGAGGAATCTTGAAGTGTTTGAAGAGTTTGGTGAGAGATTAACCATATGGAAGACAACTAGATTTCCTCTTCATGGCATCATACATTGTCATGACCCAAAATATCCCCTAGGAGTTAGGGATACTTTAGCTCATGACCGCCGTATCATACCCTCCTGTATGATACATAAGGCATACGTATCATCCTGTCAGAGTATGCAAGTTATATACATAGCGAAAACAAGCGGAAGCAATTCAAATAACATACTTATATCATCAGGTTCAAGTCTGAACCAACAGAATATCACAAAATATTAAGTATGGAGTGGACAAGCCCCACTCTCAGTACTATCAAAATATAGGTATCCTCTTCCTCACTCTCTCAATAGAAATCGAAATCAGGCCACCTATCCAGTGATCCATCATCCTGGTAGTGGTCCATAGAGGGTCCGGATCGTAGTATTCTTCCTCTATCCAAGGTTTCGAACCACAGACATCGAAAGGAATACGTGCACCTGCCGAAGTCAATAATTGGTTGAGCATAGAATACTCAGTGTCTACAAACTACTAAGGCTAGCAAGCCATAACATAAATTTGTAACATGCTTTTCAAGTCAAGTAAAGCGAGTAATTAAAACCAAATACAACTAAGCCAACATACTTCAAAATCGTAGAGCAGAAACCACGGTACTTTTCAAAACATATACTGTGCAAGCTTCTCAAAACATATTTCTAAACAAGGCTTTACAAGCATGACTTTGAGACATTCTATACAAGCAAAGTGTTTCCCTTCTCGGAACACCTTAGAGACGAGTTCAAAACTTATCAAAGTGATTCCCTTCTCGGAACACCTTAGAGACGAGTTCATTTCTTTCATTGAGCAAACTTTGAGACTTTGAGCCAATCACAATACTTTGAACACAATACTTAAAAATCAAAACCAAAAACATTGAGCAAACCTCTTCCCAAAACAAAGTCTGATTAAAACTCCTTTTCAAAACCCGAATCCTTCTTTGAGGCAAAAACCCTTTTTCTTCCATCATTTTGATTGAACAAAACCCAACATACAAGTGCAAGTGATCAATTGTGTACAAGATTTAAACAAGAGTTTCAAGTATAATTTATCTAAATCATAGTTTACCAAGAATGAATCCAAGACCTTAATCCCCCAAAGAAATCCTCCCAAAACTTAAAGTTTAGAACAAAATGTAACTACACTAAGTTTAGTAGAGTGTATCTACCTTAAATGGAAGTTTTTATACTTCTCTGGAACAAGAATCAAGTTTGAGGAAACTTGGTTGAAGCTTTGAGAAGCCTGAACCTTAATTAGAAAACAAACCAAAAACCCCTCTTTTGATTTCAGAATTTAAGAATCACCTTGAGTAGAAAACCCAAGCTCTAAAACACCAAAAATGGTAAAATACCAACCTTAGAAGCAAGAATTTAGATTCACTTTGGTCTGAGAAGAACGGTTTGAGAAATCAGATCTTTCTTCTTCTTCTTCTCTTCCAAAAATCCTCAAAATCTATGCTTTAGGTTTGGGTAAATCCATACCCACGAAATCCCATCTATTTATAGGCTAAAGGGTACCAAAAATCCCAAAATATCTTAGGAAAATATCTCCCAAGGTTAGTGGAAGAGTTCTAGGCTGTTACAGGGTCGTTTTTGGCCATTTCGGGGCTGACTCGTCGACTAGTGACTCCCACTCCTTGACTAGTGATGCTGAAACAGGCCTGGGTTTTTCCCGCTTTGGTATTTTGACCATAACTTTTGACTCGCTTATCGGATTTTGACGATTTAACTTGCGTTGAATTCATATTTGAAAGAGAAACAACTTTCATATCTTGTTAAATTTCTAATTCTTCTTTATTCATTGAGAAAATTACCCTTAAAGCTGATTGCTCCTCGAATTTTAGTAGAAAAATGCTAGAAAACCCACATTTGACTTAACTTTGACTCCAAATATGGAAAATTGATGTACATGAACATTGAAGAGGATCTCGATGTCTTTCTAATGGCTTAAGAATCACTTGTTTCCGATTTTGGATGAGAAAACTAGAGTTCTCTCAAGTTGAGGGTATTTCTAGACATCCCTCTTTAACACTTGGAGTATGTCATACTCTCATTTTTCATTTGTTCCTAACCCCGAAAAATACTTTGCAAACATATTTTGATTCATTCCAAACCTCCTTTCATTTCAAAACATGAACCCATAATTTCATTAAGGCTTTAGGCCTTGAAGGCACTATTCACAGCACTATTTACAACACTATTCATAGCACTATTCATAGCCTAGTGAACTTGGTTCTGGGGTTCTACATACATGGTGTGTACTATGATGTATGAGAGGTCAATAGGTTTTACAGTGAGGATGCACCACATCAAGAAGACATCGAAGTAGGTCAATTATTCCCTACCACTGGCTCTAGGTATAAGATCATAGGTGATGATATGATGAATAAGCCTCGAATGAAGACTAAGGTCCTTGACCTTGGGTTGGAAGGCTTTAGTGATGTTTTGGTTGACACAAATGAGTTTGAGGGCTTCTCTTTCATTAAAGTCTTTATGGACAGTCCATCTACCATTGACATTAGATTGAAAATTACCTTTAGGAATTCTAAAAGTGGTTTGAAGATCATCTCTATGGAATGAAATGTCTTGACCATGAACAAAGGAAGTGATGATTTAGGTTGATTGATCAAATTTGAAGTGAGTATAGAATACCCGAACAAGTTCTGGATACATGGGTTGCTTCGATGATAGAAAAGTATCCCATTTTAGGGCATAGAGAAATTTCAAATGATCCCTATTCCACTTAGCTCTAAGACAAAGAAATCAATAACTTTACCGTATAAAGGTACTCTAGAGAAGAATGACTCCTTGAATTTTTTTGCAAAGGCATCAGATTTGAACTTTGAAGGCCATTGATTTTTTCTTGAAGGAGTGGAGGAGGAAAGCAACCTCTTTCCCTTTTGTTGCTCGTGTTTTCTTCTTTGGAGGTTCTTCACTAGGGTTCTTGCTTCTTGCCATTGATTGAAAAAGATTTAGGGCAAGAGTGATTTTGAAGGTTTTGGATGAATTTGAATGAGGTTTGAGAAGATTTGGAGTGAGAAATCAATGGAATAGTGAAAAGGAGGGAAAAAACCTAACTTGAGTTCAAAACAAAATGATTGAAAAATTCGGATTTTAGGGTTTTATTTATAGTTATGATTCATTTCGTCAACTAAATGGCTTGGAGCCAAAAAATTTCATCACCAAAATGGAGACAGTTAGCTACTGTTTTCCCCTTTAAAATGATTTGTTAACGAATTTTCGGTGTCACCTTAATTTCATCACCGAAATGGGGACAGTCAACTTACTATTTTTGTATTTTCAATAATACGTCGATGAAATGGGATAGCCACCATAATTTCGTCATCGAAATTAGTACAAAAAAAGGGAAATTTTATTTTTCATCTTTTAATCCAATTTCCTCTTAATTAATTGACTAATTAAGTTTCCAAATTCTTATTTTAAGAATTCAAAACATTCAACTACATCCAATAATCGTCCAATTCATTTTTGAATAAAATTTCATAAGATTTCATCATTTGAGCATAATTAGGCATGTATGATCATTTAAGGTCATTAATTCTTGTCATACTTAATTCACTTCTCAATGTACTAAATATTTCATTTTGTAGGGGTTTTGTAAATATATCAGCAACTTGGTTATTTGTATCAATAAATTCCAACACAACATCCTCATTTTCTTGATCTCTTATGAAATGATATCTTATTTCAATATGTTTAGTTTTTGAATATTGAATAAGATTCTTTGTCATGCAAATGACAAAGAAGTGGCAAGTGTCACTAGTGCTTTTTCTGATAACTTTGGACCCGACAAAGTCTACATCAGAATAACTAACAAGTTGAAGTGATGTGTTCTTTGGATACCATAATCCTAAGTCAATTGTGTCTAGCAAGTAACTAAAGATTCTTTTAGCAGTCATCTATGTGATTCCTTAGGAAAAGATTGAAATCTAGCACATATGCATACATTAAACATAATCCAGGGCTACTAACAGTCAAATATAGTAAGCTACTAATTATACCTCCATATTTCTTTACCTCTACATTTTTTCCTTTTTCATCTTTGTCAAATTTGGTTGAGGGACTCATGGGAGTATCTATCTCCTTGGCATTGTCTATCTCAAACTTCTTGAGTAGCTCTCTTGTGTACTTGGCTTGATTGATGAATGTTTCTTATTTGGTTTACTTGATTTGAAGTCCAAGAAAGAAGTTCAACTCTCCCATTATGTTCATCTCAAATTCATCTTGCATGGTTTAGCAGACTCTTGATAGAGATTCATTAATAGATCCAAAAATAATATCATCAACATATATTTGAATAATAAGCATATCATTATTTTTGGATTTCAAAAATAAGGTTGTATCAATTTTTCCTCTAATAGAATCATTGTCAAGTAAAAAACCACTCAATCTATCATACCAAACTTTAGGAGATTGTTTTAATCTATATAAGGCTTTAGTGAGTTTAAATACATAATTTGAAAATTTATAATTTTTAAAAAATGGAGGTTGTTCAACATATACTTCCTCCGAAATATAACCATTTAAAAATGCACTTTTTACATCCATTTGAAATAATTTAAAATCTTTATAGCTAGCAAAAGCAAGTAGCATTCTTATTGTTTATAGTCTTGCAACTAGAGCAAATGATTCTTCATAGTCTATTCCCTCTTCTTGGTTGTAACCTTAAGCTACCAATCTTGTGTTAGGCATGATGCCCAGAAAAGTCATTTAGATTGTTAGACTTTTATTAATTTGATTAATAAAGACTTCTTCTTAATCTATTGTGTATTCATTATGGGTAATTGACCATGATCATGAGATGATCTATACGATATGAGATATCGATAAAGGTTCATAGGATATATTGTAGGAAAGTTATGTGATTAGATTATCACAGGCAGATATAACTTTCCGGTTCCTTATACCTTATATAGTCACAGCTGTGGGTGAAGCTTGCCACTTCACTTATACGACTGCCAGACTGCTAAGATGTTCTCAATAGTTGAGATGTAGTTCTATCTCGAACTATTGTAGTGGAGATTACACATCAGCATATGGGAAATTAAATGTACACTAACTGATTGCATTCAATGAGAGACCTCTTGCATAAAAATACTATCAAATAGTTGGTCTCTCATTCACATTGAATAGTTTCGATGATCCTTAGATCTGATGAGTTCATCTATGACTGAGCAGTGATCTGACAATTTTGATTCCACCAACGTATTTTCTAGCTTAGGAAATATAATACAGTGACAGTTGGATAGTCAGAAAGCTATTCGAGTCATGGTGAATTTCAAACAAGAAATCCATGCTCATTAATTTGAGAGATTATCCAAGTTCTGGGTAAGACAATTGATTAAGTTCAAATTCTACGTAGGTGATTTTGAAAATAAAATAATTTTTGAAATATACTTTTATTAAAAGGTATAATACTTATAAAATGATTTTATCAAAATGTTTTTCATGAGAAATTGTTTCTCATGACTTAATCATAAGTCTTGGAAACCCGGATGATTTGCAATGGGCTATGGGTTAGATAGTATGTCAATCTCGAAGGCTCATTAGGGATAATGTATTTAGAAGGATAAATCGAATTTAAAAGTTCATGTGGCGGGATCCGTAATGGTTAATGTTCATACATTGGGATTCAATTGCAACATGGATATCTCACGTCACTTGCCATTCCGATGTAATTCCTATTTAGGGTCAATGGGATAACATTGGGTAAGCCAGGGTAAGAATGTCCCAGAGCAATCTGTGGAGGTGCTCACATAAGAAATACAAGCTCAATAATTGATTAAAAGTTAATCAATTATTTAAGTGATTAAAAGTTAATCATTAATTAAATAGATTAAAATTTAATCTATGGTTTAAATTAATTTTTAATTTAAATCTAGGGATTATTTTAATAATTACTTAATTAACATAATTAAAGGGGAAATAGGTTTGACCCATATCCATAAACCCATTTAATATGGACCTTTAATATGGGCCAAAGCCCAGGCGTTTAAACCCTAGGGTGGGGCGCCCACTTGAGGAATCCTAATTGGATTAGGATTATGTTATTTGAATTATTGTTGAATAATATCTCTTTTAATTATAGAATTACTATACAATTTTTGGATTGCAATAAGGATGAAGATAAGTTGTAATTGGATTACAACTTGGAGTTTTAAACTGCCCAAAGTTCACGCCCCCCCTTGGAGTTGGTCTCCTAGTTTGACTAGGATTCCTCCAAGTGTTGGTTGTTTGACTTATCTCTTTAATTAAGGAACCCTCTTGTTAGAAGGACTCCTTAATTAGAAGGTCTTCTATAACTAGAGTAGTTATAGATAAACTAGGAAATTATTTATAAAATAATAAGAGTTATTATTATTAAATAATTCCTTAAGAGATAAGATTAAGTTGGAGTAGGATTAGGATTAGGATTAGGATAAGATCCTATTCTATAAATACCCCAACACCCTAGACCATTAAGCACTTTTTTCTAGAATTTTTTCTCTCCTCTCCTCTCTCTCTCCAAACCGTGAGACCCTAGGGATCACCCTAGGGATTTTCGTGAGCTCCATTGGTGGTGCAAGTTGGGTTTTGTTTATTTTAGGGTTTTGAACCTTAGTACTTTTGGTGATAGAAGGTCTACACCATTACTCCATCTTCTTCCTCTTGCTTCTATAATTCCAAAGGAGATTCTAAAGCTTCGTAGGAATAACGAAGAACAATGATCGAGCTTCTAGTATTTTTTCGGAGAAATCACTACAAAGAGTTCTGACGGTTTGAGTGGATTAAACTTTACCGGTGAACATCATTCACCGAGGTGATATGACTAAAATTCTTAGATAGTTTTTGATGCTTTCGATGGTGTTAAGATCTAAGGGGATCCAATTTCCACATAATTTTTATCCGGATCCCCCTTCAAGTGGTATCAGAGCTCATGGTTAGGGGTATTTTTTTTGTTTATTTTGATAAGGTAATTAAATGGATAATTTTATTCATGAGATGAATTTAATTTAGATCTATTTAATATTGCTCGTAGTTTTATTATTTTATTTGTTCATGGGATGAATAAATAGATAAATATTTATTATATTATTGAATGAGATTTGATAATTAAATAAATTTTAAATACTAGTATTATATGTGATATAATTAAATTTGAAATAAAGATTTATTTTGAAATCCCTTTTAAATGATTTGATCATTTAATATATATTTATTAATTGTTTAAAATAATTAATAAATAAATTTTCCCATAAATAGATTTATTCGAAAAATTATAAAACCCTAATTTATGATGTGATAATATTTAGGAATTTCGATTCTCTTATCTTTATTTTAATCTCGGATAATAGTAGAACCAATCTATATGAAAGGATCTTGCATTCGGGAAAGAAATTAAATTTTGTAGAGATTTCAAGAAAATCTATCTTATATTTTATAAATAATTTTATGAAAATTGTTTTAACGAAAATAAAATTGTTTTATTCTCCGGGGGTTTAGATCTATATAAGATATAGATTTTTATCGAATGATTTGATAATTGTTATCAAATTTTAAATCCTTTTAAAATAAGAAAAAGTACTCCGTCACCATGTAACATCTTTTTTATATGAGATTATAGTTATGGGTCATATTTTATGATAAATTGTTTATCATTCATGCATTCATATTAGAGGTTAATATGTAGTAGGTTTTAGCAATCTGTAAAGGGCAGAGTCATTTAGTTTCCCTGAAAAGGGCGAATGGAATACTAGTTTCCCTAATGTCATTTAAATTCTATTTAATGCATTGGTGGCGATGTTGTTAAGGAGGATGCTGCGATGATGTAGAACCCCAAATCTTGAGGGCCTAGTAAGATGAATGATATGATGTATTAAAGTTTTTTAAGAATATATTTTGTTATATGGGTGTTTGGAATGAAGTAGGCAACAGTATAGAATACTCTTAAGTGTTAACAGGGGTTATGCCTTAGCATACCCTCAACTTTGAAAAGCTCTAGTTCGCTCATAACTGATCGGAATGGAGCGATTCTTGAATTTTTGGAAAGCTATTGAAACCCTCTCTGAGATCCATGTTGATCACTTTTCTAGATTTTGAGATGAGATAGAGTCAAACGTCCGATTTCCGGAATCGGACCTGCTGCAAAAATGGGTTAATAAAACCCATTAGCATATTAGTCAGCTTTAAGGGAAAAATGGTTGAACAAAAATGAAGAATTGGAAGTTATGCAAAACATAAAAGTTGTTCTCCTTCAAAAGAAGAATCCAACGCAAGTTGAATCGTCAAAATCCGATAAGGGAGTCAAAAGTTATGGCCGATTTACCGTAGTACATTTTTGCAAAAAAACTCGCTCGAGCGATATCCAAACCCGCTCGAGCGAGATTGATCAAAACCGAGTTTTTGAGGCCAGGGAGTAACCCGCTCGAGCGAGATGGAAGTCCACTCGAGCGAGATTGCCCAGAAATGTTTTTTGATTATGTTTTTCACTAACCTAACACCTTATATACCCAATTTTCGGGGGTCCAAGGTATCTAACACTTAGAGAGAGACTTTTTAAGAGAAAAAGAAGGAAACCTAGGTTTCCAAAGGGGGATTTTGTTTGAGACCAAGGAGGAGATCGAATCATTACTTCTCAAAGCTTCCATAAGCTTGAACCTTCTTCCTTGAGTGTGGATCTCCATTTCCAAGCTCAAGCTTGTGTTAGATCATCCTTCCACACTAAGATTTGATCCTTGCAGGGTAAGTAAGACTACTACCTAGCTTTGCTATAATACAAATAGTATGTAAAACTATTCTCTAGCTTTGCTATCTTGAAATAGTGAAAGTATGATTTTGAATGAGATGCAAGTAAAATTTCTATCTAGCTTTGTTATCCTACCAAGATTTAGTGGGTGATTTTCAAATAACAAATATGAGAATTTGGGGTGAATTACATTATGATTAAATGAGAAACTACGGCTTATGATTTGGGGGTTTTTCAAGAAAAGGATCAATATAGTTATACTTGTGTGAAATTATTATTATTTTCTAATCAATCATGATTCTATGTATGATGTGGTGAAATAGGCTTGAAAGCCAAGATCTTGAAGGTGTGATGTAATGAATACAAATGCTCTATGTTCTAGAAATTCTAAGTATAACATGATGCCAATATGTCTTGTATGAACTCATATAAATTGTTAAGCCTTTCAATACATATATGTCTATAATGATGTTCACAAGCACTCCAAACACAATGAGTTTAACACGACCGAGGTTTTCGCATAAGCATGGTTTTCAAGAAATCACAAGAAAGGTTTTCAAGGCATTCATAAGTAAGAAGCATAAGAACCATAAGCATTGACAAAGCCAAAATTTGGGTTGGTATTCTACGATCGGTTACTTCATGCTCACAAGGATCAAGTCCAAGATCTTGCATAAACTCCAAGGATCATAAGTCTCGCAAGGATTTTCAAGAAGTCATAAGAAACTCATAAGTCCAAGATCTTGCATATGTCTCCAATGATCATAAGCTCACAAGAAAGCTCACAAGAAGCTCACAAGAAAGCTCACAAGAGAAAGCTCACAAGAAGCTCACAAGAAAGCTCACAAGAGAAAGCTCACAAGAAGGTTCACAAGAAAGCTCATAAGCTCACAAGAAAAGTCATAAGAACTTGTATGCTCACAAGAACTCATAAGAAAACACGAGACTCATAAGCATTCATAAGAACTCATAAGCATGCATAAGATGATTTGTTTTCCATGAAAATAACAAGTTTTACGAATGGTTTTCCATGACGGAGTTTTCAAGCATGAACTTGTGATTCATAATTACTCATGTACTTGTATGTAATATTATGATTATTATTCTTAGAGGGTACTTGCATGTGGCATTTTGTTATTTTAACAATGTTAACTAGTAGTTTTGGCTCGCTGAGTATTCCATGCTCAGTCGTACATGTTATATCGGCAGGTACACGGACTCCCTTTGACATCTGTGATCAGGGGCCTTGGATAGAGGAGGATTATGGCGAGGTGGAGCCATATGTGGAGCCTCAGGAGGAGGCAAGGGACTTAGACTGCTGGCCCTATCTAGACTACTGCTAAGTGGAGAGACTGTGAGGTTTCTTTTGTATTTTGATAGGTGGGCATGTCTACCTTTACTTTTGTCATGTATGTAGAAAGTTGGAATACAGATGATATGTATTGAAAATAAATTTTTGGATTATGCTTCCGCACATGATTAAGCTTCCGCATTACTTTATGTTTATAATATATATTACCTTGTGTGTTTCACAAGATGGTTTGGTATCAGATATTTGCACATCACGAGCCAAAGTATTCCTAACTCCCAGGGGGTATTTTGGGTCACGACAGAGGTGGTATCAGAGCTTAGGCATGAAAGTCCCTAGGGTCATTTAGTACTCGATACCACGATCAACAAAAGGCATTAGGAGTTAGGAAAGAGTCGTATTCCAAGTAGAGACTAATCTTTAGTCTTAGTCTATAACCGGTTGGAATCCAACCGAACTTAGCCTTCTACGCTAGAACCACATATTGTATAGTTATCTATTGCAATGTATACCTTGATGTGTTACTATTATGTACCTTATGAATTTGAAATGAGCTTGAAATTATGATTGAAATGCAGTTGGTTTCCAAGTTAGACTCATGTTCTGTTACTGTTCTCAGGATTATCATGAGATGTGGTAGTGGACGGGGTCACGGTTACCAAACTCGGGGCAATAGTAATGGAGGAGACCCTCCCTCGGGTGATGATCAACCTGATATATCTCAATTACTAAATACTATGGTTGAGACCATCACCATGCTAGCATCCCAACAATCTGCTGCTACTACTGCATTGGCACACCCACCTCCTCCACATCACACTTCGGGACTCGATGCATTCCGAAGGCTACATCCACCTACCTTCTATGGGACCACAGACCCTATGGTTGCAGAGGCGTGGATTATGCAACTGGAGAAAATATTACGTGCTCTTCGTTGCACCGATGAGCAAAGGGTGGACTGGGCTGCCTTCATGATGGAAGGAGAAGCCGACCATTGGTGGAGAGTGGCGTTGAGACAGAGAGATACGGCTAGGGCTGGAGAGCTGTGGACTTGGGGTGAATTTCTTGATACCTTTTATGGACAATATTTTCCCAAGATTGTTAGGCAACAAAAGGAGATGGAGTTCATGTCCCTAGTGCAAAGGAATATGAGTGTGGCCGAGTATGAGGCCAAATTTGTTGAGTTGTCCTGATTTGCACCATACTTGATCGCGATGGAGGAGATGCGAGTCAGGAAGTTTGAAAATGGGCTTAAACCCCTCATCAAGGACCGAGTTTCTATACTCCAGGTGAAATCTTGGAGGGAGATCGTGAGGAAAGCAAGGATTGCCGAAACGAACTCTGAGGAGTTTCTTAAGAGAAGAGAGAGTGGCTTCGGGAGAGTCATGCAGAAGGATCAATCCAGTGGCTTAGCACCACCGGAGAAGAGAGCCAGGATTTCTCCTTATCCTGCTCCTAGACCTACATCGACACAGAGGCC
Source organism: Tetracentron sinense (assembly GCA_015143295.1). Taxonomy (NCBI): domain Eukaryota; kingdom Viridiplantae; phylum Streptophyta; class Magnoliopsida; order Trochodendrales; family Trochodendraceae; genus Tetracentron; species Tetracentron sinense. Next base: position 13,941,045 of record CM026564.1, on the reverse strand, counting down.
TCCTTTTGCACCACCAGTGCCTTGCCCGACTACTTCGCAGGCACCTCGCCCCTCTTTTTCTCAGGGCACCAGATATGTGTTGCCAGCATCCTCTTCATCTTTTGAGGAGTGCAACTATTGTGGTCAGAGACACCCGGCTGGAGAGTGCCGGAGAGCATCAAGAGGATGTTTTATTGTGGCGAGCAGGCCCACATGATTAAATATTGCCCACGCCGACAGTCACAGGTTCAGCCCCAGGGGAGCAGGCCCCCAGTTCGACAGACTACTCCACAGGCAGGGGTCATCACAGGCTTCTACATCTAGGCCCGCACGGCCCGCAAGGCCCACTCAGACCACACAGCCTCCTCACCAGGCAAACAGGAGCCGGGTCTTTGCCTTGACAGACCGGGACGCACAGGCATTTGACGAAGTTGTGCAAGGTACACAAAAATTATAAAATCTTCAAGTATGAATTGATGTTGAATATTGTGAATGTCTGCTTACAGGTATATCATGCTATCTATACTTTATGTGTGTTTTGCTTGAAATTTATTGATGTACTTATTTGCAATGCACAGGCGTATTGCTAGTTAACGAGTGTCTAGCTCGTGTGTTGATCGACATGGGATTGACATATTCCTTTGTGTCACCTAGCTTCGCCAAAGGTTTCGCATCTGAGCCCAGTTGCCTACGTCATGAGTTAACCATTTCGACTCCCCTTGGTAAGTCGGTTGATACAGACCGAGGATACCGGAACCGTGTAGTGCAAGTCGGGCAGTATGAATTACCGATTGATCTGATCATCCTTGAGTTCCAAGACTTAGACTTTGATGTTATTCTCAGGATGGATTGGCTAGCTGCACACCACGGGCATGTGGCTTGTTTTGAGAAGATGGTGAAATTCAAGCCAGAAGGCGTCAAGCTATTCCACTTTCGTGGATTCGAATGAGAGATATAGCCCATCTAGCGGCTCTAAGTCTTGCAAATCTGGAGGCACGAGACTCCTCAACCATCCCGGTTATGAGTGAGTATTTAGATGTATTTCCCGAGGACTTGCCGGGATTGCCTCCAGATAGGGAGATAGAATTTGTAATAGATCTTGCCCCAGGATCGGCTCCAATTTCTAAGGCTCTGTACAGGATGGCCCCAATAGAACTGAAAGAATTAAAGGAGCAAATAGAAGAGTTGCAACGACTTGGTTTCATCCAACCAAGTGTGTCACTATGGAGAGCACCGGTACTCTTCGTGAAGAAGAAGGATGGGTCGATGAGGATGTGCATCGACTATAGACAGTTGAACAAAGTCACCATCAAGAATTGATATCCCTTGTCACAGATAGATGATTTGTTCGACCAATTGAAAGGAGCAAGGTTCTTCTCCAAGATTGATCTGCGGTCCGGCTATCATCAGTTGAAGATCAAGGCTGAAGATGTGCCAAAGACTACTTTTAAGACTCAGTACGGGTACTACGAGTTCCTAGCTATGCCTTTTGGTCTAACTAATGCACCGATGGCGTTCATGGATTTGATGAACCGGGTGTTCAAGCCTTATCTCGACAGATGTGTTATCGCCTTTGCTGATGACATCTTAGTATATTCTCCGACAAGGGAGGATCATGATCGAGACCTTCGCCTTACACTTGAGACTCTTCGAGAGAGAATAAACTATATGCGAAGTTGAGTAAGTGCAAATTTTGGTTAGAGAAGGTGGCATTCCTTGGCCACGTGGTATTTGCCGAGGGTATTTCAGTGGACCCAGCAAAGATAGAAGCGGTGATGAAATGGGAGAGACCCAGAAGTGTTACCGAGATACACAGCTTCCTCAGTTTGGCGGGATACTACTGGAGATTCGTAGAGGGATTCTCCAGCTTAGCAGCACCACTCACGTATTTGACACAGAAAAATGCTAAGTTCACTTGGAGTGATAAGTGTGAAGCGAGCTTTAAAAAGTTGAAGAAGAGGCTTACTACGGCCCCCGTTCTCACAGTGTCATCTGGGAGTGGAAGTTTCGTGGTCTACAGTGATGCTTCGAACATTGGGCTAGGCTGTGTTCTTATACAGCGCGAGAATGTCATTGCCTACACTTCCCGGTAATTGAAGGAGTATGAAAAGAACTATCCTACTCACGACTTGGAGTTGGCCGCCGTGGTTTTCGCATTAAAGATTTGGCGGCATTACCTTTATGGGGAAGAGTTTGATGTTTTCACGGATCATAAAAGCTTAAAATACCTATTTTCCCAAAAAGAGTTGAATATGCGACAACGCCGATGGATGGAATTCTTAAAGGACTACGAGTGTTCTATTCAGTACCATCCTGGTAAAGCTAACGTGGTGGCAGATGCTTTGAGTAGGAAGTCTACTGGACTTGTAGCCCACATGATGATTCACGAGTGGAAGATGTTAGAGGTCATGGCAAACCTCGATACCAGTTTTAGGATTCCTACCTTTGGGCCAATCACGGGTAACCTCTCAGTCAGGCCTTATATTCAAGATCGAATCCAAGAGTTGCAAGATTCGGATGCGGAGCTACTTGCTTATAGAGATAAGGCAACTAGCAAGGGAAGCGATGAGTTCTTTGTGAATGGTAATGGGGCGATCACATTTAAAGGAAGATTGTGTGTTTCGGCGGATGCGGAGTTGAAAAGTGAGATTTTAGATGAAGCTCACCGGTCCAAGTACACTATGCATCCTGGTGGTACTAAGATGTAACAGAATCTAAAGAAGCATTATTGGTGGCAAAACATAAAGAGGGAAGTCACCGAGTATGTGTCAAGATGCTTGGTATGCCAACAGGTGAAGGCCGAGCATATGAGGCCAGCAGGGCTTTTGCAATCCCTTCCTATTCCTGAGTGGAAATGGGAGAACATCTCCATGGATTTCATAATGGGGTTGCCAAGGATGGTGAAGAAATCAGATGCAATATGGGTACTGGTTGATCTTTTGACAAAATCCGTATATTTCTTGCCTTATCAGACTACATTCAATGCAAACCAGTTGGTTGCATTGTACATTAAAGAAGTGGTTCAGTTGCATGGAGTGCCAGTAAGCATTGTCTTAGATAGGGATCCAAGATTCACTTCCAGGTTCTAGAAGAGCTTTCAGAGTGCCATGGGTTCCGGGTTGGACTTTAGCATCACCTTCTATCCTCAAATAGATGGACAGACCGAGAGGGTGAACCAGGTTATAAAAGACATGCTTCGAGCTTGCATGTTGGATTTCAAAGGCAGTTGGGAGGATCATTTGCCGTTGGTTGATTTTGCCTACAATAATAGTTACCAGGCGAGTATCCAAATGGCTCATTTTGAGGCCTTGTACAGTCGAAGTTGTAGATCTCCCCTATACTAGGATGAAGTTGGAGAGAGAAAGATATTGGGCCCAGAGTTGATCGAGCAGACCGTGGATAAGGTCAAGATCATCAGGGAAAGAATGAAGATGGCTCAGGACAGGCAGAAGAGCTATGCCGACACCCATAGACGAGATCTCGAGTTTCGCGTTGGCGATATGATATTTGTGAAGGTTTCGCCGACAAAGGGTGTTATGAGGTTTGGAAAAAGAGGAAAGCTCAGCCCGAGGTATGTGGGTCCATTTGAGATTGTCACCTGAGTTGGTGAAGTTGCATACCGGGTTGCTCTACCCACTCACATGGCGGCGGTTCACAACGTTTTCCATGTGTCCATGCTTCGAAAGTATATCCCAGATCCTTTACATGTTTTAGATCTTGATCTGTTAGAAATCCAGGAGGACCTCACCATGGTAGAAGAACCGGTTGAGATTTTGGACCGTAGAGATCAAGTTTTGCGTAACAAGGTTATCCCCTTATATAGCTACCCGGAATTTTAATATAATAAAATTTTGGATTATCGGTCCTTAATTGAGATTAATTAGTTGTGTGTTTGATAAATTTGTGTAAAGTAGGTATTACTCGGAATTGGGTTGCACTACTACGAAATTAGTGTTTTTCTTCGATCTGTGCACATAGTGTGCCGGTCGGCTATCCGGACATGGGGACGACCGTCTGTCATTTCGGCAGTTTATTATCTCATATGGCGAAACCCCAGTGTGTTTTGTATCCGAAATTGGAAAATTTGTGGGTTTTGCGAATTCTTCCGGTCGCACTTTTTGGCAGTCAACACTCATCGGATTTCCCCAAAATTTTTACAGCAGGTGTCAGACTACCCCAAGATCGACCACCTGAAGTTTTGTCAAAATCAAAAATCATATGGTATGGTTTCGGAATGACTTTCGGCGACATTACTGGAAACCGGTCGCGATTCGCAAGCCCTCGACACGTGTCTCGGCTCAGGCCAACACGTGGCACCTTCCAACGACACTTGGCACGCATGTGTAGGTTAGGCTAGTCTATTAATAATAGACCACCCCATAGCCATTTCTCTCATCCTAGTGAGAGAGAGGCGAAGCCCTGCCGAATTTTCTAGAGAGAGAAACATTCTAGAGAGAGAAAGGGAATTTTCTAGAGAGAGAGATAAAGAGGCGTATCCTGACGTTTTTGGACGTGCTGAGCACATTGGCGGCGTCTATTTCTTCTCTCGGAGCTTCGAAACACGTGTACCAGAGGTAATAAAAACCCTTTCTTATCTATTTTTCATTCCACTAGATAAATTATGCGAATTGTGCTATTTATATCAGACCCTTTCTGAGCTCTAATCATGCTCAAATTTTTACTATAAATTTATCTTCCGAATCTGTAAATCATATCAAAATTTCACTACGATCTGATGGTTGGATAGATGATATAAATTTCTAAAGGAAAACCTAGTCTGTTGTTTTTAAGGCTAACAGTATGGTTTTCCTAATTATAGGGAATCGTTTTGAGCTCTGATCATGCTCAAATTTTTACTCTAAATTTATCCTCCTAATCTGTAACTCATATCGAAATTTCATTACAATTTGATGGTTGGATAGGATGATATGAATTTCTAAAGGAAAACCTAGTCTGCTGTTTTTAAGCCTAATAGTACGGTTTTTTTAATTATAGGGAACCTTTCTGAGCTCTGATCATACTCAAATTTTTACTCTAAATTTATCTTCCTAATCTATAAATCATATCAATATTTCACTGTGATCTGATGTTTGGATAGGATGATATGAATTTCTAAAGGAAAACCCAGTCTACTATTTTTAAGGCTAATAGTACGGTTTTGATCATTACAGGGAACCATCCTTATCTCAGATCATACTCAGATTTTTACCATATTGTGACCTTTCTACTTTTTCAATTGTATCAAAATTTCACTGCGATCTGATGGTTGGATAGGATGATATGAATTTCTAAAGGAAAACCTAGTCTGTTGTTTTTCAGGCTAACAGTACGGTTTTGATCATTACAAGGAACCTTCCTTGTCTCAGATCATGCTCAGATTTTTACCATATTTCAACCTTCCTACAGTGTCAATCATATCAAAATTTCAATGAGATCTGATGGATGGATTTGACAATATGAATTTCTAAATAAAACCTAGTCTGTCGTTTTAGGAACAACAGCATGGTTTTGATAATTACAGAGCCCCTTTCTGATCTCAGATCTTTATTCAACATTATGTTTGTCATAGTGTGTTAAAATGGGTTGTATGTACTTGTATGGGGAGGTATAGGAACTGAGCAGAGGGGCGTAGCCCTTGGTTTCGGGTCGAATAACTCGGAATGTAGGTTCGTCAATCGATTGGGTGACCAATCGCTGAGCGATTTGTTGACTTGACATGGCATGTGTATATGATGGGATGATTATTTTGATACTAGAATCGTTAGGGTCGTAGTGTGTAGACCTCCATGACTAATAGTCGGGAGTGAGTGGATTACTATCCGTAGATCATCTTTGACTAGGTCCGGAGTAGTGATTGTGTATAGTCTGGAATCTTCGGATTCGCAGTTAGTTGAGCCGGCATGCGCAAGCGTTGTCACAATTGGTTGAACTGGGAGATGTCGAAGTATGAGGCACAAGTTGGCAACTTCTTCATCACTTGAGTTGTCTTTTGATCCACTATCATTGAAGTCATCTCAAGTTGTTTCATTGCCTTTTTCTTGAATTTATTACTCTTCTTAAGTTGGGGCTACTCTATCTTGATGTGTCCGTACTTTTTACATTTGTAGCATATGATAGGCTCCTTCTTGCTAGATTTTCCCTTTGTAAAGTCCATGTTTTAATGTTGACTTATTCTGGTGTCAAAACAAGTGAATCTAGTGTATCTTGTGTCATTGCCTTCAAGCATCCACGACAAGTAAAAATGAAGACCGAAGAAGATCGGTTGAAGACTCGGTTGAATACATTTCAATCATATCCTTCGTTTCCCTTCTAGGATGGTAAGTGACCTAGATACTGTTAGACATATGCCCAGAAAATTCATTTAGATTGTAAGATTCTTATTAATTTGATTAATAGAGACTTCTTCTTTATCTATTATGTATTCATTATAGGTAATTGACCATGATCATGAGATGATCTATACAATATTAGATATCGATAAAGGTCCATAGGATATATTGTAGAAAAGCTATGTGATGGGACTATCACAGGTAAATATAGCTTTCCAATTCCTTATACCTTATATAGTCATAGCTATGAGTGAAGCTGGGCACTTCACTTATATGGCTGCCACAATGCTAAGATGTTCTCAATAGTTGAGATGTAGTTCTATCTCGAACTATTGTAGTGGAGACTACACATCAGCATATGGATGTTTAAATGTACATTGACTGATTGCATGCAATGAGAGATCTCTTGCATAAATATACTATCAAATAGTTGGTCTCTCATTCAAATTGAATAGTTTCAATGATCCTTAGATTTGATGAGTTCATTTATAACTGAGCAGTAATCTGACTATTTTGATTCCACCAAAGTATATCTACCTTAAGGAATACGATACAGTGACAGTTGGATAGTCAGAAATCTCTTTGAGTTATGATGAATTTCAAACAAGAAATTCATGCTTATTAAATTGAGAGATTATCCAAGTTCTGGGTAAGACAGAAGATTAAGCTTAAATCCTTTGCAGGTGATTTTGAAATGAAATAAGTTTGAAATATATTTTATTATTAAAATGTATTATACTTATAAAAGGCTTTTCTCAAAATGCTTTACATGAGAAAATGTTTCTCATGGCTTAATCAGAAGTCTTGGAAACTTGGATGATATACAATGGGCTATGAGTTAGATAGTATAAATAATCTCAAAGACTTATTAGGGATAATTTAATTGGAAGGATCAATTGAATTAAAACGTTCATGTGACAGGATCCTTCATAGTTAATGTTCTTACACTGGGATTTAATTGCAACATGGATATCTCATGTCACTTGCAATTCCGATGTCATTCCTATTTAGGGTCAATAGGATAAAATTGGGTAAGCCAGGGTTAGAATGTCCCAGAGCAATCCGTGGAGATGCTCACATAAAAAATACAAGTTCATGTAATTGATTATGTCGTGACCCAAAACCCACCCTAAGAGTTGGAGTGAATCTTGGACGAGACTTGACATGACTTGATAAACTATCCTGCAAAAGAGAGTCAGAGCATGCAATAGCGGAAGCGAATACATGACACAGCAGAAGCAAAATATCTATCTCGTCTATATATAAACAAGTATCCCAAGTTATGTACAACATCCAAAAGATAGGGTTGACATGCCCACCGCAAAATACACAAGTATCTCTCTCTTGCCACTCTTAATGTTCACTAGACATAATTTAGATATGGCCATTTCTCCACATCCTCTCCATGAGGTTCCTCCTGAGGTACCTCCTCGATATACTCTTCTTCCTCCCATGGACCGAGAGCACATTTGTCAAAAGGAGTAGTTGCTCCACTAGTACCTACCGACATCAAAAGTACGGCTGAGCGGGTACCTACAACTAACCATCAAGTCATAGAAACTGTAACGCCCCAAAATACCCCCTAGGAGTTTAGGGATACTTTAGGCGTGACTATACGTACCTTCCAAACCATCCTGTCATGAACAAGATAATTAACGTACTAAACAATGATAATCAGAGCGCGGAAGCTAAACATAAATGCGGAAGCGTAAACTAACTTTTTCTTTTCTTCTAAGATTTTCAAAATAGTATTCCAAGTTAACATATATACAAAACATGTCTAAGTCTAAGGTGGACAAACCCACCTATCAAAATGTCAAAATACATAAAAGACCCTCTCGTACTCTCCCCTCAACAGTAGTCGAGGTATGGCCACACATCAAGGTCTCGGTCCGCCTGAGACTGCAGTGGGATAGACGGCTCTCTCTCCTCGATATACTCTTCCTCGACCCAAGGCTCTGGGTCGAGGGCTCCCTCAGTACCTGCCGACATGGAAGTACGGCTGAGCATGGAATACTCAGGGAGTACAAGCTACTAGCTATCCATAACAATAATAAACATGCAAAGAGTAGTACAATACCAATCATCAATTCCAGGCAATAGTAAAATCATATAATTAAACGATATTAATCATGGAGAAATATTATCATCTTGATGAGCATGAATGCAAAAACGCCGACAAAACTCATGCTTGAAAACCCGTTTCCATGTCCCGGTATGCATTTTAAAACCATGTATGCTTGCATGCGTGAATGTCTTGTCATCATCTTGTAACCTTGTATCTTGTAACTTGTGAGCCAGAGGCTAGCACCCGAATCTCCCTGGGCTGCCAACCTCCTTGATATGTATGGTTTTCTTGTGAGCCAGAGGCTAGTACCCGAATGTCCCTGGGCTACCAACCTCCTTGACAATAGGTGATTTTTATTACTTGTTTAGTTTTTCTTGTGAGCCAGAGACTAGTACCCGAATGTCCCTGGGCTACCAACCTCCTTGACGATAGGTGATTTTTATTACTTGTTTAGTTTTTCTTGTGAGCCAGAGGCTAGTACCCGAATGTCCCTGGGCTACCAACCTCCTTGACAATATGTGTTTTAGGGGTTTTCTTGTGAGCCAGAGGCTAGTATCCGAATGTCCCTAGGCTACCAACCTCCTTGACATGCAATATTTTCTTGTTGGTTATTATATGCACATGCTCTTGAAATCTCGGTTCATGCTATCATGCGTGCTTGTGTACGTGTCAATCGTGACAACCATGGAATAAGGATAATAGGAGAGGTATGACATCACCATTCAATTCACAATATATGCATATGAGAATTTGAGTAATCAACATGGTATTTAAATCCATTCATCATTCATGAGAATACATGCATAAGGCCCCTTTCCATTTCTTCATTTAATCATTATTTCATAGTTTAGGTATTTTGTCAAACACTTAGCATGCAAGTTTCCTCATTGTTCATTTTCTCCTTTTTAGTGCATATTTTACATTCAATCACACAAGGTAAGTTTATTATTTGTGTAATGCCCATCCTCCATTTTCTAATCCACGACCCACACATACCATACATCACCCATTCGGCATCTAATCGCCACATCCAACATCCATCCAAACATCCATACCATTTCTTTATCTTGTTTATATTTATTAGGGATGATACATTTCACAAGAAAGCAAACATAATTGCATAAATCACATTTCATAAAGAAAACTTAGATTTATTACTAGGGTAAGTTAGTAGGGTGTACTAACCTTAGATCAAGGCTTGATCTTGGTAGGAACCTTGATTGAAGCTCCAAAAAGGGTAGGGAACAACCCTTGCTTCAGGAAGACTTGAGTTGGGGAAGGAACCCCTTTCAAAAAAACGTGTGTGGGTACTGCCCTAGCTTGGAGGAGGAGTCCCACAAGAGCTTGAGCCTTGAAATCGAAGCCAAACGAGCTGGGGGATCTAGGGTTCTTAAACCCCCTTTAATTCCTCCTCAAAAACGAAACCCTAGGTTAGAGTCTCCTTCTCCTCTCTCCCTAACTCTCAAAGTCCTCTAAGTATGTGAATGAAGCCCTAAAGGCTCGGGCAAACCTTAAGAAGAAAGGGTTTAACGCCCAAAAGACAAAAATGCCCTTACAAAATTTTCTGCAAAACACGGGGACCGAGCGATCGGTGGTTATGACCGATCGATCGGTTGCCTACTGAGCGATCGGTACTCTGGCCGAGCGACCGGTCAAAAAACTACTCTCTGGAAAATTTCCCCATACAAAATCTTTGACCGTGCGATAGATACCGATCGATCGCTGACTGGACCGAGCGATCGGTGCTCTGTAGGTCTGGACTGTTTTGACCATATCTCTTGACTTGCTCGCCGAATTTCGACGATTCAACTTGCGTTGGGTTCGTCTTTCGAAAATGAACATTTCTGACATTTCAGAATTTCCGATTTCTCTCTTATTTATTAATTAGACTATGAGGAAGGCCAATTAGCTACGAAAACGGTATTCATTAAGTATAGAAAAGTCCGGGGTGCTACAGAAACAGTGCATAATAATAATGATAACAATAAGCAGAGCAATAACATTAAACAGAACAACAAGCAATTGATATTAATGCATGCTTGAAATTATGATCGGTGAAACCTCGGTAAATTCTTGTGTACTTGTCTTGCCTTGTTACTTACATTTTAAATCATGTTTTCGTGCTTGGAAAAACTTGTTTTGTCACTTGTCTTGTCATATCTTGTTCTTGTCTTATACTTGTGAAAACTTGTTTGCATGATCATGAATGCAAATACATGTATGTTTGTCATGATATGATATGCACATGCTTGCTTGCTTGCTTGAATTTAAACGTGCTTGCTTGTCATGCATGCTTGGATGTTAGTGCCCTTCAACAACTTAAAGTCGGGAGTGTAAACTCCTTTCAGCAAAACATGTCAAACTATTTGAAGTCAGGAGTGTAAACTCCCTTCAGCGAAATGCAATAGAAGTAACTTGAAGTCAGGTACAAGCACCCTTCATGGAAACATGCATGCTTGAAAGGTGCACTAACATCTTGCTTGTCCTTGTGAAAAACGAGATAGGACATACCCGAGGATATGCCCTACCTTTTTACCAAACCTTACGTTTGGCCTTGTCATGGTGTTCGTGAATCGAGTCATTTTATTCTTGTTTTCTTGAAATCAAAACTTGGTGTTCATGCTTGAAAATCCTAACCCTACATGCATGTTGTGTTCGTGAGATCTTGTACAATTTACACATGAAATTAATGAATATAGCATTTCAAGATAACAATTCATTGAAATCACGTAAATTTACAATCGTGCAATTCTAGGAAGTGAGTAAATCTACAATTATGCTTTTCTAGAAAACGAGTAACAATCATTAGAGTATTTGATCAAGATTACCTTTTGGGGGACTATGTGAAATCATGCTTTTATAGACTTAGTCGAATTCTTTCAATTTCCATACAAGCATTTCATCGAACATGTGGTGGTTAGCATTCTTATGTCATTTATTTATGTTTTTCATATTTCAACATTTCATCAATCACATAGGGTGCATTCATTATGTGTACATTGCCCTCCCCATTTGTATTCATCACATCACAACATCCATGGCTTCCCTAGCCCAAGTTCATCCTCCATTCATAAATCAATTTCATATCATGTAAGAATTTTAGGGAAAAGCAAGAAAATAGGGAAATCATAACATGGAAGAAAAGAAAATGTGACAAGTTGGGGCATAGAGGTACCGACATTTAAATGGATGAGGGAAAACCTTCCAAAGCATGTGTGGAGTCGCTACCGAGGTTGGAAGAACCGCCTTGGCTTGATTTGGGGAAGATCACCTTTGATCTTGATCTCCTTCTTCTTCAATCTCAAACCCTCTTAGCAAATCCCCAAATCTTTCCTCCCTTTCTCTCTCTTAGTCTCCCTTAGGTTTTCTTTAGGTTTAGGGTAAACCATGGGTAAACCATAAACCCCAAATGTATCCCCCTATTTATAGGCAAAGGGTAGAAACCCTAAAAATCCCGAATAAAAATTTTGGGTTCGCGACCTACGATCGGTCGTAGGTTCTCTACCATCGATCGTAAGTTTCTAAGATTGATCGTAAACATTATAGAGAGTTTGGCCATTTTTTGGTATTCTACTGTCCCGCCCCAAAATACCCCTAGGAGTTAAGGGATACTTTAGGTGTGACTATTCGCACCTGCCAAACCATCTTAAAACAAACAAGGCTAATGTGATACAATAAGAATAATAATCAGAGCACGGAAGCTAAACATGGATGCGGAAACATGAACTAACTTGTTCTTTTCTTCTAAATTTCCAAAATAGTATTCCAAGTGAACATATACACAAAACATGATCAAATCTAAGGTGTGCAGGCTCACCTATCAAAATACACAAGGAAACCTCTCGTACTCACCCCTCAACAGTAGTCGAGGTACGGCCACACGTCGAGGTCTCTATCTGCTTGAGACTGTAATGGGATAGACGGCTCTCTCTCCTCCACATACTCTTCCTCGACCCAAGGCTCCGGGTCGAGGGCTTCCTCGGTACCTGCCGACATAAAGGTACGGCTGAGCATGGAATACTCAGCGAGTACAAGCTTCTAGCTATCCATAACAATAATAAACACGCAAAGAGTAGTACAATACCAATCATCAATTCCAGGCAATAGTAAGATCATAGAATCAAACAATATTAAACATGAAGCAATATTATCATCTTGATGTGCATGAATGCAAAAACGCCGACAAAACTCATGCTTGAAAACCCGTTTCCATGTCTCGGTATGCATTGTAAAAATCATGTATGCGTGCATGCATGAATGTTTTGTCATCATCTTGTAACCTTGCATCTTGTAACTTGTGAGCCAGAGGCTAGCACCCGAATCTCCCTGGGCTGCCAACCTCCTTGATATGTATGGTTTTCTTGTGAGCCAGAGGCTAGTACCCGAATGTCCCTGGGCTACCAACCTCCTTGATATATGGTTTTCTTGTAAGCCAGAGGCTAGTACTCGAATGTCCCTGGGCTACCAACCTCCTTGATAATATGTGATTTTTATTACTTGTTTAGTTTTCTTGTGAGGCAGAGGCTAGTACCCGAATGTCCCTGAGCTACTAACCTCCTTGACAATATGTGTTTTAGGGGTTTTCTTGTGAGCCAGAGGCTAGTACCCGAATGTCCCTGGGCTACCAACCTCCTTGACATGCAATATTTTCTTGTTGGTTATTATATGCACATGCTCTTGAAATCTCGGTTCATGCTATCATGCGTGCTCGTGTACGTGTCAATCGTGACAACCATGGAATAAGGATAATAAGAGAGGTATGACATCACCATTCAATTCACAATATATGCATATGAGAATTTGAGCAATCAACATGGTATTTAAATCCATTCATCATTCATGAGAATACATGTATAAGGCCTATTTCCCTTTTTCTTCCTTCAAATCATTATTTCATAGTTTAGGCATTTTGTCAAACACATAACATGCAATGTTCCTCCATAGTTCATCTTCTTATTTTTAGTGCATATTTTCCATCTAATAATCAAAGTGAGTTCATTATTGGTAAAATTCCCATTCTCCATTTTTCCATTACACAAACCACACATACCACACATCATACATTCAGCATCCCATCGCCTCAATCAATCTCCCATCGACACATCCATATCCTTTTTCCTTTTCTTGTTTATAATTATTAGAATGATACATTTTACAAGGAAGGAAACCTACTGACATAAATCACATTTCACATAAAAAGCCTAGATTATCGCTAGGGAAAGTTAGTAGGGTGTACTAACCTTGAAGAAGAGAAGAAAACCCTTGAAAAACGCTGTGGAGAACAATGCCCTAGCTTGGAATGGGACTCCACACATGCTTGAGGTTGGATTTGAGAGATCCAAGCTTTTGAGATAGTCATGGGTTCCAAAACCCCTTGATTTTCTCAAGTTGATGCCCTAGGGTGAAAACCCCTTCTCTCCTCTCTCACTCCATCTCAAAATATGGCTAAGGGTGTTTATGAACACCCTTGGCTCGAGCCAACACTTAAAAATAAGGGTGGAGTGGCCAAAAGACCAAAAAACCCCTAAATTTTTTTTGAAAATCGCATAGGACCGATAGATGACCGATCTACCAGTAGTGGACCGATTGATCGGTGCTTATGACCGATTTACCGGTAGTGGACCGATCTCTCGGTCTTGACTGGTGCTGCAGAACGCACTTCAGTATTTTGGCTATAACTTTTGACTCGGTGCTCCGATTTTGACGATTCAACTTGCGTTGGATTCATCTTTCGAAGAGGCAAAACTTTTATGTTTTGAAAAAATTCTAATTATTCTTTATTCATGGACAAAAATTCCCCTAAAGCTGACTGGTCTGCAATGGGTTGCGACAGCCCAAATTTGCAGCCGACCCGATTTTGGAAATCCCACTTTTGAATCAACCCCGACTCAAAATCAGGGAAAGTGATCAACATGAACCTTGAAGAGGGTTCTAATACCTTTCCAAAAATTCAGTAATCACTCAATTCTGAGCAACGATAACTAAACTAGAGCCCTTAAAAGTTGAGGTAAATGCCGAAACATACCTTTTCGACACCTAGAATACCTCGAGTGTTTTCACACTCTTTTCCCCTTGTTTCCAACACCCTACTCACACCTCATAAATCATTCTCCATAAGTCTTTAACCCACCTCAATGATCATTAAATTCACACCGACATGCATGAGAGGCTCTGGACTCTCTATGCCTCATGCACTAGCACTATTCACCAACAACCCATTGAAACACTTAGGGTATTTGTACCCTTGATTTCACTTACTTAGAGTATCTTTACACTCTCTTTTTACGACTCAAACCATGTACCTCAAACCCTCAATTGACTAATCATAATATCAAGAACACAATGGGAGGCCTTAGGCCTTCACACATACCATACCAGGGCACCTTTCACTGGCATTGTTCATAGTATAGTGAACTTGAATTTCCGGGGTTCTATAGAAACGAGGGACATGTGGTGCAAAACGAAGACCCTTGTGTCCGCACAAGCCCGGAGATCTGGTAAGGAGTAGTCCTAGCCCTTCTTTCAGGTAGCATTGGGCCATTAGACTGGCCGCTAACCATATCTCTCCTCTTGAAACATTCCTCCGAATTCGTTTCAACCAGCTGGGCTTTATCATTCACCTCTGCATAAGTCTCATGTCGAAACATAGAGATCCCGTCTCTTAGATAGCCCTTTAATCCCCTCTCGAATTTCTTAGCTTTCATTGCCTCTGTGGCAATCATGTGAGGAGCAAACCTTGACAACTCCGAAAACTTAGCCTCGTACTCGGCCACTGACATATTACGCTGCTCCAACGTAATAAACTCCATCTCTTTCTTCTCTCTAACACCCACTGGAAAGAATTTCTTGTAGAATACCTCAAGAAATTCTCCCCAAGTCCATTCTTGACCCGCTCAAGTCAAGTCCCTCGTCCTGATGGCCGATCTCCACTAGTGGTCTGCCTCACCTTCCATCACAAAGGCGGCCCACGACACTCTCTCTGCCTCAGTAGGCATTAAGACCGAGAACAACTTCTCTAGTTGCATAACCCAAGCTTCTGCAACCAATGGGTCTATACCACCTTAGAAGATGGGAGGCCTCATCCTCCGAAAAGCCTCAACTCCTACCTGTGCTCTGTGTGGAGGAGGAACAGGTACAACAGGCATGGTAGCAGGCTGTCTAGCTGCAAGCATGGCCAATGTCTCTGCAATACCTACAAGGGCCTGAGTGAAGTCGGGCTGCTCATTTCCCCCTGGAGCATCACCTCCATTGCCCCGAGTTTTGTATCCTCGTCCTCGGTTACCGCTTCTCATGGTAATATCCTGAGAACAACCGTAATCCTTCAAGCTAACTTGGAAACTAGGGTATATCAACATACCATTGATCACAGTTGATACGGAAGATATTAGCGCATAGTACACATAGAACTATATACATAATAGCATAAGTATACAAGTTGTTCGTCTCTATTTAGAATTCAGCTACCCAACTTGGAAGACGACCCTAAGTCAAATGCCTTACCCCAATGGAAACTAATGCCTAAGCTCAATCATGGTATCCTACTCAAAGCAAACCCTAAAGAACCTAATACCTAGGCTCTGATACCACTTCTGTCACGACCCAAAATACCCCCTAGGAGTTAGGGATACATTAGCTCATGACCGCCGTGTCATACCATCCTGTATAACACATAAGGCTTACTTACCATCCTGTGAGAGAGAGCAAACAAGGCATAGAAAATAGTGAACCCGAAAATTCTTCTATATAATAAGGTTCCATGTACAAGAGTCAACTAGGACTTAATGAAAAACTAAACCTTTTATACAAAATCCATCCCTTGAGTTACCAACTCAAGTCCGATGCAAAACCCCCAAAATGAAGCTCCAAATACATGTCGCTCTCCCTCAACCATAAGGCCACGTGTCTAGGCACCTATCATCAACATGATGATTCCAAGCGAACTCCTACTTGACCCTTGGTTTCGGAGCACGATCGTCCAACCTGGAACCTACCGACATAACAGTTCGGCTGAGCATTGAATACTCAGTGTATACAAACTACTAACTGACAATGTTATAAAATATTAACATGTCATACAGAGTACAGTTCATCAGAACATAGGCATAATCAAAGTGTGGAAGTTTAAAACAATATAACAATTGCATATTCTTAAAAAGCATACTTTAAATCATACTTTGAGTTTGTACTTTCACAAAACGTATTTCAAATCTCTGATGAGTCTTGTATGTCTTGTGAGTTCCATATGAATCACCTTATGAGTTCTTAAGAGCTTATGCGTGGCTTATGAGATTCTTAGCTTATTAGTACCTTATGAATTCTTGAAAGTTCCTTTTTAGTCTTATTCGTCTTGTGAGACTTATGAGTTCCTTCCTTATGAGAATCAAGCTTCACTTATTTCATTTGGCTAGCACCCGAACTATGAAATGGACGGACATGCATAGCTTTCTTTATTGTATATACTTAACTAGTACCCGAACTATAAATGGACGGACATACCAGCTTCATACATACCCTACTAATACCGGAACTATGAATGGATGGACATATTAGCATTACATATTTTAACTAGTACCCTAACTATGAATGGACGGACATACCAGCGTTCTTATGAGTTTTACTAGTACCCGAACTATGAATGGACGGACATACTAGTGTTCTTATGAGCTTATGAGACTTATGAGCACTTATGAGCATTTACTTATTAGCTTTATCTTATGAGAATTCCTTATGAGCTTTTACTTTCTTATTCTTATGAGAAATCTCGGTCATACATGTGCATAGAGTGCTTGTGAGCGTCATCGAATACATGTGAACATCTTAGAGATCAAGGAAAGCTTTTAAACATTTAGTCATATGCATAGAGTACTTGTGAGCATCATAGTCGAGAGTAGTTAAAACATTGGAATAGATCATGTAATTTCACTCATGGAATTATCATAGCATATACATGGCTACTTAGCCTATTTTGAAAAAATCATAATTTAAAGCTTACTTTACGGTAAAACCCTCCTTTTAATACCAAGTTTATCATAAAAGCATGGTGATGATATACACCATTTGTGATCAATAGGTTAAGCAAGGAAATCATCAAGTATAGTAAAATTCCCAATTTTGTTTTATTCCTTCAATAGCATATGCATATAAGGCAATATGCCTTAGTTTTCTCAAAAACATACATCAATATTCACTATTTCATTTCATTCATGTTAATAGTATATAGTAGTATATACATACAAGGCTACAAACCTTACTTTCCTCAAGAACATGCAACAAAGCTTACTAATAAAGCTATACACTGTAATTTCAACAAAAAACTATGCTTTACTAATTACTAAGCATGAATAAATCATAACAAGGTAGTTAGTAGTTTGTTCTACCTTTTGAAGGATTGATTTCCTTCAATCAAGAGCTTTTAGAAAGCTTGAGGGATAAATATCCGAGCTTTGAGAAGCTTATAAAAATCTGGAAACTAGAACAGAGTTTCACTTTTGCTTCTAAACACCAACCACGAACTCACTTCCGAGAATTCACAACTTGATGATTCACTTTGGAATCGAAATCCAGGTGTTAGAACACCAAGAAGGCAAGAAGAACTCTTCCTTTGATGGAAAAACATGAACTCAGAACATCCAAACAATTCTCAACTTTCTTCTTCTTCTTCTCTTCTTCAATCTCTCACAAATCCAAGCTTAGGGTTTTGAGTAGATCAAACCCACAAAATCCCCTTCTATTTATAGTCTAAAAGTTACCAAAAAACCAAAAATATCTTAGAAAAATATCCCCCAAGGTCGGTGATGAGTTACAGCTTTTTTTAGGCATTTTTGCCCTTTTTTAGGTTGAATTCGTCGACAAAATCAACCCCCTAGCACACTTCGTCCCCGAAATGGCACTCTGCCTGGGCCTCGTTTTCCTACTTTAGTATTTTGGCCATAACTTTTGACTCAATTATCTGATTTTGATGATTCAACTTGCATTGGATTCATCTTTCAAAGGGGAACAAATTTCATGTTTTACACAACTCATAATTCTGCTTTATTGATACACTAAAGTGGACATAAAGCTGACTGGTCTGAAATAGATTTCAGCAGACCAAATTTACAGCAGACCAATATACGGAAATCTGACATTTGACTCAACTTTTGCTCAAAATCTGAAAATGTTGAAAACATGAACCTCAAAGAGGGTTTCAATATCTTTCCAAAAATTTGAGAATTACTCGATTCTGATCAGCGGTGAAAATTCTAAACCTCTTCAAAGTTGAGAGTATGTTTAGGCATCCCTCTTCTTTTAACACTAAGAACATTTCCCCTTTGTATTTTCACACCCATAGACATCAAAGATGGTTCTTTAGTAACCTCACACACCATGAAACCTATGATAAACTCCTCATATCATTCATAAGAACCTAGGGAACCTTGGACCTCACAAACACTGTTTACTGCACTATTCACAGCACTATTCACTTACAATGTAGAGCCCCGGACCTTTTCACATTTATGCATGACCCTTCGTAGCCATTTTTCCTTTAAAGTAATGCAATTAATAAATAAGGAAGAAATTAGAAATTCTGAAATGTCAGAAATGTTCGTTTTCGAAGTACGAACCCAACGCAAGTTGAATCGTCAAAATCGGACGAACGAGTCAAAAGTTATGGCCAAAACAGTTTGGACCTGCAGACCACCGATCGCTCGGTCCATGGAGCGATCGATCGGTCCAAAACCGATCGCTCGGAGGCTATCGACTGGTCGAGATTTTTCTATGGGGAAATTTTCCAGAGAGTGAAATTTCAACCGATCGCTCGGTTATGAAACCGATCGATCGGTAGGCAACCGATCGATCGGTCATTAACACCGATCGCTCGGTCCGCGCGTTTTGCAGAATTTTCACTAAGGGCATTTTCGGCATTCGGGTGTTATACCCTTTCTTATATAGGATTGCCCGAGCCTTTAGGGCTCATTCTCAACCCTTAGGAGATTTGGGAGATTAGAAGAGAGGAGAAAGGGTTCCTAAATCTAGGGTTTCTATTTTGAAGAGGAATCAAAGGGGTTTGAGACCCTAGATCATCCTCAAGCACGTTTTCCTTCAAGATCTCGGCTCAAGCTCGTGTGGGGCTCGTGTTCCAAGCTAGGGCAGCAACTCACGGTCGTTTTGGAAAGGGGGATTTCTCCCCACTTGATCAAGGTCGGTACTTCTTACTACCCTCCTAGTCATAGCTTCCCTTTTCCTTTATTTCTTCTTGTTTTCCTTCACATAGATATGTGTTATGAGATTGGTGGTATGAATGGTGAATGGAGATGGATGTTGGCGAATGGATGCCGTGTGGATGATGTGATGAACGAACGGGAAAGGGCATTGTACTAATAATAAACATACAAGTGTGATGTGAGCATAACCCACCTAGAAAAGCATGATCTAGGTTTAAGTGAATAATGAACACACCCCATGTTTGATGAAATGCCAAGGTGAATAAAATAAATGATAAATTAAGGGAACCCATGCTTAATTGCTCTTGAAATTTGTTAGGGTTCATGATAGTGTGTTTCTTACATTTCTTAAAATGCGTAGATTATTGCTCGCTTAAATTGTTATATGATATGCTTTGTGAATTACCCCAAATTACCATATTTAATTCCAAATGCAAGTATGCACACGATCTCACGAGCACGCATGAAAAGACGTGATTTACCGATGTTTTAAGTATGAGACGTAGAGGTGGGGCATATCCTAAGATATGTTTCACTTCGCTTTTGACAAGGGCAAGACAATCATGCATGGCATAGGGAAAGGTCTCCCATCCCCTCGCATAACATAGCATCACATATTCTGCATGGATGCTAGTTGCGACGGGCTATGAACGGCAACTAGGCATTCACATTCCGCATGGATGCTAGTTGCGACGGGCTATGAACGGCAACTAGGCATTCACATTCTGCATGGATGCTAGTTGCGACGGGCTATGAACGGCAACTAGGCATACCCATCTGCATATAGGGTACTAGTTGTGACGGACTATGAACGGCAACTAGGCATGTGAACATGTTTAAATTATGAACAAGCAAGCATGATACTCGCATGACACGCATGACATGACATGACACGCATGATATGACAAGATAAGACAACATAACAAGTTTCAAGCACGGAAATGGTATTTTCAAGTCAAGTCAAGCGCACGATGTTTTCAAGAGGTTTCATCGGCTTTCTACGAAATACAAGCATGATTATAAATTGTTTTGCTTCCTTGTATGATATAAATTGTTCATGTCCTATATATGCAACTTGCTTCCTCCTTTATGTATGCTATCTGTATGCTATGACTATTGGTTAGTGCTTAGTACCCGCTGAGTATTCCATGCTCAGCCGTACTTCTTATGTCGGCAGGTGACGGCGGAGCAGCTACTCCATTTGATATCTGTGCTCCGAGCCCATGGGTGGAGGAGGAGTACGTCGAGGAGCCTTTTGAGGAACCTCCAGTAGAGGGTTACCATTAGGTGGTTGTAGATTCTGAGTGGATTAGCTGTGGGTGAGATGAGAGATTATATCCATGTATTTTGGCGGGTCTGTCCGCACTTTCTTCTGGTTACTTTTTGTATAAACTTGGACCATATGTATATACTTAGAGGTTTGTTAGACTTCCGCTGTGTTTTATAGTTATGTTTCCGCTATAATGTCCTCTATTGTATATGCTCTGTGGGTTTTTGCAGGTTGGTTTGTCAAGCAAGTCATGTAAGTCATGATTGAGTCGTCCAAGATTCACTCTAACTCCTAGGGTGGGTTTTGGGTCGCGACAGAAGTGGTATCAAAGCTTAGGCTTTAGGTCTCTAGGGTCACTTAGAATCTTATACCACGGCTTGACAAGAGCATATGTTAGGAAACAAGTTAGGAAGGAAGTGAGTCGGGAACGAGTCTGGTTCCAAGTTTAAGACTAAACTTTAGTCTTAGTCTAAAATGGTTGCTTTAACCAAGTACGGGTCCTAGGTACGCTAGAACACTAAAGTATAAGTATAATGTGATGAATACTCTGATGACTTGATGTGATGTATATTAGTATTATACAACTAATACAAATTGAATTATTGTGAAATGACATGAAAATAAACTGTGGTTTCGAGTGAGACTCATGTGGTGCTATTGTTCTCAGGACTTTAGTCATGAGGCGGGGCACACGGGGTCGTGGACCACACACCAGAGCTTCATCTTCTTCCAGAGATGAGGATGAGCAGCCGGACCTCTCCCAGGTCTTAGGCTCTATTGCTGAGACACTCGCCATCCTGGCGGCTCGGCAAACTATACCGGCATCAGCGGCACCTACTCCACCGCCCGCAGCTCCAGTACATCGTACAGCTGGAGTTGAGGCATTCAGGAGATTGAGGCCTCCATCCTTCCATGGGAGTGTGGACCCTCTCGCAGCAGAGGCGTGGATCCTCCAGATGGAGAAGATTTTTGCGGTCCTCTCGCCTACAGAGGAGGATAGGGTAGCATGGGCAGTTTTCATGCTAGAGGGTGAAGCCCACCATTGGTGGTTGTCCGCATTGAGGACACGAGACTTGACCATGCAGGGTCAACCTTGGACTTGGGAGGAGTTTAAGGACACGTTCTATAAGAAGTATTTCCCGGTTGGAGCTCGGGAAAAGAAAGAGAGAGAATTCATCAACCTTGAGCAAGGTTCGATGTCTGTGGCCGCTTATGAGGCCAAGTTCTCGGAGCTATCACGCTTCGCGACACATATGATTGCCACCGAGGCAATGAAGGCGAGGAGGTTTGAGCAAGGGCTCAAGGATGTCATCATGGAGAAAGTGTCAGTTTTCAGGCACGCCACTTACGCCGAAGTAGTGGATAAGGCCTTATTGGTTGAGGCTAATTCTGAAGCAGTGTCTAAGAAGAGAGAGTTGGCGAGAGGTCAAGCCAGTAGTTCAGCACCTCCAGAGAGGCGGAATCGTACCAGACCTTATCAGTATACATGGCCAGCACCACCGATGAGGCCGACTTATGCGGCCCCAGCACCACGGCAGTACGTGCCACAGGCACCTCGACCTCAGGCTCTCCCGGCCCCATGGCCAGTTGTACCTCAGGTGGCGAGATATGCTCCACCTCAGGCCCCTCCTACCCGCACGCACGAGCCCTGCCCTTCATGCGGCCGAAGGCACCCAACAGGGGATTGCCTAAGAGCATCGGGTGGATGTTTTCACTGTGGTCGCCAGGGCCACGTGATCAGGGATTGCCCTACCCGGCATTTACCAGGCCAGTCTCAGGGGATCAGGCCACCAGCACGCCCAGCAGGATCACATCAGGCGTCATCTCAGACTACCCGGTCCACACCTCAGTCTCGCCAGGCGAACCAGGGGCGAGTTTTTGCCTTGACGGAGGGCGATGCACTTGCATCTGACGATGTGGTGCAAGGTAAGCGTTAGGAGTTATTTTCCTTATTTGTGATTGTTATGTTATGTTTTATTCCTTGTGTACGTAGTTGGTATGCTATATATATATATACCTACGTGTATACACTGTTGAGGCTTGAATTGACGTAACTAGTCAAAAATTTCAGGAACCCTACTAGTCAATGAGTATTTGGCTCGAGTGTTGATTGATACCGGGTCAACTCATTCGTTTGTCTCGCCGAGTTTTTCAGAAGGCTTTTCTGGGGAGCCAAGTCAGCTAGAACCGGAGTTAGCCATTTCGACTCCTCTTGGCAAAACAGTATTGGCAGATCAAGTGTATAGAAATGGTGTGGTCCAAGTTGGAAGCCACGAGTTGGCAGTTGACCTCATCGTCCTTGGATTCCAAGACTTTGATGTTATATTGGGAATGGATTGGTTAGCAGCACATCATGGGCATGTAGCTTGCTTTGAGAAAATGGTACTCTTCAAGCCAGTAGAAGGAAAACCATTCCACTTTCGCGGGTTGAAAAGCAGATCTATTGCTCGTTTTGCGGCGTTGGGCGTAGCTAACCCCGAGGCAAAGGACTCATCAACTATTCCGGTTGTGAGTGAATTCCTGGATGTATTTCCAGAGGAGTTGCCAGGATTGCCTCCAGACAGGGAGATTGAGTTTATGATCGAGCTTGCACCAGGCACAGCTCCTGTTTGCAGGGCTCCGTATAGAATGGCCCCTATTGAACTCAAAGAGTTAAAGACTCAGTTGGAAGAATTACAAAGCCTTGGCTTCATTCGACCAAGTGTCTCACCGTGGGGTGCCCCAGTGTTGTTTGTTAAGAAGAAAGATGGCTCGATGCGGATGTGTGTCGATTACCGGCAATTGAACAAAGTCACTATAAAGAATAGGTATCCATTGCCTAGGATTGACGACTTGTTCGATCAGTTGAAGGGAGCAAGATTTTTCTCAAAGATAGATCTTCGATCGGGTTATCACCAATTGAAGATTAAGATGGAAGATGTTTCCAAAACTGCTTTCAGGACTCGATATGGGCACTATGAGTTCTTAGTGATGCCTTTTGGTCTCACGAACGCGCCGGCAGCCTTTATGGATTTGATGAACCGGGTGTTCAGACCATACCTAGATCGGTGCGTGATTGTATTTGTTGATGACATTTTGGTCTATTCCCAGAACCGGGAAGATCACATACGCGACCTTCGCCTTGCATTGGAAATGTTAAGAGAGCACAAGCTATACGCCAAAATTAGCAAGTGTGAGTTTTGGTTGGAAGAAGTGGCATTCCTAGGCCACGTTGTTTCTGCGGAAGGCATCTCTGTTGATCCGAAGAAGATAGAAGCTGTTATGAGTTGGGCGAGGCCCAAGAGTGTTACTGAGATACGCAGCTTTCTTGGGCTGGCAGGCTACTACAGGAGATTTGTAGAGGGTTTCTCTAGCCTTGCAGCACCGCTTACTCACCTGACAAGGAAGAATGCGAAGTTTGTTTGGAGCGACAAGTGTGAGATCAGTTTCACGGAACTGAAGAAGAGGCTTACTACAGCTCCTGTCCTTACAGTACCATCTGGACCTCTTGGGTATGAGGTGTACAGTGATGCCTCACACGTTGGACTTGGATGTGTGCTTATGCAACACAAGAAGATCATTGCCTATGCATCGAGGCAATTGAAGGAGCATGAGAAGAATTACCCCACGCACGACTTAGAGCTTGCCGCTGTCGTGTTTGCGCTCAAGATCTGGCGACATTACTTATACGGGGTGGAATTCTATGTGTATACGGATCACAAGAGTCTCAAATACCTCTTTTCCCAAAAGGAATTGAATCTAAGGCAACGGCGTTGGATGGAATTCCTGAAGGACTATGATTGTACCATTCAATACCACCCGGGTAAAGCAAATGTAGTGGCTGATGCTTTGAGTAGAAGACCTCAGGGGTTGTTAGCACACATGTTGGTTCAAGAATGGAAGCTGCTAGAAGATTTGGCAAATCTGGACATCAGTGTGAATAACTCTGTCCGTGGTCCTACCTTGGCAAATGTTACGGTTCGGCCGTACATTATAGATTTGATCCAAGAGTATCAAGCCATGGATGCGGAATTGTTGGCTTTCCGGGACAAGGAAGTTGCCAAGGGCAGTGAAGACTTTTCTCTCACTAGTCGGGGTGCTATCACATTCAAGGGAAGGCTGTGCGTCCCAGCCAATGCAGACCTTCGAAGAGAGATTTTGGATGAAGCACACCGTTCGAAGTACACAGTGCATCCAGGGGGTACGAAGATGTACCGGAACCTCAAGAGTCACTTTTGGTGGCGAAATATGAAGAGGGAGGTTGCGGAATATGTAGCACGGTGCTTGGTGTGTCAACAGGTGAAAGCAGAACACATGCGGCCCGCCGGTCTATTACAGTCCCTTCCGATTCCCGAGTGGAAATGGGAGAATATATCCATGGATTTCATAGTTGGCTTGCCAAAGACGGCAAGGGGCTCAGATGCGATATGGGTAGTAGTGGATCGTTTGTCGAAATCCGCTCATTTCCTACCGTACCGAACTACTTTCAACTCTAGCCAGTTAGCCGCTTTGTACATCAAGGAAGTGGTGAGGTTGCACGGAGTGCCCGTTAGTATTGTGTCAGATCGGGATCCAAGATTCACATCGCGATTCTGGAAAAGCTTCCAGGAGGCTATGGGTTCCCGACTCGATTTCAGCACCGCTTTTCATCCACAGACGGATGGACAAACCGAGAGAGTGAACCAAGTCATTGAAGACATGCTTCGGGCTTGTATGATGGATTTCAGAGGCAGTTGGGAAGAGCATTTGCCTTTGGTTGAATTCGCCTACAATAACAGCTATCAGGCAAGTATCCAAATGGCACCATTTGAGGCCTTGTATGGGCGAAGTTGTAGGTCTCCTCGCTATTGGGATGAGGTAGGAGAAAGGAAATTACTTGGTCCAGAATTGATTGAACAAACTGCAAACACAGTTAAGATCATTCGGGATCGATTGAAAGCCGCTCAAGATCGCCAGAAAAGTTATGCGGACACGCGCCGTAGGGACTTGGAATTTCAAGTAGGGGATCAAGTTTTTGTGAAAGTATCTCCTAGCAAAGGGATCATGAGATTTGGCAAGCGAGGCAAGCTCAGTCCTCGCTATGTTGGACCGTTTGAGATTATCACGCGGGTTGGTGAAGTTGCTTATCGAGTAGCTCTCCCACCTCACATGGCCGCGGTTCACAACGTTTTCCACGTGTCTATGCTTCGGAAGTACATTGCGGACCCTTCGCATGTACTAGAATTGGAACCGTTGGAAATTCGAGAAGATCTCACGTTGGTTGAGAAGCCGATTCACATATTGGATCGAAGAGATCAAGTGCTTCGCAACAAGACTATCCATTTGGTCCTAGTGCAATGGCAACACCATGCTCGGGAAGAAGCTACATGGGAGCGTGAAGCCGAAGTCAAAGCGAAGTACCCAGAAATATTTGAATGAGTTTTGTATAAGTTTGTATATGACTTGTAATTTTCTTGTTGATTTGTAATGCAAGTAGCGTCTAAATTTCGAGGACGAAATTTTTGTAAGGGGGGAAGGATGTAGAGCCCCGGACCTTTTCACATTTATGCATGACCCTTCGTAGCCATTTTTCCTTTAAAGTAATGCAATTAATAAATAAGGAAGAAATTAGAAATTCTGAAACATCAGAAATGTTCGTTTTCGAAGTACGAACCCAACGCAAGTTGAATCGTCAAAATCGGACGAACGAGTCAAAAGTTATGGCCAAAACAGTTTGGACCTGCAGACCACCGATCGCTCGGTCCATGGAGCGATCGATCGGTCCAAAACCGATCGCTCGGAGGCTATCGACTGGTCGAGATTTTTCTATGGGGAAATTTTCCAGAGAGTGAAATTTCAACCGATCGCTCGGTTATGAAACCGATCGATCGGTAGGCAACCGATCGATCGGTCATTAACACCGATCGCTCGGTCCGCGCGTTTTGCAGAATTTTCACTAAGGGCATTTTCGGCATTCGGGTGTTATACCCTTTCTTATATAGGATTGCCCGAGCCTTTAGGGCTCATTCTCAACCCTTAGGAGATTTGGGAGATTAGAAGAGAGGAGAAAGGGTTCCTAAATCTAGGGTTTCTATTTTGAAGAGGAATCAAAGGGGTTTGAGACCCTAGATCATCCTCAAGCACGTTTTCCTTCAAGATCTCGGCTCAAGCTCGTGTGGGGCTCGTGTTCCAAGCTAGGGCAGCAACTCACGGTCGTTTTGGAAAGGGGGATTTCTCCCCACTTGATCAAGGTCGGTACTTCTTACTACCCTCCTAGTCATAGCTTCCCTTTTCCTTTATTTCTTCTTGTTTTCCTTCACATAGATATGTGTTATGAGATTGGTGGTATGAATGGTGAATGGAGATGGATGTTGGCGAATGGATGCCGTGTGGATGATGTGATGAACGAACGGGAAAGGGCATTGTACTAATAATAAACATACAAGTGTGATGTGAGCATAACCCACCTAGAAAAGCATGATCTAGGTTTAAGTGAATAATGAACACACCCCATGTTTGATGAAATGCCAAGGTGAATAAAATAAATGATAAATTAAGGGAACCCATGCTTAATTGCTCTTGAAATTTGTTAGGGTTCATGATAGTGTGTTTCTTACATTTCTTAAAATGCGTAGATTATTGCTCGCTTAAATTGTTATATGATATGCTTTGTGAATTACCCCAAATTACCATATTTAATTCCAAATGCAAGTATGCACACGATCTCACGAGCACGCATGAAAAGACGTGATTTACCGATGTTTTAAGTATGAGACGTAGAGGTGGGGCATATCCTAAGATATGTTTCACTTCGCTTTTGACAAGGGCAAGACAATCATGCATGGCATAGGGAAAGGTCTCCCATCCCCTCGCATAACATAGCATCACATATTCTGCATGGATGCTAGTTGCGACGGGCTATGAACGGCAACTAGGCATTCACATTCCGCATGGATGCTAGTTGCGACGGGCTATGAACGGCAACTAGGCATTCACATTCTGCATGGATGCTAGTTGCGACGGGCTATGAACGGCAACTAGGCATACCCATCTGCATATAGGGTACTAGTTGTGACGGACTATGAACGGCAACTAGGCATGTGAACATGTTTAAATTATGAACAAGCAAGCATGATACTCGCATGACACGCATGACATGACATGACACGCATGATATGACAAGATAAGACAACATAACAAGTTTCAAGCACGGAAATGGTATTTTCAAGTCAAGTCAAGCGCACGATGTTTTCAAGAGGTTTCATCGGCTTTCTACGAAATACAAGCATGATTATAAATTGTTTTGCTTCCTTGTATGATATAAATTGTTCATGTCCTATATATGCAACTTGCTTCCTCCTTTATGTATGCTATCTGTATGCTATGACTATTGGTTAGTGCTTAGTACCCGCTGAGTATTCCATGCTCAGCCGTACTTCTTATGTCGGCAGGTGACGGCGGAGCAGCTACTCCATTTGATATCTGTGCTCCGAGCCCATGGGTGGAGGAGGAGTACGTCGAGGAGCCTTTTGAGGAACCTCCAGTAGAGGGTTACCATTAGGTGGTTGTAGATTCTGAGTGGATTAGCTGTGGGTGAGATGAGAGATTATATCCATGTATTTTGGCGGGTCTGTCCGCACTTTCTTCTGGTTACTTTTTGTATAAACTTGGACCATATGTATATACTTAGAGGTTTGTTAGACTTCCGCTGTGTTTTATAGTTATGTTTCCGCTATAATGTCCTCTATTGTATATGCTCTGTGGGTTTTTGCAGGTTGGTTTGTCAAGCAAGTCATGTAAGTCATGATTGAGTCGTCCAAGATTCACTCTAACTCCTAGGGTGGGTTTTGGGTCGCGACATACAACCCTTTAAGCACTTAGGATATTTAATATACCATTGTTTTTACCCACTTAGAGTATATTTATACTCTCTTTTTGAGACTCAACACACACATCTAAAACCCTCACTCGACTCACTCTACTACCAAGAACAAAATGGAAGGCTTTAGGCCTTTACACACACCATACAAGGGCACACTATTCACTAACACTGTTCATAGCACAGTGAACTCGGATTCCGGGGTTCTACAGTAGGCATTCAACAATAATAAGTCAATTCATGCTTCCATAATTCAAGTTCATTTGTTAAAAACATCATTTAAGCATTTTATCAAACACTTGGCAAGCATCACATTAATAGCTGTTTCATTTCAGTTTCTTAATGCATATGTTTCATCACACCACACCACATGTATTCATTATGTTTGAAATACCCATCCTCCATTTTCCAACACACATTCATCAACCAACATGGCATCCAATCGCCTCAACACCATTTTATCCATTCACACATCCCACCATTCATCCACATTTATCTTGTTTTAGGTTTAGAGTATATGGTATGTTTCAAGGAAGGGAAAATACAAGATCCACATCATGATTTTTCAAAAGAGGAACTAGATTATAGCTAGGGAAGTTAGTAGAGTGTACTAACCCTGAAGATCAAGCTTGACCTTTGAGGAAACCCTTGATTGAGGATGGTTCTAGGTTTGGAATCCTTCAAGCTTGCTCCCTTGATCTCAATCCCAAGATTCCTTCTTGGATTTCTCCTACAATCTCCCTTCTCCTCTTTCCCTTCTTCTTCTCCTCTAGGTTTAGGAAATACCTAAATGGGATCCCTAAACAAGACAAGGGTTTAAAACCCCAAAATCCGGCACCAGTTACCGCATGCGATCGATCGCACACTTATCTGCGATCGATCGCAGGTCCTTGCAATCGCTCGCATATGGATGCGATCTATCGCACCTGAACCCGAGCAATTTGGTCTGATTTCCCCCTGTATGCGATCGATCACACATATTTGCGATCGATCGCAGATCACTGCGATCTGTCGCACCTGAGACCTCATTCATCGTATATGGTCCAGAGACCTTGGGACCCATTTTGCCTGTATGCAATCGATCGCACCAAACCTGCGATCGATCGCACATCCCAGAATTTGTTGTTTTCCCTCATTTTTCCCTACTTTGGTATTTCGGCCATAACTTTTGGCTTGCTCGTTGGATTTTGACGATTCAACTTGCGTTAAATTCGTCTTTCGAAGAGGAACATTTCTGATGGTTCAAAATTTTCAATTTCTTTTTTATTTATTAATTAGACTATGTGAAAGGTCAATTGGCTACGAAAGTGCTATTCATTAAGTATGGAAAAGTCCGGGGTGCTACATTCTCCCCCCTTACAAAAATTTCATCCTCGAAATTTGGACGATACATACATGCCCAAAACCACAACAAAATGCAAGGGAAGGTCAAGGTCCTAAACAAATAAGTGCGGATACTTTTCTCGTACTTCGGCCTCTCGTTCCAATGTAGCTTCCTCCCTTGAATGGTGTTGCCATCTCACCAAGACCAAGGGAAATGGTCTTGTTGCGCAGGACTTGATCTCGCCTATCTAGAATCTGTACTGGTTGCTCAACAAGTGTGAGGTCCTCCCAAATCTCTACCGGATCAAGTTCGATGACATGAGAAGGATCCGGGATATATTTCCGGAGCATAGAGATATGGAACACATTGTGGACCGCAGCCATATGAGTGGGCAAGGCAACACGGTAGGTAACCTCACCGACTCTAGTAATGATCTCGAACGGACCCACATATCTCGGGCTAAGCTTGCCTCTCTTTCTAAACCTCATAACACCATTGGTTGGTGAAATCTTGACAAAAACAAAGTCGCCCACTCGAAATTCAAGGTCTCTCCTTCGGTTGTCGACGTAGCTCTTTTGTCGATCTTGTGCGGTCTTTAATCTTTCCCGGATAAGTTTAACCCTGTTTGTAGTCAGCTCAATCAATTTTGGGCCCAACACTTTTCTTTCTCCGACTTCATCCCAATACAACGGGGATCTACAACTTCTCCTATACAAAGCCTCAAAAGGTGTCATTTGAATACTTGCTTGATAACTGTTATTATAAGCGAATTCAACCAATGGTAGGTGGTCTTCCCAACTTCCTTTGAAGTCTAGCATACATGCCCGGAGCATGTCCTCAATGATTTGGTTCACCTGTTCCATCTGCCCATCCATCTGTGGATGAAAAGCGGTGCTAAAGTCTAGTCGGGAACCCATGGCACCCTGAAAACTTTTCCAAAACCTAGATGTGAATCTTGGATCCCGGTCTAAGACAATGCTCACTGGCACCCCATGCAACCGGACTATCTCTTTGATGTACAAGGCAGCCAACTGATTTGAATTGAAGGTAGTCCAATACGACAAGAAATGGGCGGACTTCGTGAGTCTGTCCACTACAACCCATATAGCATCAAAGCTCCTAGCCGTCTTTGGCAACCCCACAATAAAGTCCATATAGATGTGTTCCCATTTCCATTCGGGAATAGGGAGGGGTTGTAAAAGTCCAGCGGGTCTCCTGTGCTCGACCTTGACTTGCTGGCACACCAAGCGCTTAGACACATACTCCGTTATTTCTTGCTTCATGTTCCGTCACCAAAACTGCCCCTTCAAGTTTTTATACATTTTGATACTTCCGGGGTGAACGGTATACTTCGACCGGTGAGCTTCATCTAGAATCTCCCTTTTTAGCTCTTCATTAGCGGGAATGCAAAGTCTACCTTTGAATGTGATTGCCCCACCACCGTTCGTGGCGAATTCCTCGTTTCCTTTACTAACCGTCTTGTCATGGGAAGTGATCAACTCGGCATCTGCTACTTGCAACTCTCGGATCCGGTCTATGATGCACGGCTTCACCATGATATTTGCCATCAATAGCCCGTGTGTAGGAGGATTGAAACAAATGTCAAGGTTGGAAGCATCCTCCAACAATTTCCATTCTCAAACCATCATGTATGCAACAAGACCATGTGACTTCCTACTCAACGCATCCGCAATCACATTTGCCTTGCCCGGATGATATTGAATAGAGCATTCATAATCCTTTAAGAATTATATCCATCTTCATTGCCTTAAGTTCAACTCCTTCTGAGAAAACAAATATTTTAGGCTTTTATGATCGGTGAATACTTCGAACTGTTCCCCATAGAGATAATGTCGCCAAATCTTCAAGGCAAACACAACCGCAGTAAGCTCCAAGTCATGAGTGGGATAATTATTTTCATGCTCTTTTAATTGCCTAGAGGCGTAGGCAATGACCTTGCCGTGCTGCATGAGCACACATCCCAACCCTACATGGGAGGCATCGCTATATACGGCCAAACCACCGCTCCCGGAAGACACTGTGAGGATAGGAGCTGTAGTGAGTCGCTTCTTCAACTCCTGAAAGCTAACCTCACATCGGTCACTCTAACTAAACTTGGCATTCTTCCTTGCAAGATAAGTGAGCGGCGCAGCTAGACTGGAGAATCTCTCCATAAATCTCTGTAATAGCCCGCTAAACCGAGGAAACTCCGAATCTCAGTGACACTCCTGGGTCTTTCCCAATTCAACACCGCCTCTACCTTGGCTGGGTCTACTGAAATGCCTTCGGCCGATACCATGTGACCTAGGAATGACACCTTCTCCAACCAAAATTCGCACTTACATAACTTGGCGTATAGCCTATGCTCTCTCAACATCTCCAGAGCAAAGCAGAAGTTTCGTGCGTGATCTTCCCGTGTCTTGGAATACACCAAGATGTCATCAATAAATACAATCACGCATCGATCTAAGTACGATCGGAACACCCGGTTCATCAAATCCATGAATGTCGTCGGTGCATTCGTCAGCCCAAAAGGCATGATAAGCCGTCTTCGGAACATCTCCCGCTTTGATCTTTAACTGATGATATCCCGATCTATGATCAATCTTGGAGAAAAATCTCACTCCCTTCAATTGATCAAATAGGTCGTCTATCGGTGGCAAGGGATAACGATTCTTGATAGTTACCTTGTTCCCTGTCGGTAATCTATGCACATTCTCATCGACCCGTCCTTCTTCTTTACAAAGAGGACCGGAGCTCCCCATGACGATACACTTGGTTGGATGAACCCAAGTTGTTGTAACTCTTCAATTTGTTTTTTCAGTTCCTCTAGCTCTATCGGGGCCATTCTATATGGTGCTCTTGAAATTGGAGCCGTGCCCGAAGTAAGCTCTATTGCAAACTCAATCTCCTGATTTGGAGGCAACCCGGGAAGTTCTTCCGAAAACACATCTAAGAACTCACTCACGACCGGAATGGCTGAGGAGTTTTGTGCTTCTGGGTTTGCTAAGCTCAAAGCTACAAGGCGAGCAATATCCATTTCTCTCAATCCTCGAAAGTGAAATGGTTTTACCCATTTCGGCTTGAAATTCATCATCTTTTCAAAGCAGGCAACGTGGCCGTGATGAGTCGCTAGCCAATCCATACCAAGAATGACGTCAAAGTCTAAATCTTGGAAATCCAAAATGATGAGATTGACTAATAGCTCATTCTCCCCTACTTGAACCACACAATCTCTATATATTTTGTCTGTATCAACCGACTTGCCAAGTAGAGTTGCAATGGTTAACTCCTGCTCTAACGGAGTAGCCTCAGTCGAGAATCCCTTTGCAAAACTGGGTGACACAAAGGAGTGAGTGGATCCATTGTCGATCAACACTTGGGTGAGACACTCGTTCACTAACAAGGCGCCTGTGCTATTAAATAACTAACATCAATAGATTTCAAACATACAAACACCATACATGGGTAACTAACAACATCACATCATAGAAAGCATTTTCGAAGTAAGACTTTCATGTTTTCGCGTACCTTGCATGACATCATTGGATGCACGTGTGTCCCGCTCGGATAAAGCAAAGACTCATCCTTGAGTTGCTTGACGAGGTGGCCGGATGAGTGGCGAGGCCCTCGAAGCCTGAGAAGAGCTAGGCTGAGACATCTGCCTAAACGGGGGCCTGCTCCCTTGAGACTGAGCTGGCAAGTGACATCGGGGACAGTCTCTAACGATGTGGCCTTGGTCACCACAATGGAAGCAACTCCCGGTAGCCCTCTGACACTCCCCCGCTGGATGGCTCCTTACAAAAAGGGTGCAGATATCATGCGAATAGGTGGGAGGAGCATATCCTGTAGCCTGAGTCACTGCGGGGTGAGTAACCTGAGTGAATGCCGGGCAAAAAACCGGTGGAGCAAAAGGGCGGGGAGCTAGTGGTGCAGAGTACATCCTCTGTGACTATGCCGGCCCTACGGATTGGTATGACATGGTTCTTTTCTGCCAAGCCACTAGACTGGCCCCTCTCCATTCCTCTTCTTTTGAAAAATTTCTCGGAGTTCGGCTTAGCCAAAAGTGCCTTGTCCAATACTTCTGAATATGTCTCATGTCTGAACATTGAGACTCGATCCTTGAGGTAGGCCTTCAACCCCCTCTCAAATTTCTGGGCTTTTATAGCCTCGGTAGCTATCATGTGAGGAGCAAATCGAGATAGCTCCGAGAACTTAGCCTCGTAGGCGGCTACGGACATATTACCTTGCTCCAAGGAAATGAACTCAACCTCTTTCTTCTTCTTCATCCCAACGGGAAAGTACTTCTTATAAAAAAGTTCAAGAACTCGGCCCATGTCCACTCTTGACCTTACCGGGTCAAATTTCGGGACCTGAGTGTGGACCTCCACGAATGATCGGTCTCGCCTTCAAGCATAAAGGCGGCCCAAGTGACCCTTTCAGCCTCAGTCGGTGTCAACACTGAGAATATCTTCTCTAATTGTTGAACCCATCCTTCGGCAACCAGTGGATCAATGCTTCCACAAAAGGTTGGAGGCCTCATCCTCCGAAAAGCCTCTATTCTGGCTTGAGCTCGATTAGGAGGGGCGGGTATAAGAGCGACATTTGGTGGAGTAGCCGGTTGCTTTGCCACAAACATAGCCAAAGTCTCGGCTATTGAAGCAAAGGCTTGGGCAAAGTCGGGATGATCATCACCCGATGGAGCATTACTTGTATTGCCCCTTGTGTTGTGCCCGCGACCCTGAGTATTGTGTCTCATGATTACTCCTGAGAACGACAATACAACATGAGTCTAACTTGGATACTCATTTAGTAACAATTTACCCATTTGTTCAAAACATATTCACTAACCATAAAGCAGTGCACACAAGGTTGACGTGACAATCGCATATCATACAATCCGTGCTCCTAGCGTAGGACTCTAAATTTGGTTGAAGTCCAACCTATTTTGACTAAGACTAACTTGTTAGTCTATACTTGGAATACGACTCTTTCCTAACACCTAATGCGTTGTTCAATTATGGTATCGAGTACAAAGTGACCCTAGGGACTCTAATGCCTAGAGCTCTAATACCACCTCTGTCGCGCCCCAAAATACCCCCTAGGAGTTAAGGGATACTTTAAGTGTGACTATTCGCACCTACCAAACCATCCTGAAGCAAACAAGGCTAATGTGATACAATAAGAATAATAATCAGAGCACGGAAGCTAAACATGGATGCGGAAATGTGAACTAACTTGTTCTTTTCTTCTAAATTTCCAAAATAGTATTTCAAGTGAACATATACACAAAACATGATCAAATCTAAGGTGGACAGGCCCACCTATCAAAATACACAAGGAACCCTCTCGTACTCACCCCTCAATAGTAGTCGAGGTATGACCACACATCGAGGTCTCTATCCGCTTGAGACTGTAATGGGATTGACGGCTCTCTCTCCTCCACATACTCTTCCTCGACCTAAGGCTCTGGGTTGAGGGCTTCCTCGGTACCTGCTGACATAAAGGTACGACTGAGCATGGAATACTCAGTAAGTACAAACTACTAGCTAACCACAGCAATAATAAAAGCGCAACAAGGGTGAACACAATATCAGGTATCAATTCAAAGCAACAGTAGTATCATGGGATAAACAGTATTGAACATGGAGCCATATCATTATCTTGACATGCGTACATGGATGCGAAAACTCTGATAAAACTCATGCTTGGAAAACTCGTTCCATGTCTCGGTATTGCTTGTGAAAATCATGCATGCGTGTCTTGTCTCATCTTGTATACTTGTGAATCTTTTCTTGTGAGCCTGTCCTTGTGAGCCAGAGGCTAGTACCCTTCACTTGGGCTACCAACCTCCTTGACATGTTTCATTTACTTGTGAGCCAGAGGCTAGCACCCGAACCTCCCTGGGCTGCCAACCTCCTTGATATGTTGTTTTCTTGTGAGCCAAAGGCTAGTATCCGCACATCCCTGGGCTACCAACCTCCTTGACGTGTGTTGGTTTTAGTTACTTGTTTAGTTTTCTTGTGAGCCAGAGGCTAGTACCCGTACATCCCTGGGCCACCAACCTCCTTGACATGCAATGTTTTCTTGTTCATTTATTATATGCATATGCTCTTGAAAACTCGGTTCATGCGAACATGTGTGCGCGTGTGCGTGCCAATAGTGACAATCTTGATGACATGCTTGGATGAGAGGATCACATAAGTGTAGCATTTCCATTTCTAATGTAAGCAGACGGAAATGTAGATAACATATAGGGCATTTGATCAAGGTAGGCATTCAACAATAATAGCTCAATTCATGCTTCCATAATTCAAGTCCATTCGTTCAAAACATCATTTAAGCATTTTATCAAACACTTGGCAAGCATCACATTGATAGCCGTTTCATTTCAGTTTTTAATGCATATGTTTCATCACACCACGCCACGTGTATTCATTATGTTTGAAATACTCATCTCCATTTTCCAACACACATTCATCAACCAACACGGCATCCAATCGCCTCAACACCATTTCATCCATTCACACATCCCACCATTCATCCACATTTATCTTGTTTTAGGTTTAGAGTATATGGTATATTTCAAGGAAGGGAAAATACAAGATCCACATCATGATTTTTCAAAAGAGGAACTAGATTATTGCTAGGGAAGTTAGTAGAGTGTACTAACCTTGAAGATCAAGCTTGATCTTTGAGGAAACCCTTGATTGAGGATGGTTCTAGGCTTGGAATCCTTCAAGCTTGCTCCCTTGATCTCAATCCCAAGATTCCTTCTTGGATTTCTCCTACAATCTCCCTTCTCCTCTTTCCCTTCTTCTTCTCGTTTAGGTTTAGGAAATACCTAAATGGGATCCCTAAACAAGACAAGGGTTTAAAACCCCAAAATCCGGCACCAGTTACCGCGTGCGATCGATCGCACACTTATCTACGATCGATCGCAGGTCCTTGCGATCGATCGCACATGGATGCGATCTATCACACCTGAACCCGAGCAATTTGGTTTGATTTCCCCCTGTATGCGATCGATCACACATATTTGCGATTGATCACAGATCACTACAATCTATCTCACCTGAGACCTCATTCATCGCAGATGGTCCAGAGACCTTAGGACCCATTTTGCCTGTATGTGATCGATCGCACCAAACCTGCGATCGATCGCACATACGAGACTTTGTTATTTTCCCTCATTTTTCCCTACTTTGGTATTTCGGCCATAACTTTTGGCTCGCTCATCGGATTTTGACGATTCAACTTGCGTTGGATTCGTCTTTCGAAGAGGAACATTCTAATATTTAAGAATTTTTAATTTCTTCTTTATTTATTAATTAGACTACGTGAAAGGTCAATTGGCTACGAAAGTGCTATTCATTAAGTACGGAAAAGTCTGGGGTGCTACATCTACGATCGACTGTAAGTTTTCTACGATTGATCGTAGCTCACCTACATTCATTCGTAGGGTCTGGACGATCGTTCGTAAATCCTACAGAAAGTTTCCAAATTTTCGCGTTTTCGTTTTTCGGCCATAACTTTTGACTCGTTCGTCGGATTTTGATGATTCAACTTGCGTTGAATTCGTCTTTCGAAGAGGAACATTTCTGACGTTTTAGAATTTTTAAATTTTTCTTTATTTATTGACTAAATTGCCCCTAAAGTTCACTGATCCATAAATGGAGTTTAGTAACCCGGATTTTTAACATATCCGACTTAAGAAATCCCACTTTTAACACTTAGAGTTCTTTAAGATTTCTCATTTCATATAAATGGAAGATTACAATGGCCTAAAGTCTTGGCACGAGTTCCAATACAGAGACAAAAGTTCTGGGGCTCTACAGATTAAATGTTAATCAATTAATTAAATGATTAAATGTTAATCAATTAATTAAATGATTAAATGTTAATCATTAATAAAATTGATTAAATGTTAATCTATGGTTTAAATTAATTGTTAATTTAAATTAAAGGATATTAATAATGGTTATTTAATTAACATTAAATAAGGGGAAATGGGTTTGACCCATATCCATAAAACCCTTCAATAGTGGACCTTATTAATGGGCCCAAGCCCATGGGATTTAATCCCTAGGGTGGGTGCCCAATTGGAGAGTCCATATTGGATTAAGATTTTTTTAATTGAATAATTATTATATAATTACTCCTTATTTTATAGGATTTGATTCCAATACTTGGAATGCAAGATTAAAGGAGAAAAAGGAAGAGTTTTATCAAAAATTGGAGATCAAGCTCCCTTGGCTCACGCCCCCTTGAAGCTCACGCCCACCCCTTTGGGGGTTTCTTAATTGGATCAGGGTTCCTAAAAGTTATGAAGTTGTTGGGATTCCTAGAATCTAGGAATTAGTTACAAACTCTTTAATTATGGAATCCTTTTGAGAAAAGGAATCCCAAATTAGAAGGTTTGTAACAACTAATTAATTGTGAATTAATTTGAAGTCTATTATTTTGAAACTCTCTTTAATAGGGATGTTTCCAAATTGGATTTGGATTAGGATTACTTCCTAAATCTATATAATACCCAACACCCAAAACGTGGGAGAAGAATGCTCATTAATTCTTCCCTCTCCAAACCATGAGATATAGAGTGAGAAAGAGAAAAAATTCTCTCTCCCAATTTTGTGAGCCCCTGAGGGATTTTCCAAGGTTTTTTGTAGTAAGGGTTTTGAACCCTAAGCTTTTGGGTGATAAAAAGTCTACACCAACATCTCTTCTTCTTCTCTTTGTTTCTTCAAGGCCAAGAAAAGATTCAAAGGCTTCGCGGGGATAGCGAAGAACAAGGATCAAGCTTCGTGTATTTCTTCGAGAAATCTCTACAAAGAGTTCTGACGGTTCGAGTTGGTTTTTACTTCACTAGTGAACATCATTTACCGAGGTAATATGACTAAAACTTGTAGATAGTATTAGTTGCTTTCAATGGTGTAAAGATCATTGGGATCCAGTTTTTCGCATAAATTTTTATCTGGATTCCCTTCAAGTGGTATCAGAGCTCATGGTTAGGGAGTATTTTTTGTTTATTTTAAAGGATAATTAAATAAATGATTTAATTCATGAGATGAATTTAATTCTATTTATTTTATAATGCTCATAGTTTTTGATTTTTATTTGTTGATGAGATGAATAAATAAATAATTATTTTTATTATATTATCGAATGAGATTTGATAATGATAATTAAATAATTTTAAAAAACAAGTATTATATGTGATATAATTATTTTTGAAATAAATAGTTTATTTTGAAAATTCCTTTTAAATGATTTGATCATTTAATATATATTTATTAATTGTTTAAAATAATTAATGAATGATTTTTCATATAAAAAGATTTTATTCGAAAAATTATAAAACCCTATTTTATGATGAGATCATATTTAGGATTTTCGATTCTCTTAATTTTTATTTTATCTTGGATAATAGTAGAACCAATCTTTATGAAAGGATCTTACATTCAAGTAAGAAATAAAATATTGTAGACATTTAAGAAAATTTTATCTTATATCTTAAAAATAATTTTATGAAAATTGTTTTATGGAAAATACAATTGTTCTATTCTCCGGGGTTTGGTCTAT
The DNA here is from genome assembly GCA_015143295.1 of Tetracentron sinense. Classification (NCBI taxonomy): domain Eukaryota; kingdom Viridiplantae; phylum Streptophyta; class Magnoliopsida; order Trochodendrales; family Trochodendraceae; genus Tetracentron; species Tetracentron sinense. The sequence goes on along the minus strand of CM026564.1, from coordinate 13,901,449 downwards.
ATAAGATATAGATTTTATTGAGCAAATTGATAATTGGTATCAAATTTTAAATCTTTTAAAAATAAGAAAAAGTACTCCATCACCATGTTGCATCTAAATTATATAAGATTATAGTTATGGGACAAATTTATGATAAATTGTTTATCATTCATTCATTCATATTAGAGGATAATATGTAGTAGGTTTTTAGTAAATCTGTAAAGGGTAGATTCATTCGGTTTCCCTGAAAAAGGTGAATGAAATATTGGTTTCCCTAATGCCATTTAAATTCTATATCATGCATTAGTGGAGATGCTGTGAAGGAGGATGCTACGATGTTGATCTCGATAAGATGATAAAGGAAGGGATCGGAAAGAAGTTTGCGAGTTACCTTTATTCTTATCTCATTCTCTTGCATTTATGCATTTTAATTTTAATTGACCCATAGCAATTAATCTCGGATATTATTGTTTTCTTATCATGAGATGATACTTGTTTATTTTATCATGAGATGATATCTGTTAATTTTGTTTAATTGTTTTGTTGAAATAATTGTCCTAATATATCATGTGTATATAAGACTAGGGACAAGTCCCTAAGTATTATGATCTTCTGCCATACACTATGTGATCTTATAGTGGGGAGTGTTAGTAAGATGACAGGCTAAAGTTAGGCCCAATCCCTCTCACCTATCTGAGAACATGGTGGAAATTGTATAAGCAAATAGTGGGAGCAATAACGCCAAAGCGTGAGCTTGCATTAGGTGTTTATTAGGTTCATGGTAGGTGGGCACATGAATAAGAGACGTTGTACAAGAATGCCAAAGCGTGAGTATAACATCCCTTATAGATCAGACAGTAGATCGAATGCTTCAAGATTCACACGATGAGATCTGTGAAAATAGAGAAGATAGTTTCTATCTGCCTATTCAAGGTGATGTGATAATGTGCCCAAAGGCAGGATTACATTAAGCCAGTGTCTAGGTATTCGATGCCAATTGAAACTTCCTAAATTGGCAATACAATTAGAAACAGGCCCATAATCTAATAGTAATTAATGAATTCGATAGATCTCTAATACTATCTTATTTGTCATTTGATTAGATCATGACAGGCCTACACCCATTAACTGAAATTCTTCGTGATGAAAAGTTAGTAGGAATTAACTATGTTGACTTGAAAAGAAAGATTAGAATAGTATTTGCTGCGGATAACCTTGACCTACGTATTAAGACACCTAAACCCGAAATTCCTCCAGATGCTTCATCGGCCCAAAAGGCTGAGTTAGAGCAATGGGAGAGGTCCAATCAGATGACCAAGTGTTACATCTCTTGTCCTCTATTGTTTGACGGAAACAATTATGCCTATTGGAAAGCTCGTATAAGAGCCTTTCTAAAATCCTTGGATGAGAGAGTATGGATCTCTGTTGAACAAGGTTGGACCCATCCAACAAAGACCATAAATAACCAGACCATCCCTAAACCTTCTTCTGAATGGACCAATGTAGATCTTATATGTCACGACCCAAAATACCCCTTAGGAGTTAGGGATACTTTGGCTTGTGACCGCCGTGTCATACCATCCTGTGATGACACATAAGGCGTACATACCAACCTGTGAAATACACAAGACACATAATAGCGGAAGCATAAAATTTTTTTAAACATATAAAACCATATGAATTCTAAGTCCCGTCCGTCATAACATATACAAAACATATAAGTGTAAAGTGGATATACCCACTATCAAAATATACATGTTCTCTCCCTCACCAATAATCTGAATAGGGCCTCCTATCCAGTACTCTATCTTCACGAGGATGATCCATGGTAGGCTCTGGATCATAGTACTCCTCTTCTATCCAAGGTTCAGGAGCGCGCTCATCAAAACCTGCCGAAGATAACCACTTCGGCTGAGCATGGAATACTCAGCGTCTACAAACCACTAGATAATAATGTCATAACATAACATGCTTTCATATGACAGTTCATCATATACACATGCAAATACTGTAAAAAATCACGAAAATCCCTTTTTACTTACACTGTGCATAATACTGTACATATACTTCTTTTGCCTCTTTTCTTATACCTTACTGTTGCTTTCTTATCATTTCACTTGCTTTACACATGGCTTGTCATTTGGAATTAGATGACAATGCTTACCCTGCTTGTGGTAAGAGCCCACTGTCATCCTTCCAATACATATAATTTTTACTTGGAATCAGATGATGATGCTCACCCTGCTTGTGGTGAGAGCCCATTATCATTCTTCCAATACAAATGCTTTTACTTGGAATCAGAAGATAATCTCACCCTGCTTGTGGTGAGAGTCCACTATCCTCCTTCCAATACAATTACTTTTACTTGGAATCAGAGAATAATGCTCACCCTGCTTGTGGTGAGAGCCCACTATTCTCCTTCCAATACAAATGCTTGTTCATGGTTTTACTTGGAATCAGATGATAATGCTCACCCTACTTGTGGAAAGAGTCTACTATCATCCTTCCAATACAAATGTTTTTACTTGGAATCAGAAGATAATGCTCACACTGCTTGTGGTGAGAGCCCACTATCCTCCTTCCAATACAATTACTTTTACTTGGAATCAGAGAATAATGCTCATCCTACTTGTGGCGAGAGCCTACTATTCTCCTTCTAATACAAATGTTTGTTCATGGTTTTACTTGGAATCAGATGATATGCTCACCCTGCTTGTGGTAAGAGCCCACTGTCATCCTTCCAATACAATTGCTTGCGTGTCATCTTTTGCTTTGCTTTCTTTACAATTGCTTTACTTTTCATCTTTTACTTGCTTTTACAATACATGTACATATACAAAAGCTTGATCATGCATATACGGTGTTTATATACAATGGTGAGTGAACATGATAGGCAATTGGAAACACTTGATCGTATAGCACATGCTTTTCTACTTTATTTAATCTAAATCACATAATTACTTACACATGGCACATGCTTGAATTCATCATATAATCACTTCATTCAGTTGATGTTGACCTTAGAATCATCATATCATGACTAGTAGGATTTCCTATAGTTTTCGTCAAAGCACATAGGTTTTCTTCTTGGTTTTCCATAAAACTCAGTCTTTTAATCATGCTTTTCTCAGTTGAATCATCACATAATTACTAAGTAGTAGGAATCAATGTTTTTCATGCTTTGGGTTAAGGCAGAGAGGCATCACAAGTTAACTCACATCACAAATAACGATTTTTAGCTTAATTTTACAATATGGGTTATGGCATAAAATCTAGTAGAGTGTATCTGCCTTAAAAATGAAGTTTTTACACTTCTGTGGACTGAATCAAGCTTGAGGAAAGCTTGGTTGAAGCTTTGGAAAATCTGGGTTTGAAAACCCCCTTCTTCAAGAACACGCACAAAATTTCTTTGGAGAAATTCCAAGCTTTGAAATCACCGTAGTGATGATTTGTGAGCTTGAGAACTCTAAAGGAAGGAAGCTTGACAAGGTTGGAACCTCACTTGAGCTTGGGGAAGAACAGTTAGAAAGGAACAAAGTTTTTTTATTCTTCTCCTTCAATCTCTCTCTCAATTACATTCAAGGGTTTGGTAACCCTTATACACGAAATTCAAACCCTATTTATAGCCTAAAGGTTGCCAAAAAATCCCAAAATATCTTAGGAAAATATCCCAAAATATCTCCCAAGGTCGGTGGAAGAGTTCTAGGCTGTTACAGGGTCGTTTTTGCCATTTTCGGGGCTGACTCGTCGACGAGTGATGTTCACTCATCGACGAGTGATGTTCACTCGTCGACGAGTGAAGCTCACTCGTCGACTAGTGATACTGTGACAGGCCTGGGTTTTTTCCACTTTGGTATTTCGACCATAATTTTTGACTCGCTTATCCGATTTTAACGATTCAACTTGCGTTAGATTTGCCTTTCATAGGGGAATAACTTTAATGTTTTGAAAATTTTCTAATTATGCTTTATTCATAGACCAAATTGCCCCTAAAGCTGACTAGTCCAAAAATGGATTTCAGCAGACCAAATTTTCAACAGACTCGTTTCTGGAAATCTGACGTTTGACCTAGCCTCGACTCAAAATCTGAAAATGTAATAAACATTAACCTTGAAGAAGGTTTCAATACCTTTCCAAAAATTTAAGAATCACTCAATTCCGATCAGCAGAGAGAATTCTAGACCTCTTTAAAGTTGAGAGTATGTTTAGGCATCCCTTTTTTTGACACTTGGAGTATGTTATACTCTCATTTTTCATTTATCCCTAACCCCAAAAAACACTTTCCATGCATATTTTGATTCATTCAAAACCTCCTTTCATAAAAAAACATGAACCCACAATCTCGTAAAGGCTTTAGGCCTTGAAGGCACTATTCACACACTATTCACAACACTATTCACATGAACAGTGAACCTAAATTTCGGGGCTCTACATTGAAAGTTGTAGATTGATTAATAAGGGTCTTAATGCAATCTTCACTAATGTCACACCTGAAGAATTTTGGGGTATTTCTAAATGTGACACTTCGAAGGAGGCATAGGACATTCTTAAACTTACCCATAAAGGGACTACAACAGTCAAGATCTCCAAACTTCAAATGCTTACTTCTAAATTTAAAAATCTAAGAATGAATGATGATGAAACTTTTGATGGTTTTTATGCTGATCTGAGTGACATTGTTAATTCTTGTTTTAACTTAAGAGAAAGAATTCCTGAGTCCAAAATTGTTAGAAAAATTTTGAGATCTCTACCTGAGAGATTTTGATTGAAGGTTACCGTCAACCAAGAGAGCAAAAATGTTGATGCTCTCAAAATTGAAGAGTTAGTTGGTTCTCTCCAAACCTATGAGTTAAATCTGAACCCATCTAAGAAACCAAAATCTATTGCCTTGAAATCCGTCAAGGAATTCATAGATGGTTTAGATAATGACTTTAAGGATGATGAAAAAGAGTTGGCTTTATTTGCAAAGAAATTCAAAAAAAATTTGAAACTTAATAAGAGATTTAATTTGAAAGGATAAAAATCTTTTGAGAAGCCTAAGTCCAAGCACTTTGAAAACAAGAAACATCTTAAATGTGCTGACAGTAAATCCCAAGGTGTTCTATGCTATGAATGTCAAGGCTATAGCCATATTGCCACTAAGTGCTCTAATAAGAAAAGATTTAAGGGTAAGGCAAGGGATGACAGTGAATCTGAATCTGAGGAATCAGATAGTTCTTTTTGTGAGGAGACTAGGGGTTATGTGGCCTTCAAGGCATCTTTATCTGGGGTTGAAGAATCTTCTTCAAATGTTGTGAGTGACCAACACCATAGTGATGGTGAGGATGAGGAGAGTCAGGATGTGTTGCGACCCAAAATATCCCCTAGGAATTAGGGATACTTTGACTCGTGACCGCTGTATCATACCTCCAATATGATACATAAGGCACACATGGAAACCTGCTAGAGTACATAGACAACATAGCAGAAATGATTTATAATGCACAGCAGAAACAAAATACACTAAACATAGCGGAAGCAAAATAAATACTCCTATAACTTGGCCCACACGTGAGCCAACAAAATACAACTGTATACGTATATCCAAAATGTGGAGTGGGCAAGTACCACTCTCACTTAATAATATATAATATCAATCTACGTAGATCAAAAGAAGTCAAAGTCCCGACACCTATCTATTGAACCATCGTCTTGGTTGTGATCCATGGAAGGCTCCGGGTCGAAGTATTCTTCCTCTATCCAAGGTTTTGTGCCACACAAATCAAAAGGGACCCGAGCACCTTCCGATGATAACAAATATCGGCTGAGCATGGAATACTCAGCGTATACAAGCTACTAACAATGAAGCAATAGTAACATAGAGCATATGAATCATGGAGACTGAAATCCTTAAAACATGTAAGAGCATGGAAACCATGTATAGCATATGTGATGAAATCTGAAATCCGAAACCAATACCATGTGAGTCAAACGGTAATCATAGCCTTGTGAGTTCTTGTGAGTTCATGGAGTTCCTTAGAGTCATTTATGATCCGTAGAGACATAGAGCATGGAGCAAAGCATAGAGATTTTAGAGCACTTCATTTGTGATCCTTAGAGCTTGTGAGACGATCTTAGACATTATCATAGAGTTCTTGTGAGTGTCTATCATGATCCTTAGAGCTTGTGAATCGATCTCAGAGATATCATAGAGTTGCTTAGAATCATTCCTTATAAGTCATTTATTGAAAACCCTTTTTCGTAATTTTGATAAATCCGTGAAAAACATCGGTTCATGCGAGAGATGTGAGCATATGAGCATACAAGAGTACTAGCATATTTTAACACCCAAAAACTCTTTTAGGCATTGAATCAAACACTTAGAGTGCATTATAATGATAACTTACATCCAAGTATAAAAATAACATCCTTTCACAACATATCAAATCAAAGTATATATATAGTGTAGAATGATAAGTGTAGCACCCCGGACTTTTCCATCTTTAATGAATAGCACTTCCGTAGCCAAGTGGACTTCCACGTAGGTTAATTTATAAATAAATGAGAAATGGGAAATTCTGAAATGTCAAAAATGTTCATTTTCGAAAGACGAATCCAACGCAAGTTGAATCGTCGAAATCCAACGAACGAGTTGAAAGATATGGCCAAAACAATTGAGACCTGTAGAGCACCGATCGCTCGGTCATTAATAGCGATCGATCGGTCCAAAACCGATCGATCGGTAGCTATTGATTGGTTAACTTTTTTGTATGGAAAAATTTTCAAGAGAGCTTGTTTTTGACCGGTCACTCGTTCAAGAACACCGATCGCTTGGTAGGCAACCGATCGATTGGTCATAACCACCGATTGCTCGGTCTTCACGTTTTTGCAAAATTTCATTAAGGGCTTTTTCGGCATTTGGGTGTTATACCCTTTACATATAAGGCTCATTTGAGTCTTTGGGGCTCATTCTCAACACTTAGAAGATTTGAGAGATAAGGAGAGAAGAGAAAGGGGTTTCTAAACCTAGGGTTTTCTTGTGAGGAGGAATCAAAGGGTTGAAGACCCACAATCATCCTCAAGCTTGTTCTTCTTCAAGTTCTCGACTCAAGCTCGTGAGGAGCACTTTTCCCAAGCTAGGGCAGCGCTCTCCATGGCATTTTTCAAGGGCATTTCTCTTCTTCTTCAAGGTTAGTACACCCTACTAACTTCCCTAGTAATAACCTAGTTTTCTTTAATTGAGAATGGTTTGAGTTTTGTGTAAACCCAAGGTTCTACATTTAAAAAATAATAATGCCCTAAATTATACAAGATAATTAAGTTGTGAATGAAGTATGGAATGTTGGATGTGAAGGCGATTGGATGCCGTATTGTGTGATGGAAAATGGTGGATGGGCATTGTATTCATAATAAATGCACACCATGTGTATGATGAAACCTATAAACTTCAAGAACTTGGAATAATGTGGTTATGAATGTGTTGTACATTAGGTGTTTGACAAAATGCATGAATGTGAATGCCAAAAATAAATTAAAGGATTTGAGAAATATGAATTTTGTAGCTTTCCTTAAAATGGTGATTTTAGAACAAATGCTCTATATGTTTTCATTTAATTCCTCATGCCTGTGCCATTGCAAGAAATGTCACATTATGCCTTATTGTTCATGTTAATCTGATTATTAAAAAGAGAATTAAAATCCAATGTGTATCCCTTGATTTATTTATGATAGTATGATCGTCACGAATGCCACACACACCAAGCACGTACGCATAAACCGAAGTTTTCCCTATATGAGTAGATGAAATAACAAGAATAAGGAAAGGATATGTCAAGGAGGTGAAAGTATGCCTCTTTTTAATTTTTAGAAACACAGTTCTTGGGGGGCATACATCGAATCCCAAGATCTGACTAAGATTCTAATTGATTTTATTCAATGAAGGTTAGAATAACATTTACCTTTGCGACTTTGAAATTGTTAAGTCAAATCCACGTTAGAATAGTACTCGCAAAACTTCACAAGTGTCAAGTCTCCTGTCGATTCACACGAACCTTCTTTTTTCTTTAAAGCTTTCTCTAATAGAAGCTAATGGCCCTTCCAAATTTCCAGCTCTAGGAATCTTGAATAAAGATCCAATCTTTATTGATCAAGAACCTTTCTTGATGAACAAGATGAATTCTTGCTTTTCCTCAAGATCCAATCAAGAAGACAAAAGAAGAGAGAGATGGGTGTGACCATACACCTCAAGGAGAGAGAGGGGAGGGTGTGAGGTTTTAGGAGAGGGAGAGAAGAAAAATTCTGGAGAATTATGTATCTTAAAGGGCTGGGCATCCAATCCTTTATATAAGTTCCCTCTTGGTTGCTTGAATAGTAATCCAATTATAATTCATTAACCTTATCCTAATCCAATTAGGATTCCTCAATAGTTTCCTTTATTGATTATTCTCCTAATCCAATTAGGATTAATCTTAAAAGAAACCAACCTTATCCATTAGTAATTAATCTTATCCTTATCCAATAAGGAATCTTGAATTAGTAACTAACTAATGGAATCCCTAACAATTAGAGAATCTTTAATTAGTAACTAACTAACTAACTAACTAACCTTATCCAATAAGGTGTTAATTAATTAGAAACTAATTAAAATAATAACAATTATTATTCCTCCTTGAAGTGGGCGTCCCACCCTAGGTGGGTCCCACCCTACACGCCCAAAGGGTTTCCAAAACCCTTCTTGGTTACTTGAATTATTCTTTTATAATAATTCCCAATGGGTCCTACCCATTTGGTTTTTCACATCTAATGTGATTCCACCTTTTAGAGCTTCACTATACCATATAGTGATTACTTAGAGAAATTAATTAATTTAATTATAAATTAAATTAAATACTTTAAGAAGGTCCTTGTGTGTGGGATCTAAAGGGATCTCCTATTTCCGGTTGTGGGACCAAGTACTTCACCTTTTTGGTTGAAGCATTGTTACTAGGAAACACCTTTCCCAAAACTCCATTAGGATCATAGAATGTTATCTAAGTCCCTGGACTTCCACCAATCACAATTAATGTCCATTAACACAATGTGATTAACCTCCAGAAATTAGAGAATTGCTTGTAAGTACCATCTCACAATATATTTACAAATAAATCCTTCCACATTCCGATATCACTTGTAAGCTTCCGGGATTGGAACTATTCCACTGTCTTAGTCCCTAGCTTATGAATAGAACTCTTTCTCATGATTACTTTTCATTGAACTGAACCTCCAAAACACTTTTGAAGAAAACATTAGAAAAGAACTGACATATATATTTATATATACTTTTCTATATTAAAAATATCAACTTCGATAAAGACCATTTTACCGAAAAGCACCAGTACTGGATTTAACAGTTCAGTTCAACAAGTATCACCTTGATATCATTATCTCCAATTAAGGAGTTGTGGATTCCTTATTGAGTGTTTACACACTTCTCCAAACATAGTGTACATGACCCAACGTACCCGGAGTTAGTCCTGTGTATTGGACATTGCTTATTGGCACATCAAAGCCATATAGACAAATGTCTGAGAAGATGTTAACCTCTCAGGTCTAAGGACAATTTGTCAAATGGATAACCCTAATACAATCTGACAGTGTATTCCATAGGGTATCCACTAGTGACCCCGTTCAGTATTATGTACTTGCTACATATACTCACATGTTAGTCAAGAGTCACCACTCTCTATGAATGAGATTCATCACACTATCTCATAGAACTACACATGTGCAAGCCATGATGAAGTACGGCGCCCAACCAGTACTCTAGAGGCTTCGAACAATATTAGGTTTACAAGGAACCGGAAAATCATATCTCCTCGCAACCTTTGCATGATTTTCCTACAATGTTACCTATGGAACTTTATGTCATCATCATATGAGACAGTAATTAATATAAATACCCTTTATAGTTGGTTGTGTGAATATGATGTTTGTCTAATCAACATAGAAAAGTCTCTTATTGGCTTTCGAGGGCATATATGTCCAACAATCTCCCACTTGCACTCTAAGCCAATTAGATGTAATGCCCATCTTCTCAGTGATGTTTCTCAAACACCAATTGAGACATAACTTAATATGTATGGGTCTGTCATGTCTGCTTTACCACAACTATTGTAGTGATGCAATAACACTTGCAACTCTTGCAAATTTATTATCAATAACCATAGTCTTAAAAGACTAAACAAAAATGATACTGTCCAACAGTCATTTTCAGAAGTTAACTTGCTTGTGCTTTATCATTGTGCAATGCTCCGGACTAATCTGATCAATATCTTATCACATTAACATGTGATGAATATCCGGTCTAGTACAATTATATTTTCTCATGATATCATATATCTAAGAGAAACAGATTTCATCCCATAATGGTAGAAACTCTTTTCTTGGAATCTTACTTGCACAAAAACATCATTGTTATTAGGAGAATAACAATATCATTTTCCTTTTGTCTCTAAACCATTTAGGACTAAGAAAACATGATGTCAAAGTTTTTGTCCTTCATTGCATAATTGCTAGATCAAATCTAAGAGAAGAATAATATTGTACTTCATTCACAATGAAAAGAACATTATCTCTGCATAGAGCCAGGAAAGTAATTATGCTCCCACTAACCAATTTGCACACAAATGATACTTTCATTCTTAGATGAAAATCAAACAGTTTGATTACTTCATCAGAATAAAAGTTAGTCCATCTACATATTCTGGGACCTGTGGGTTCTAGTGTACTATTTAGGTATAGTGAGAGTAGAGAGTTGATCTGTATCAATTCTCATAGTTATTGGTCTATTGGGCTTCCGCTTCTAGAACAATTCTAGATTCAGTTTCTCTACTAGGAAACTTGTATTCCTGTTTACAAATATCTTTTGTTATCTAGGAATAGAGATTAAGTATCTCTAATGCGAATCCCAAGCTCATCTTCTATCAAATCATATCCAATATAATTCGATTTAACAACACCATCATGCTATGGTTTGTTATGAGAATTATCTGAGACAGATGTAATGAGAGTAAATTATGAAATTTCTATTAAGAGGTACTCTTCTCAATCATGGAAGACTTACCTAGCTGTTTATTTATTTCAATGCGGAATTCCTTGAACTTTTCAAAGAATGTGAAATAAAGTTAGCTACCTCTTAATGGAAGATTCATATGGTTACGATCATCAAACTTTTGTTCCATTCCTAAGTAGAAGTTTTATCCACTCAGATATCTCCTTCTCCTTAACAAATATGCAACTATTGCACTTATGCAAGATCATACCAAGCATTAGGAGCTGGAGGTTCCAACAATTAAGTTGGACTTGATGAGTATACAAACTGGACAATCCTTCCAAAGGTTTGTCTTGTATCTAATGACCAATTGCTTCACTATGAAGCACAATCCTTATACTTTCCTTTCTTCTCAGAAGAGCCTTTGTCCATACTACTAGAATACCTTTCCAATGGAAAATCTTGGATTTCTTTCCTTTGCATAAATGCTCGGGATTTAGAAAATCCAATTCTTTTGAACATCTTTGCAAGTAGCATTGAACTCTTCAAAGGTTCTTAGCCATAAGCAACACGTGGGATTTCAGACAATCTGATTTCCTACTTGTTCAACATAACCATATTAAAGGACTGCGGGAGTTTGTCGAAGATCATATCCTCTAATCCCATAAATTTATCTGAATTTATCTTAGCACCAAGAATTAGGATTTATGAATCCAATGATCTCTATCATATTCTTTGTGACTGGGTTTCCCTAGTCAACTTGGTGTCCACTTGTCCTTTTATATAGTAAGCTGCCTAACAGCCCTATTGTATTCTGTAAACATCTCATATGAGATTTAACATCAGTAGTGAGAACTTGGGCAATTCTTTAGATAGTAAGCACAAACTTGAGATTCCTTTTCCATTCCAAACACTTTGAATTGGTCAAGAGATTCTCATTAAAGTCTTGGTAAAGTGGTTATAGAATGACATGAAAATAAAACATACATCATAATATTTCACACATTATAATATCATTAGATCAGGGCTTTCGATCTTTGATGATATTGCTCATCATTCAGTCAAATTTCAGAGACCCCTCAATCTATAAAATTAGGAAATATGCTACTTCATATTTCTGATGAGCATTGGGTGCCTTATAATACACATGCAATCTTCCATGCTAGGATAGTACCACACATGTACTATAAGGTGGATAGTAACTATCCATCACTGAACATCTCATGCATAACTCCTTATGTTAATCAGTGATTCCCAATTTTCTTGTGACCTCCAAGGACAACATGACTGTCACTGTGTCAGCCGTCATGTTCCTTGGTTAAGTGAAACCCATTATTCTCGGTTGTCATATGATCAAGTAGGAATATGCCCCCATGCTAGTTGACACTCCCTATCAGGCCATACACATTCCTATCTACTATAGAAATAAAACACTAGGAGTTTAATTTAGACTGAATTATGTCCGATTCCTATCAGAGAGACAAGACTCAGGCTAATTAATTCCTAGTCTTATTGATAATGGAAGGTCATAGGGCAACATTATCCCGTAGGATAGATTAGCCCATTTAATTCACTTAATATTTTTCTTGAGGGAAAACAGAATATCATGAATAAATTATACCTCTAATGCATATATCAAAAGCATTCACAATATTTATCATTGTATCAGATGTATAAAACAATATACAAATATCATCACATGATAATAAATCAAATTTCATTTAATTAGATCAAACTAATTCCAATGAACTCCCACTAGCCCCAGAAATCTTAATGGATCTAATCCAAGGGTACAAAGGTCATTTTTAACATCAGTGGGCTTTAGATGGTTCATTCATCCATATGATGGACCATTGGTCATACCAAGCACCATGGGCCCAGAATAACAATTATAAAGTGTCCATGTGCATCACTAAAGCCCATAAGTCAAAATGGACTATATTTCCCTTTAATTCTCTACGAATTATTCTTAGCACATTAGGGTTCAACAACCTTAAGTCTAAAAGAAATTATGGAAGTCTTTAAACAACTCTCTAAGACCTCTACTAGGGTCTATAAGTGTCACTCAAACACTTCCCATAATCGTGAATATTGTTAGCTCACATCTATGCCAATTAAGACATAATTATCTCATAATCATGCAAGTAACATATTCCACGTAAAAATTTTAAGATGGACTACATGAATCATGTCCAAAAGGGCTATAATAATGTGTTTTATTTAAACACAAACCTTTTATGTTTCAACAAAACACATATTGTAGGGTTTGATCCAATTATCCAAAATTTGCATAAAAACGATAATCACATTATCACAAGGGTTATGGACTTTTCTAAGCAACTAAAAGGTTATAATAAATCATCACTTGAAATACATAATATAGCCGCACAATGGGTCAACATGATCATGCTATCTTAGAAATCCTACAACTACTCTTGTAGAACACCTTCTAAGATTTATTCTCCATGCGATTACCATCATCTTCGATCTTCAATTTGATTTCTCCATAGAAAAATCAGCAACTCCTAATACTAAGATTACATCATATTCAAAATAAGAAACCTTGAGAAACCACCCAAAATAGGGTACTCAAGGGGAGTATAACTCATAAGAAGAAAGAGAAGAGAATAGAGAGAGAAGAAGAAGGCATGATCATGGAACCCATCCACCATTCAATAAGAATATTTATTAACAATTCATCAACTATGAATAATAACATGGCATGACAAATTACTTAGAAAGTCTATAACCTCAACAAGGGTTTTGTTAACCTTAGGGAAACTCTTTCCCATATGGTTAAGGTCTCTATTAACATTTAATAGAAAAACCCTAGAGGAAAGAAAGCAAGCATGACAAGAATGAATTCTTAGGGTTTTTAGATCATCATTAAAAGAAAACAATTTTCCTTTAATGCTTAGAAAATCATTAAGAGAAACAATTTCTCTAAAATTTAATCTAACCTTAAAATTCATCCTCACATTCCTCAATTGATAAACAAATAGTAAACACCATATTAAATTCGGCTAGGCTATGGATCTAATCCCTTCTATATTATTTTGATCTAATAACTATTAAAAGACCAAAATAAAAATCAGCAAATTGCTAATTTTTAATATCACTTTATATTGATTCAAAATCAATAATAGGTGAATTCAAAAATTTTCCATAATGGCCAACTGCTTTAGGGATTATTTGATTTAACAATTAAATAAAATAATACCCTAAACACTAGTATTAAATGTCCATAAAATAATTGATCTCTATCAATTAAAATTTACTTGAGATAAAACTCTGTATCTCAACCAATGGCATTTATGTAATTACTTGATTAACTATTAATCAAATAAAAACTTATAAATACTATGCAGGCAGTCATTCTCAGCACATGTAATTGATCCAAATCAACTACAATAATTATGGTATTATTCCCATAAACTATTTAGGGAACCATAAAAGATATCATAATTAACATTTAATTAAATGATAACCCGTGGACTCGAAGCAGATAATTAAACAATTTAATTAAATCTCAGCCTATGCTCTCGAATCAAATAATTAAACTATTTAATTAATTGATAGCCCATTAAACGATTTAATAGCATCCCATGCTCTCAAATCAAATAATGGAATTTAGGAAAAATTTGAAAGCCTCTTGGAAAATTAATTTAGAAAACTCATTTTCCCGCTTTAGATTTTCGACTCAAGTTTTGACCCTCAAAACGATTGATTCTGGAAAAACTTTCTTCATGAAAGTTGTAGATCTTTTCGACGGCTTCGAAACGATGTACTGACGGACCTAAATCGGACTTACGGTCACAAAGTTATGGCCGAAATACCAAAACTGTATCGATTCTTCTAATCAAATACAAATCCGAAAATCCATGAATCAATTTTAATCGAAATAAGATTTAATCTCCAAGAAAACTTAAGAAAGGGTGTCTAACACCATGAGATTTATTAATTAACATTTAATAAATAAAATCTCATCTATATTTGCTAGCCAAAATATCAATGGGTATCTAAGTGGTATATATCAAAGGGAAAACTTGCCCGAGGCTCATAAGAATAAATTAAACAATTTAATTTAATATAAAAAGGATCTCTAAATCCTTAAAGGACTTTAACCAAATTTATATCTCTATATACCTATCCCTAATAGAATCAAGAGAGATTTTAAAATCATCCAAAAACTGAAATTAGTATCACACTAATTTCTAGGGGCTTGATTACTCCCTCAATAACTAGAGGGGGATCCCTTAAGCCTAATAATGATTATCCAATAATCAAGAATCTAGAAGATTGATTCATTAGGGCTACCAAAATTCATAGGGAAGGTAATCTTGATATAAATCTTGATTAAACTCAAAAATCAAAGAGAAGCATAGCCCTAGCTCTGATACCAATGAAAGTATGCCTCTTTTTAATTTTTAGAAACACAGTTCTTGGGGGGCATACATCGAATCCCAAGATCTGACTAAGATTCTAATTGATTTTATTCAATGAAGGTTAGAATAACATTTACCTTTGCGACTTTGAAATTGTTAAGTCAAATCCACGTTAGAATAGTACTCGCAAAACTTCACAAGTGTCAAGTCTCCTGTCGATTCACACGAACCTTCTTTTTTCTTTAAAGCTTTCTCTAATGGAAGCTAATGGCCCTTCCAAATTTCCAGCTCTAGGAATCTTGAATAAAGATCCAATCTTTATTGATCAAGAACCTTTCTTGATGAACAAGATGAATTCTTGCTTTTCCTCAAGATCCAATCAAGAAGACAAAAGAAGAGAGAGATGGGTGTGACCATACACCTCAAGGAGAGAGAGGGGAGGGTGTGAGGTTTTAGGAGAGGGAGAGAAGAAAAATTCTGGAGAATTATGTATCTTAAAGGGCTGGGCATCCAATCCTTTATATAAGTTCCCTCTTGGTTGCTTGAATTGTAATCCAATTATAATTCATTAACCTTATCCTAATCCAATTAGGATTCCTCAATAGTTTCCTTTATTGATTATTCTCCTAATCCAATTAGGATTAATCTTAAAAGAAACCAACCTTATCCATTAGTAATTAATCTTATCCTTATCCAATAAGGAATCTTGAATTAGTAACTAACTAATGGAATCCCTAACAATTAGAGAATCTTTAATTAGTAACTAACTAACTAACTAACTAACTAACTAACTAACCTTATCCAATAAGGTGTTAATTAATTAGAAACTAATTAAAATAATAACAATTATTATTCCTCCTTGAAGTGGGCGTCCCACCCTAGGTGGGTCCCACCCTACACGCCCAAAGGGTTTCCAAAACCCTTCTTGGTTACTTGAATTATTCTTTTATAATAATTCCCAATGGGTCCTACCCATTTGGTTTTTCACATCTAATGTGATTCCACCTTTTAGAGCTTCACTATACCATATAGTGATTACTTAGAGAAATTAATTAATTTAATTATAAATTAAATTAAATACTTTAAGAAGGTCCTTGTGTGTGGGATCTAAAGGGATCTCCTATTTCCGGTTGTGGGACCAAGTACTTCACCTTTTTGGTTGAAGCATTGTTACTAGGAAACACCTTTCCCAAAACTCCATTAGGATCATAGAATGTTATCTAAGTCCCTGGACTTCCACCAATCACAATTAATGTCCATTAACACAATGTGATTAACCTCCAGAAATTAGAGAATTGCTTGTAAGTACCATCTCACAATATATTTACAAATAAATCCTTCCACATTCCGATATCACTTGTAAGCTTCCGGGATTGGAACTATTCCACTGTCTTAGTCCCTAGCTTATGAATAGAACTCTTTCTCATGATTACTTTTCATTGAACTGAACCTCCAAAACACTTTTGAAGAAAACATTAGAAAAGAACTGACATATATATTTATATATACTTTTCTATATTAAAAATATCAACTTCGATAAAGACCATTTTACCGAAAAGCACCAGTACTGGATTTAACAGTTCAGTTCAACAAGTATCACCTTGATATCATTATCTCCAATTAAGGAGTTGTAGATTCCTTATTGAGTGTTTACAGACTTCTCCAAACATAGTGTACATGACCCAACGTACCCGGAGTTAGTCCTGTGTATTGGACATTGCCGATTGGCACATCAAAGCCATATAGACAAATGTCTGAGAAGATGTTAACCTCTCAGGTCTAAGGACAATTTGTCAAATGGATAACCCTAATACAATCTGACAGTGTATTCCATAGGGTATCCACTAGTGACCCCGTTCAGTATTATGTACTTGCTACATATACTCACATGTTAGTCAAGAGTCACCACTCTCTGTGAATGAGATTCATCACACTATCTCATAGAACTACACATGTGCAAGCCATGATGAAGTACGGCGCCCAACCAGTACTCTAGAGGCTTCGAACAATATTAGGTTTACAAGGAACCGGAAAATCATATCTCCTCGCAACCTTTGCATGATTTTCCTACAATGTTACCTATGGAACTTTATGTCATCATCATATGAGACAGTAATTAATATAAATACCCTTTATAGTTGGTTGTGTGAATATGATGTTTGTCTAATCAACATAGAAAAGTCTCTTATTGGCTTTCGAGGGCATATATGTCCAACAGGAGGTTGGTAGCCTAAGTGAAAGGGTACTAGCCTCTGGCTCACAAGTAAATGAAATATCAAGGAGGTCGGTAGCCCAGGTGTAGAGCCCCAGACTTTTTCATGCTTAATACATGGCACTTTCGTTGCCATTTTGCCTTTAAAGAGGTATAATTAACAAATAAGGATGAATTTGTAAATTTTGACATGTCAAAAATGTTCCTTTCCAAAGTACGAACCCAACTCAAGTTGAATCGTCAAAATCGGACGAATGAGTCAAAAGATATGGCCAAAACAGTCTGGACCTGAAGGCAATCGTAGCTCGGAAGGTGCTAAGGACATAGCTCGGAAGGCGCTAAGAACGTAGCTCGGGAGGCACTAAGGACGTGCTCTGATAAGGCACGGACAACGCATAGACAACGTACTCTGATAACGGGTACGTCGTGCAGCAGACAACGTGTGCGTTGTACAGCAACAACGTGTACGTTGTACAGCTCACGACGGGCACGTTGTACATAAGACAACGGACAACGTGTTACAGCTCACAACGGGTGCGTTGTACATAAGACAACGGACAACGTGTTACAGCTCACAACAGGTGCGTTGTACATAAGACAACGGACAACGAGCACAGCAAACCGTGTTCAGCACTGTTCACAGCACAATGTGTTCAACACTATTCACAACACAACGTGTTTGGCACTGTTCATAGCACAATGTGTTCAGCGCCGTTCACAGCACAACGTGTTCAGCACTGTTCACAGCACAACGTGTTCAGCACTATTCACAGCACAACGTGTTCGGCACTATTCACACTCGTGTTTTCGCAGAGATTTCAGTAAGGGTATTATTGTCTTTTGGTCAGTTTACTCATACCTTAAGAGTTTAACCCGAGCCTTTAGGGCATCATTCGACACTTAGAGAGTTTGAGAGAATAGGAGAAAGGGGAGAGGGCGATTCCAACCTAGGGTTTCCACTTTGGAAGAGAAATCAAAGGGATTTTGAGACCCTAGATCACTTCAAGTCCGGCTTTTCTCCAAGATCACGGCTCAAGCACCCGTGGAGAGCGTTCCCCAAGCTAGGGCAGCACCTCACGGTCGTTTTTGGAAGGGGTTTCTTCCTCATTTCTTCAAGGTCGGTACTTCTTACTACCCTCCTAGTTATAGTTTCTCTTTTCCCTTTATTTCCCTTTGTTTTCCTTCATTTACACATGTATTATGAGATGGGTTGTGAATGGTGAATGGGAATGGTGAATGGAGATGAATGTGGGCGAATGGATGCCGTGTGGATGATGTGGTGAATGAATGGGAAAGGGCATTGTACTAATAATGAACATACAAGTGTGATGTGAGCATAACCCACCTAGAAAAGCATGATTTAAGTTTAAAGGAATAATGAATAATGAAGACACCATGTTTGATGAAATGCCAAGGTGAATAAAGTGAGTTGTAAATTAGGAAATGCATGCCTAATAAATTATGGATATTGCTAGGGCCTATGATAGTGTGTTTTCTTGCTTTCCCTAAATGATATGTATATTACATTGCTAAAATCATTGATGTTTTATGGGTTGTGAAATTACCCAAATGTCATATTTAAATTTAAATGCAAGTATGTACACGGTTCCCACGAGCACGGCATGCATGACATGATTTATCGAGGTTTTCAAGAATATGGTTAGAGGTGGGACATATCCTACGATATGTTTTACCTCGCTTTTCACAAGAAAACAAGAACCAACATTCCATGAGGGGTCTCCCCTCACTCATAAGTGCATATCATGAAGAAGGGCCTCCCTTCCCTCGCAAGTACATACATATCATAAGAAGGGTTTCCCTTCCCTCGCAAGTACATCTCACAAGGACATCTCACAAGTGAAAGAACATGACATGAGCATTTAGGTAGAAGGGTCTCCCTTCCCTCACAAGTAGTTTACTTTTCCAAGCATGATACAAGCAAGCATGACACGGCATGACAAGCATGGGCATTTAGGAAGAAGGGTCTCCCTTCCCTCACAAGTAGTTTACTTTTCCAAGCAAGCATGACATGGCATGACACACATGGCATGCATGATACGATAAGATAAGACAAACATGACAAGTTTTCAAGCACGGAAATGGTATTTTCAAGTCAAGTCAAGTACACGATGTTTTCAAGAGGTTTCATCGGCTTTCTACGAAATACAAGCATGATTATAAATTGTTTTGCTTCCTTGTATGATGTAAATTGTTCCTGTTCAATATATGCAACTTGCTTCCAACTCTATGTATGCTATCTGTATATTATGACTGTTGGTTAGTATTTAGTACCCGCTGAGTATTCCATGCTCAGCCGTACTTCTTATGTCGGCAGGTTCTGAGGGAGCTGCTGCTTCATTTGACATTTGTGCTCCTGGTCCATGGGTGGAGGAGGAGTACGTCGAGGAGCCTTTGGAGGAATCTCCAGTAGAGGGTTACCATTAGGTGGTTGTAGATTCTGAGTGAATAGCTGTGGGTGAGATGAGAGATATACATTCATGTATTTTGGCGGGTCTGTCCGCACTTTCTTTTGGATTCTTTTTGTGTAAACTTAGATTCGTATATACATAGAGGTTTGTTTAGACTTCTGCTGTGCTATATTAGGGTATGTTTCCGCTGTTTATATCCTCTATTGTATATGCTCTGTGGGTTTTTGCAGGTTGGTTTGTCAAGCAAGTCATGTAAGCCATGATTAGTCGTCCAAAGTTCACTCTAACTCCTAGGGTGGGTCTTGGGTCGCGACAGAAGTGGTATCAGAGCTTAGGCTTTAGGTCTCTAGGGTCACTTAGAATCTTATACCACGGCTTGAGAAGAGCATATGTTAGGAAACAAGTTAGGAAGGAAGTAAATCGGAAGAGAGTCTTGATCCAAGTGTAAGACTAAACTTTAGTCTTAGTCTAAAATGGTTGCTTTAACCAAGTACGGGTTCTAGGTACGCTAGAACGCTAAAGTATAAGTATAATGTGATGAATACTCTGATGACTTGATGTGATGTATATTAGTATTATACAACTAATACAAATTGAATTATTGTGAAACGACATTGAAATAAGCTGTGGTTTCAAGTGAGACTCATGTGGTGCTATTGTTCTCAGGACCTTAGTCATGAGGCGGGGCACACGGGGTCGTGGACCACACACCAGAGCTTCCTCTTCTTCACGGGATGAGGATGAGCAGCCGGACCTTTCTCAGGTCTTAGGCTCTATTGCTGAGACACTCGCCATACTGGCGGCTCGGCAAGCTATACCAGCGTCGGCGGCACCTACTCCACCGCCCGTAGCTCTAGTACATCGTACAGCTGGAGTTGAGGCCTCCATCCTTCCACGGGAGTGTGGACCCTCTTACTACGGAGGCTTGGATCCTCCAGGTTGAGAAGATATTTGCAGTGCTCGCTCCTACAGAGGAAGAGAAAGTGGCATGGGCAGTTTTTATGCTAGAGGGCGAAGCCCACCATTGGTGGTTGTCCGCATTGAGGACAAGGGACTTGACCATGCAAGGTCAACCGTGGACTTGGGAGGAGTTTAAGGACACGTTCTATAGGAAGTATTTCCCGGTTGGAGCTCGGGAAAAGAAAGAGAGAGAATTCATCAACCTTGAGCAAGGTTCGATGTCTGTGGCCGCTTATGAGGCCAAGTTCTCGGAGCTATCACGCTTCGCGACACATATGATTGCCACCGAGGCAATGAAGGCGAGAAGATTTGAGCAAGGGCTCAAGGATGTTATTATGGAGAAGGTTTCCGTTTTCAGGCATGCTACCTACCCTGAAGTGGTAGACAAGGCCTTATTGGTCGAGGCCAATTCTGAAGCGGTGTCTAAGAAGAGAGAGTTGGCAAGAGGCCAAGCCAGTAGTTCAGCACCTCCAGAGAGGCGGGCTCGTACCGGCCCTTATCAGTATACATGGCCAGCACCACAGATGAGGCCGACTTATGCGCCTCCAGCCCCACGACAGTACGTGCCACAGGCACCTCGACCTCAGGCTCTTCCGGCCCCAAGGCCAGTTGCACCGCAGGTGGCGAGGCAAGCACCACCTTCGGCCCCTCTGGCCTACTCATATGAGGTCTGCACTTCATGCGGCAAAAGGCATCCGGCAGGAGATTGTCGAAGAGGATCTGGTGGATGTTATCATTACGGTCGCCAGGGCCACATGATCAGGGATTGCCCTACCCGGCATTTACCAGGCCAGTCTCAGGGGATTAGGCCACCAGCGCGCCCAGCAGGATCATACCAGGAGTCATCTCAGACTACCCGGTCTACACCTCAGTCTTGCCAGGCAAACCAGGGGCGAGTTTTTGCCTTGACAGAGGGTGATGCACTTGCATCTGATGATGTTGTGCAAGGTACGCAGTTAGAGTTAATTTCTTTATTCGTGATTATTATGTTATGCTCTATTCTCTGCGTACGTACTTGGCATGTTCTATATGTATATATACCTACATGTATACGCTGTTGATGCATGGATTAACTCCGCTAGTTAAAATTTCAGGAACCCTACTAGTCAATGAGTATTTGGCTCGAGTGTTGATTGATACCGGGTCTACTCATTCATTTGTCTCGTCGAGTTTTTCAGAAGGCTTTTTTGTAGAGCCAAGTCAGCTAGAACTGGAGTTAGCCATTTCGACTCCTCTCGGCAAAATCGTAGTGGCAGATAAAGTGTATAGAAATAGTGTGGTCCAAGTTGGAAGCCACGAGTTGGCGGTTGATCTCATCTTCCTTGGATTCCAAGACTTTGATGTTATATTGGGAATGGATTGGTTAGCAGCACATCATGGGCATGTAGCTTGCTTTGAGAAAATGGTACTCTTCAAGCCAGTAGAAGAAAAACCATTCCACTTCCGCGGGTTGAAAAGTAGATATATTGCTCGTTTTGCGGCGATGAGCTTAGCTAACCCCGAGGCAAAGAACTCATCGACTATTCCGGTTGTGAGTGAGTTCCTAGATGTATATCCAGAGGAGTTGCCAGGATTGCCTCCAGACAGGGAGATTGAGTTTGCGATCGAGATTGCACCAGGCACAGCTCCTGTTTTCAGGGCTCCGTATTGAATGGCCCCTATTGAACTCAAAGAGTTAAAGACCCAGTTGGAAGAATTACAAGGTCTTGATTTCATTCGACCAAGTGTCTCACCGTGGGGTGCCCCGGTATTGTTTGTTAAGAAGAAAGATGGCTCGATGCGGATGTGCGTCGATTACAGGCAATTGAACAAAGTCACTATAAAGAATAGGTATCCCTTGCCTAGGATTGATGACTTGTTCGATCAGTTGAAGGGAGTGAGATTTTTCTCGAAGATAGACCTTCGATCGGGTTATCACTAGCTGAAGATTAAGGTGGAAGATGTTCCCAAAACTGCTTTCAGGACTCGGTATGGACACTACAAGTTCTTGGTGATGCCTTTCAGACTCACGAACGCGCCGGCAGCCTTTATGGATTTGATGAATCGGGTGTTTCGGCCATATCTTGATAGGTGCGTGATTGTATTTGTTGATGACATTTTGGTCTATTCCTAGACACGGGAAGATCACGCATGCGACCTATGCCTTGCTTTGGAAATGCTAAGAGAGCACCAGCTATACGCCAAACTTAGCAAGTGTGAGTTTTGGTTGGAAGAGGTGGCATTCCTAGGCCACGTTGTTTCTGCAGAAGGTATCTCGGTAGATCCAAAGAAGATCGAGGCAATTATGAGTTGGGCGAGGCCCAAGAGTGTCACGGAGATACGCAGCTTTCTTGGGTTGGTAGGCTACTACAGGAGATTCGTAGAGGGTTTCTCTAGCCTCGTAGCACCACTCACTTACCTGACGAGGAAGAATGCAAAGTTTATATGGAGTGATAAGTGCGAGATCAGTTTCACGGAACTAAAGAAGAGGCTTACTACAGCCCCTGTCCTTACTGTGCCATCTGGACCTTATGGGTATGAGGTGTATAGTGATGCCTCACACGTTGGACTTGGGTGTGTACTCATGCAGCACAAGAAAGTCATTGCCTATGCATCGAGACAACTGAAGGAGCATGAGAAGAATTACCCCACGCACGACTTAGAGCTTGCGGCGGTCGTGTTTGCACTTAAGATTTGGCATCATTACCTTTATGGGGTGGAGTTCTATGTGTTCACGGATCACAAGAGTCTCAAGTATCTCTTTTCCCAAAAGGAGCTGAATCTAAGGCAACGGCGTTGGATGGAATTTTTGAAAGACTATGATTGTACCATTCAATACCACCCGGGTAAAGCAAATGTAGTGGCCGATGCTTTGAGTAGAAGACTTCCGGGGTTATTAGCACACATGTTGGTGCAGGAATGGAAGCTACTTGAAGATTTGGCAAATCTGGACATTAGTGTGAATAACTCTGTTCGTAGTCCTATCTTGGCAAATGTCACGGTTCGGCCATACATAATAGATTTGATCCAAGAATACCAAGCCACGGATGCTGAATTGTTGGCTTATCAGGACAAGGAAGTTGCTAAGGGTAGTGAGGACTTCTCTCTCACTAGTCGGGGTGCTATCACATTCAAGGGAAGGCTGTGCGTCCCAGCCAATGCAGATCTTCGAAGAGAGATTTTGGATGAAGCACACCGTTCGAAGTACACAGTGCATCCAGGGGGTACAAAGATGTATCGGAACCTCAAGAGTCACTTTTGGTGGCGGAATATGAAGAGGGAGGTTGCGGAATATGTAGCACGGTGCTTGGTGTGTCAACAGGTAAAAGCAGAACACATGCGACCCGCAGGTCTATTACAGTCCCTTCCTATTCCCGAGTGGAAATGGGAGAACATATCCATGGATTTCATAGCTGGCTTGCCAAAGACGGCAAGGGGCTCAGATGCGATATGGGTAGTAGTGGATCGTTTGACAAAGTCCGCTCATTTCCTACCGTACCGAACTACTTTCAACTCTAGCCAGTTGGCCGCTCTATACATCAAGGAAGTGGTGAGGTTGCACGGAGTGCCCGTCAGCATTGTGTCGGATCGGGATCCAAGATTCACGTCAAGATTTTGGAAAAGTTTCCAGGAGGCTATGGGTTCCCGACTTGATTTCAGCACCGCCTTTCATCCACAGACGGATGGAAAAACCGAGAGAGTGAACCAAGTCATTGAAGACATGCTTCGGGCTTGTATGTTAGATTTCAAAGGCAGTTGGGAAGAGCACTTGCCTTTGGTTGAATTTGCCTATAATAACAGCTATCAGGCGAGTATCCAAATGGCACCATTTGAGGCCTTATATGGGCGAAGTTGTAGGTCTCCTCTCTATTGGGATGAGGTAGGAGAAAGGAAAGTACTTGGTCCGGAGTTGATTGAGAAAACTGCAGGCACAGTTAAGATCATTCGGGATCGATTGAAAGCCGCTCACGATCGCCAGAAAAGTTATGCGGACACGCGCCGTAGGGACTTGGAATTTCAAGTAGGAGATCAAGTTTTTGTGAAAGTATCTCCTAGCAAAGGGATCATGAGATTTGGAAAGCGAGGCAAGCTCAGTCCTCAGTATGTTGGGCCTTTTGAGATTATCACACTAGTTGGTGAGGTTGCTTACAGGGTAGCTCTCCCACCTCACATGGCCGCAGTTCACAACGTCTTCCATGTGTCTATGCTTCAGAAGTACATTGCGGATCCTTCGAATGTCATAGACTTGGAACCGTTGGAGATTCGAGAGGACCTCACCTTGATTGAAAAGCCGGTTCAGATTTTGGATCGAAGAGATCAGGTGCTTCACAACAAGACAATCCCTTTGGTTCTTGTGCAATGACAACACCATGCTCGAGAAGAAGCTACATGGGAGCGTGAAGCCGAAGTCAAAGCAAAGTACCCAGAATTAATTGAATGAGTTTTGTATAGGTTTTGTATATGTGGCTTGTATTTTTGTTTTGATTATGTAATGCATGTCCCGTCCAAATTTCGAGGATGGAATTTTTGTAAGGGGGGGAGGATGTAGAGCCCCAGACTTTTTTATGCTTAATACATGGCACTTTCGTTGCCATTTTGCCTTTAAAGAGGTATAATTAACAAATAAGGATGAAATTGGAAATTTCAACACGTCAGAAATGCTCCTTTCAAAAGTACGAACCCAACGCAAGTTGAATCGTCAAAATCGGACGAACGAGTCAAAAGATATGGCCAAAACAGTCTGGACCTGAAGGCAATCGTAGCTCGGAAGGCGCTAAGGACATAGCTCGGAAGGCGCTAAGAACGTAGCTCGGGAGGCACTAAGGACGTGCTCTGATAAGGCATGGACAACGCATAGACAACGTACTCTGATAACGGGTACGTCGTGCAGCAGACAACGTGTGCGTTGTACAGCAACAACGTGTACGTTGTACAGCTCACAACGTGTACGTTGTACAGCTCACGACGGGCACGTTGTACATAAGACAACGGACAACGTGTAACAGCTCACAACGGGCACGTTATACATAAGATAACGGACAACGTGTTACAGCTCACAACGGGTGCGTTGTACATAAGACAACGGACAACGTGTTACAGCTCACAACGGGTGCGTTGTACATAAGACAACGGACAACGTGTTACAGCTCACAACGGGTGCGTTGTACATAAGACAACGGACAACGAGCACAGCACAACGTGTTCAACACTGTTCACAGCACAACGTGTTCAACACTATTCATAGCACAACGTGTTTGGCACTGTTCACAGCACAACGTGTTCAGCACTGTTCACAGCACAACGTGTTCAGCACTATTCACAGCACAAAGTGTTCGGCACTATTCACAATCGAGTTTTCACAGAGATTTCAGTAAGGGTATTACGGTCTTTTGGTCGGTTTACTCTTACCTTAAGAGTTTAACCCGAGCCTTTAGGGCATCATTCGACACTTAGAGAGTTTGAGAGAATAGGAGAAAGGGGAGAGGGCGATTCCAACCTAGGGTTTCCACTTTGGAAGAGAAATCAAAGGGGTTTTGAGACCCTAGATCACTTCAAGTTCGGCTTTTCTCCAAGATCACGGCTCAAGCACCCGTGGAGAGCATTCCCCAAGCTAGGGTAGCACCTCACGGTCGTTTTTGGAAGGGGTTTCTTCCTCATTTCTTCAAGGTCGGTACTTCTTACTACCCTCCTAGTTATAGTTTCTCTTTTCCCTTTATTTCCCTTTGTTTTCCTTCATTTACACATGTATTATGAGATGGGTTGTGAATGGTGAATGGGAATGGTGAATGGAGATGAATGTGGGCGAATGGATGCCGTGTGGATGATGTGGTGAATGAATGGGAAAGGGCATTGTACTAATAATGAACATACAAGTGTGATGTGAGCATAACCCACCTAGAAAAGCATGATTTAAGTTTAAAGGAATAATGAATAATGAAGACACCATGTTTGATGAAATGCCAAGGTGAATAAAGTGAGTTGTAAATTAGGAAATGCATGCCTAATAAATTATGAATATTGCTAGGGCCTATGATAGTGTGTTTTCTTGCTTTCCCTAAATGATATGTATATTACATTGCTAAAATCATTGATGTTTTATGGGTTGTGAAATTACCCAAATGTCATATTTAAATTTAAATGCAAGTATGTACACGGTTCCCACGAGCACGGCATGCATGACATGATTTATCGAGGTTTTCAAGAACATGGTTAGAGGTGGGACATATCCTACGATATGTTTTACCTCGCTTTTCACAAGAAAACAAGAACCAACATTCCATGAGGGGTCTCCCCTCACTCATAAGTGCATATCATGAAGAAGGGCCTCCCTTCCCTCGCAAGTACATACATATCATAAGAAGGGTTTCCCTTCCATCGCAAGTACATCTCACAAGGACATCTCACAAGTGAAAGAACATGACATGAGCATTTAGGAAGAAGGGTCTCCCTTCCCTCACAAGTAGTTTACTTTTCCAAGCATGATACAAGCAAGCATGACATGGCATGACAAGCATGGGCATTTAGGAAGAAGGGTCTCCCTTCCCTCATAAGTAGTTTACTTTTCCAAGCAAGCATGACATGGCATGACACACATGGCACGCATGATACGATAAGATAAGACAAACATGACAAGTTTTCAAGCACGGAAATGGTATTTTCAAGTCAAGTCAAGTACACGATGTTTTCAAGAGGTTTCATCGGCTTTCTACGAAATAGAAGCATGATTATAAATTGTTTTGCTTCCTTGTATGATGTAAATTGTTCCTGTTCTATATATGCAACTTGCTTCCTACTCTATGTATGCTATCTGTATACTATGACTGTTGGTTAGTATTTAGTACCCGCTGAGTATTCCATGCTCAGCCGTACTTCTTATGTCGGCAGGTTCTGAGGGAGCTGCTGCTTCATTTGACGTTTGTGCTCCTGGTCCATGGGTGGAGGAGGAGTACGTCGAGGAGCCTTTGGAGGAACCTCCAGTAGAGGGTTACCATTAGGTGGTTGTAGATTCTGAGTGAATAGCTATGGGTGAGATGAGAGATATACATTCATGTATTTTGGCGGGTCTGTCCGCACTTTCTTTTGGATTCCTTTTGTGTAAACTTAGATTCATATATACATAGAGGTTTGTTTAGACTTCCGCTGTGCTATGTTAGGTTATGTTTCCGCTGTTTATATCCTCTATTGTATATGCTCTATGGGTTTTTGCAGGTTGGTTTGTCAAGCAAGTCATGTAAGCCATGATTAGTCGTCCAAAGTTCACTCTAACTCCTAGGGTGGGTCTTGGGTCGCGACACCAGGGATGTTCGGGTGCTAGCCTCTAGCTCACAAGTTAAACAGACATGAATGTCAAGGGTAGGGCATATCCCTTGGATATGTCATACTTGACTCACAAGAAAACATGACAAGCAAGAATCACGAAGCATGGAAGGATGTTAGTGTACTAAGACCAGGTACGGGTACTAACATCTGTCCCAAACATGTATGAGAGGATGCTGGTATACTAAGACCAAGTACGGGTACTAGCATTTGTCTCCATGTAAAATAACAAGCATCAAAGGGTACTAGTGTACTAAGACCAGGTACGGGCACTAGTATCTGTTTCCAAGACAAGAATAATGTGAAAGTATGCTAGTGTATTAAGACCAGGTACGGGCACTAGCATATGTTTCCAAAGCAAACAATGAAAGGGTGTTAATGTACTAAGACCAGGTACGGTCATTAACATTTGTTTCCAACAAGTATGAGAGGATACTAGTATACTAAGACCAGGTACGGGTACTAGTATCTGTCTCCAAGCAAGAATCAAGAAATAATGGAAGGATGATAATGTACTAAGACCAGGTACGGGCATTATCATCTGTTCCCAGGTAAACAAGAAAATTCACAAGCAAGTAGACAAGAAAACACGCATGATATTCACGAGACATATAAGGAACCCACAAGAAGCATAAAATAGAAAGTGTAATTCACAAGAATCACAAGGAAGGTGAAATATGTTTAATTAAAGCATGAGCCTAGGTATGAGTTTAAATATGATGTTTAAGATTATACTTGTTATTTGTTATTGCTTCCGCACTCTGATTTACAAATGAAATGATGAACTGTATTATGTACGCTATTTTATTGTTATTATTATTGTTAGCTAATAGCTTGTACTCGCTGAGTATTCCATGCTCAGCCGTACCTTTATATCAGCAGGTACATTATACGAGATGTGGATTCTTGTCCCTCGGATCGAGGTAGCTGAGGGAGAGTAGGAGGCTATTCAGATGGTTAGCCAGATGTTAAGGGTTGGCCTGTGATTTGGGTTAAGGGTGAGAGACATGTATTTTGGGGGTCTTATGTCTAGGGGAAAATTGTATCACTTGAGTTGGGACTCAAGTAAAGGAGTCATGTACATGTTTTATTTTATATTCAATTATTGTAGACAATTTGTGCTTGGAATACCGTTAAGTGATTAAAGAAATTTTTAGTTCTCTATTTTGCATGTCTTGTATACTCCTTGCAGGTGAGTTTAAGTGTAGGTCACGTTGCCAAAGTATCCTAACTCCTGGGGGTATTTTGGGGCGCGACAATAGGAACAACATGTAATCACTATTAGTATTACAAGATTGGTAGTAGAGTGTATTTACCTTGATGAAATCAAAGACTTTGATTCCAAAAGCTTGAACAAGCAAGAAACTTGAGTTCATGGCTAAGAAGCACCAAAGGGAAGAAAGAATCTTGATCCTCCCTCAAGCTTGAGCAACACCTAATTCTTCTTCTTCTTCTCCTCTAAAAATCCTCCAAAAATAGGGCACAAAGGGTTTCTGAAACCCAAAGGCATGAACCCAGCCCTTATATAGGCAAAGGGTAGTGGCTAAAGTCTTAAACACCCTTAATGAAGAAATCTGCGTATGACCGATCGATCGGTGGTACAGACCGAGTGATTGGTGGCTGACCGGTCGATCGGTGGTTTCAACCGAGAGATCGGTCGAAAACACCCTCTCTAAAAATTTTTCCCATACAAAAAAGTTAACCATTCGATAGCTACCGAGCAATCGGTATAAGACCGGTCGATTAGAGGTTATCACCGAGCGATCGGTAGTCCCCTGTTTTCTACAAAACCCTGTTTTCACTACTTGAATCTTCTCCAAACCAATTCTAACACTCTCTTATGCTTCAAACACACTTCTTAAGAATATGTGGACCTATTAAAACATGCACGCCATAAATCCAAATGCGTATATCAACATAAGGCCCATTAGTGTACAAAACCACACTTGAGCATTATTCACATACTATTCACTACTTCTTGAAATGCGGATTCGGGGTTCTACATCCCTCCCCTCTAACAAGGATTTCATCCTTGAAATTAGAACGACACCAAAATCATAACAAAACAAAATACATACAAACCAACGAAGAAAATTACTCAAACAAGTGAGGGTACTTTTCCTTCACTTCGGCTTCTCGCTCTCATGTAGCTTCTTTCTTGGAATGATGCTGCCATTTCACAAGGACTAACGGGATAGTCTTAGTACACAAGACTTGATCACAGCAATCCAAGATCTGAACAGGTTGCTCAATCAACGTGAGATCCTCTCTAATCTCCATAAGATCAAGAGCAATGACGTGTGACGGATCCGAAATGTATTTCCTAAGCATAGAGACGTGAAACACATTATGGACCGCTGCCATGTGAGGCGGTAGTACTATCCTGTAAGCAACCTCACCAACCCTCGTGATAATCTCAAATGGCCCCACGTACCTAGGGCTGAGCTTTCTTTTCTTCCCAAATCGCATGATTCCCCGAGTTGGCAAAATCTTCACAAAGACCCGATCCCCAACTTGGAATTCCAAATCTCTGCGACAAGTATCCGCGTAGCTCTTCTGCCTATCTTGAGTAGTTTTCAAATGCTCCCTGATGAATTTGACCCCTTCTACGGTCCGCTCGATCAACTCAGGGCCAAGTACCTTTCTCTCACCAACTTCATCCCAATATAGCAGTGATCAACAACTCTGGCCATACAGAGCTTCAAAGGGCGCCATTTGGATGCTTGCCTTGTAACTGTTGTTGTAGGCAAACTCAACCAATGGCAAGTGTTTCTTCCAACTGCCCTGAAAGTCCAGCATACAAACTCGGAGCATATCCTCCACAACCTGATTCACCCGTTCAGTCTGCCCATCAGTTTGAGGATGGAAGGCGGTGCTAAAATCTAAACGAGAACCCATAGCACTCTGAAAAGTCTTCCAGAATCTAGAAGTGAACCTAGGGTCTCGATCAGAAACAATGGAAACTAGCACACCATGCAGATGACCCACCTCTTTAACATACAAAGCCACCAACTGATTCGAACTAAAAGTAGTCTGATAGGGAATAAAGTGTGCAGACTTAGTCAATCTGTCTACTATCACCCAAATAGCATCGGAGCCCTTCGCCGTCCGTGGCAAACCCACGATGAAATCCATCGAGATGTTCTCCCATTTCCATTCCGGAATAGGGAGGGACTGTAAAACACCTGCCGGCCTCTGATGCTCGGCCTTCACCATCTGGCACACTAAACATCTAGAAACATACTCAACGACTTCCCTCTTCATGTTTCGCCACCAGTAGTGTCTCTTGAGATTCTTATACATCTTGGTACCTCTCGGATGTACCGTGTACTTGGATCGGTGAGCCTCGTCCAAGATCTCACTCCTCAACACTGTGTTGGCAGGAACACACAACCTACCCCTGGATGTGATAGCACCATTACCATCCAAAGCAAACTCCTGACTGCCATTACCAACCGACTTATCTTGGTAAACAAGCAACTCAGCATCCGAGTTCTGCAACTCCTTGATCCGGCTCAAAATATGCGGCCTAACCGTGATGTTGGACAACACCAGCCCATAGGTGATGTGCTTGAGAGTAGTGTCTAGGTTACACATATCATGCAATAACTTCCACTCTCATACTCTCAAGTGAGCCATGACCCTGTAGGGCTTCCTACTAAGAGCATCGGTTACCATATTAGCCTTACCTGGATGGTACTGAATAGAATCATCATAGTCCTTCATAAACTCCATCCATCGACGCTACCTCATATTCAACTCTTTCTGGAGGAAGAGATATTTCAAGCTCTTGTGATCCGTGAACACAACGAACTCTTCCCCATAGAGGTAGTGATGCCAAATTTTCAGCACAAAGATGATTGCTGCAAGATCTAAGTCGTGTGTGGGGTAGTTTTGCTCATGCTCCTTCAACTGACGTGAAGCATAGGCAACCACCTGCTTATGTTGCATAAGGACACACCCAAGTCCAACAAGTGAAGCATCACTGTAGACTTCAAAACCACCGTTCCCAGAGGGAACTGTGAGAACAGGGATTGTGGTAAGCCTCTTCTTTAATTCCAAGAAATTTGCCTCGCACATGTCACTCCAAGTGAACTTAGTGTTCCTTCGCGTGAGGTAGGTAAGCGGAGCTGCTAAACTTGAAAATCCCTCCACGAGCCTCCTGTAGTATCCTGCCAGGCCGAGAAAACTACGAATCTTGATAACACTCTTCGGCCTTTCCCAATTCATCACTGCCTCAATCTTTGCAGGATCGACTGAGATACCTTCAGCAGATACCATATGTCCAAGAAAAGACACCTTGTCTAACCAGAACTCACACTTACTCAACTTAGCATACAGACTATGCTCTCAAAGAGTCTACAATACCAGGCAAAGATCTCTCGTGAGATCATCCCGTGATTGTGAGTACACAAGAAACACAATCACACACTGATCGAGAGAAGATCTGAACACCCTGTTCATCAGATCCATGAATGCTGCCGATGTGTTAGTCAGCCCAAAAGACATCACCAAAAACTCGTAATGGCCATATCGAGTCCTGAACGCCATCTTCGGAATGTCTTCATTCTTGATCTTTAACTGATGATAACCAGATCGAAGGTTAATCTTTGAGAAGAACCTTGCATCTTTCAACTGATCAAACAATTCGTCTATCCGAGGCAATGGATAACAATTCTTGATAGTGACCTTGTTCAGTTGCTTATAGTCAATGCACATCCGCATCGACCTATCTTTCTTCTTCACGAAGAGCACCAAAACTCCCCAAGGTTACTTGGCAGGATAAAGCCAAGACCTTTCAATTCTTCCAACTGCTCCTTTAACTCTTTGAGCTCAATAGGGGCCATCCTATACAGAGCCCTTGAAATTGGAGTCGTGCTTGGAGCCAACTCAATCGCAAACTCGATTGCCCAATCCGGAGGTAATCCCAGTAAGGTCTCTGGAAAAACATCTATATATTCACACACAACGGGAATGGATGTGGAGTCTCACACCTCCACCTTCTCGAGACTGAGAGCTGCAATGCGAGCAATATCTCTCCTCTGAAGTCCACTAAAATGAAACGACTTCAACCCAATGGGTTTAAAGTTCACCACCTTCTCAAAACACGCCATATGTTTCGTGGTGAGCTGAGAGCCAATCCATACCTAGGATAACGTCAAAATCCCAATCCTGAAATCCCAGAATGATCAAGTCGACTGGCAAGTCGTGCTGCATAACTTGCACAACACTGCCCATATACACTTTATCTATCTCAATAGACTTGCCCAATGGAGTCGAAATGGACAACTCCTGAGGTAGCTTACTCGGCTCGGACGTAAAACCTTTGGCAAAACTTGGTTAGACAAATGAATAAGTGGATCCCATGTCGATCAACACTCTTGCTAGAAACTCATTCACTAGCAACGATCCTGAGAATGATAACTACCCAAGTTACAACATAAACTACACACTTAGTACATATAGATACACACATAGCAAAACACCACGTAGAACGTATACACGTAATATATCATAGCGATACTTAGAACTTTGACAATCTTAATTGTGCGTACCTTGCACAACATCGTCAGATGCCTGTGCGTCTCTATTCGTCATGGCAAAGACCCTACCCTAATTAGCCTGACGAGGCTGCTGGGTGGGCGGCAAGGATCTAGAGGCCTAAGATGAAGACCCTGAAGTGAAGTCTGCCTACCTGGAGGCTGAACTCCATGTGACCCAGTCTGTGACTGCTTACGCGGGTAATCTCGAATCACGTGGCCAACCTCACCACACTGGAAGCATCAACCTGATAGTCTAGGCAATCCCCCATCATGTGCCGATGACCACATACGGCACATTCCTCAAAAGTCTGCGATGTGGAGGGAGCCGGAGGCATAACCCTCGTAGCCTATGATGCCAAAGGATGCGGTGCCTGAGGCATGGAAGGAGGCCTTTGAGCCGGCATCGGCTGAGAGAACTGGTATAGTGCAGTCCTAGTCTTCTTCTCGGACTGTGAAGAACCACTCGATTGACCCCGAGACATGCTCTTCCCGAAGCCACTGTCCCTTCTCCTCATGAACTCTTCCGCATTCTTCTCAGTGATCTTTGCCTTTCCTAATATCTCTCTCCAAGATTCCACTTGGAGAATGGACACCCGATCCCGGATGAAAGCCCTCAAACCCATTTCAAACTTTCTGACCCGTAGGTCCTCAGTTGCCACTAAATGTGGAGCAAATCTAGATAACTCCGCGAACTTATCCTCATACTCGGCTACGCTTATCATTCCTTGCTCTAAAAGCATAAAATCCCTCACCTTCTATTCCCGAATGAACCTGGGAAAGTACTGCTCACGGAAAGTTTCTAGGAACTCTGCCCATGTCCAGGATTCCCCTACTTTTGCAACATCTCTCTGCCTTTGGGCAGCTCGCCACCAATGTTCGGCTTCACCTTCTATCATAAAGGAAGCCCATTCAACTCTTTGTTCCTCAGTGCATCGGAGAGCCCGAAAGGTCTTCTCTAACTGCATAATCCAGGACTCTACCACCATTGGGTTCAGAGTACCATAAAATGTTGGAGGCCGTAGTCTCCAAAAATCTTCGAGCCTCGTGGTGTGATGCACTGGTGTAGGCACAGGAGTAGTCGGTGGGGTAGGAGTAGGTCTGGCTACCAACAAAGCCAAAGTTTCTGCTATCAAATCCATAGCATTCATGAAGTAAAGCTGCTCTTCCTCTCTCAGAATCTCACTCTCGGATCTCGAGTATGGTAACCACGACCCCGAATGCTACGTCTCATGATATCAAATCATGAGATCAATTGGCAAAACATGAGTCTGACTTGGACACCAATCCTCACAGAATATATATAGCAATTCAATAACATGAAATGCTATTACGCATATAGTATACATCAAAGTATACACATAAGAACACAATCACAACTTAGAGTATTCTAGCGTAGCTAAGACACTTGTATTGGGCATCTACCCTTTCCTTTTTGTAATAAGACTGAGGACATAGTCTAACTAGAACCTAGAATAGGATCCTAGACTGACCTAAGGATTCACTTCATAACGGCTATGTCGTAGTAACAAGCCTAACTCAACAAGTCCATCTAAGTTCTAAGTTCAACTCAGAAAACTTACTTCTGCTTAGCCCAAGGGAAACCGATCCCTAGAGTACTGACACCACAACACTAGCCTATGTGACCTAATGCCTTAGCTCTGATACCAAGTCTGTTGTGACCCAAAATACTCCCTAGGAGTTAGGGATACTTTAGCTCGTGACCGCCGTATCATACCTCCAATATGGTACATAAGGCACACATGGAAACTTGTCAGAGTACATAGACAACATAGCAGAAATGATTTATAATGCACAACGGAAACAAAATACACTAAACATAGCGGAAGCAAAGTAAATACTCCTATAACTTGGCCCACACGTGAGCCAACAAAATACAACTGTATACGTATATCAAAAATGTGGAGTGGACAAGTCCCACTCTCACTTAACAATATATAGTATCAATCTACGTAGATCAACAGAAGTCAAAGTCCCGACACCTATCTACCGAACCATCGTCCTGGTAGTGATCCATGGAAGGCTCCGGGTTGAAGTACTTTTCCTCTATCCAAGGTTCCATGCCACACAAATTAAAAGGGACCCAAGCACCTTCCGCTGATAACAAATATCGGCTAAGCATGGAATACTCAGCGTATACAAGCTACTAACAATGAAGCAATAGTAACATAGAGCATACAAATCATGGAGACTGAAATCCTTAAAACATGTAAGAGCGTGGAAACCATGTATTGCATATGTGATGAAATCCGAAATCCGAAACCAATACCGTGTGAGTCAAGTGGTAATCATAGCCTTGTGAGTTCTTGTGAGTTCTTGTGAGTTCATGGAGTTCCTTAGAGTCATTTATGATCCGTAGAGACATTGAGCATGGAGCAAAACCATAGAGATCTTAGAGCATTTCATTTGTGGTCCTTAGAGCTTGTGAGACGATCTTAGACATTATCATAGAGTTCTTGTGAGTTGTGAGTGTGTATCATGATCCTTAGAGCTTGTGAACCGATCTTAGAGATATCATAGAGTTGCTTAGAATCATTCCTTATAAGTCATTTATTGAAAACCCTTTTTCATAACTTTGATAAATCCATGGAAAATATCGGTTCATGCGAGCATATGAGCATATGAGAGTACTAGCATATTTTAACACCCAAAAGCTCTTAGAGGCATTAAATCAAGCACTTAGAGTGCATCATAATGATAACTTAC
The DNA here is from genome assembly GCA_015143295.1 of Tetracentron sinense. Lineage (NCBI taxonomy): Eukaryota > Viridiplantae > Streptophyta > Magnoliopsida > Trochodendrales > Trochodendraceae > Tetracentron > Tetracentron sinense. Next base: position 13,864,913 of record CM026564.1, on the reverse strand, counting down.
ATCCAAGTATAAAAATAACATCCTTTCACAACATAACAAATCAAGGTATATATATAGTGTAGAATGATAAGAACATGTAATCACTAGTAGTATTACAAGATTGGTAGTAGAGTGTATCTACCTTGATGAAATCAAAGACTTTGATTCCAAAAGCTTGAACAAGCAAGAAACTTGAGTTCATGGCTAAGAAGCACCAAAGGGATGAAAGAATCTTGATCCTCCCTTAAGCTTGAGCAACACCTAATTCTTCTTCTTCTTCTCCTCTCAAAATCCTCCAAAAATAGGGCACAAAGGGTTTCTGAAACCCTAAGGCATGAACCCAACCCTTATATAGGCAAAGGGTAGTGGCTAAAGTCTTAAACACTCTTAATGAAGAAATCTGCGTATGACCGATCGATCGGTGGTACAGACCGAGCGATTGGTAGCTGACCGGTCGATCGGTGGTTTCAACCGAGAGATTGCTCGAAAACACCCTCTCTGGAATTTTTCCCCATACAAAAAGTTAACCGTTCCATAGCTACCGAGCAATCGGTATAAGACCGATCGATCGGAGGTTATCACCGAGCGATCGGTGGTCCCCTGTTTTCTGCAAAACCCTATTTTCACTACATGAATCTTCTCCAAACCAATTCTAACACTCTCTTATGCTTCAAACACACTTCTTAAGAATATGTGGACTTATTAAAACATGCACACTATATCAACATAAGGCCCATTAGTGTACAAAACCACACTTGAGCATTATTCACATACTATTCACTATTTCGCGAAATGCGGATTCGGGGTTCTACAGAATGACTCAGAGTCTGAGGGAGACCTTGAGGCTGCCTATGATGAGTTATCTCAAGAATGCCTAAAGCTAAAAAAGGTTCAGTTTTCCATAACCAAAAAGGTCAAATCTATTGAAATGGAAAGAGGTGCCTTAGTCCAAGTGGTTTCAGGGTTGAAAGCTTTTGTGTCACAGCTTGAGGAAGAGAAGGCTTCCCTCCTCGTCAAGACTCAGCTTCTTGAATTTGATTTGCATGTTTGTCTTGATGAGAAGACAAGTCTTGAACTCAAGTTCGCTGATTTTGAGCTAAATTATAGGTGTGGAGATGTGACGGAAACTCCATCTATCTCGAACACTGAGCCTGGTGCTAAAAGGCACCCTCTCCTGAAAATAGAAAGGATCCTTCAACTTAAAAATTCATTCCTATATGTTATAAATATGGAGTGAAGGGTCATATTAAGCCTCGATGTCCTAAACTTCAAAGAATGCCCAATCATGGTTTTGAGAACCAAAATAATCTTTATGAGAATCTTAAAAGGAGAGTTGAGGTCCTAGTGGAGAAGTCTAGGAGTTTGTGTGAAGATGTGATGAAAATTGCTCACAACTCTAGACAGTGGCATGGTCATGACACTCCTTATGCTAGATATAAAGGAGGTAACTGGGAGAACTATAATGTCTGCCATAATTTTAGGACTCAATCTTGGAAAAGGAGGAAGAGGCAAAGGTCATACCTACCTCAACTGAAACGGTTAGAGACTAAATGGTCAATCAAACTGATAAAACCATTTGGGTGAGAAAGGAAGGCTAGAAGGGCTTCACTTAGCCCGTGCCTGTCACAGCCTAGGGTGTGCTAGTATTGTTATACCTTGTCCTAGTGCTATGCTACTTGTATATACTAGTAGATTTTATTCTTTTTACTAGTTGTTATTTGTGTTGGTTTGTTTTTCTGTTTTCTTTATTTTGAAAAATCCAAAAACATTGAAAAACTATAAAATCCAAAAATATTTTTGTCATGTTTCCCTTGTTTGACTTGTATGATCTGCATTCCTTGTGTGATCTTTATTTCTATACTTGTCCAGGGTTGAACATGAGTTTGTTGCTGATTGAGGATATATCACCTTCATAGTTTCTTGGTTAGGCTAAAAATTAGACTAGTTTTATCTAGTATAGTTAGAGACTTATTCATGTGAATATGCTTTACACTTTTACATGCACTCTACTGATTCTATTGAGAGGTCTATTTTCCAATCTGTAGGTGTTTGACTTATCCCAAAAGTGTGACCTTGGATGACCAATCTAAAATGACCATATTGTTAGTCATCCCCATTTTATGTATCCTCCATGAGCAAAAATTGTTTCAATGAAAAGGGCTACCTACTGGGATAGTGTGAAAGTCAATATTGGATGCAAACAGTATGTAATGGCTACCTATGCAGATAGTAGTTAGTTATCTAGGTTGCTAGAGTGAAAGCCTCCGCTACCAATAGTCAGGACTACCTACCTAGATAGTGTGAAAGCCATCATTGCATTATAAGATATGTTCAGATAAAGAACATCAAAAGAAATCTTACAAAGTTTGAAGGTATTTAACCAAAAGTAAAAGAAAAATATTGTGTCAAATAAAATAGATAAAGAAGCACCAAAATGTAAAAAATCAGCATATCTGGATCTAACTAAGTTTGACTTCTTAGATTTATGTCTCTGTGAGTCCCTTTAGTGGTTAATGTCATATCTTTGGAAAGGGAAAGAAACCTTGATCTATTATCTTATCAGACTACACTGCACACATATTGCTTCCCTTTTGAACTGTTCACTAAAGGTGTGTGAATTGGCTATGCTTTAGCATTCCATGAGATTTAGATAGATGTGTATCCTCAGTCGGACTAACTAATTATGTTCTTCATTAGATTTGTAATTTTAAATTATTACTGCTTGGAATGCTTTTGATGCATATTTGTATGGCACTTGATACATTTTTCGTATTATTATTAAGTATTTTCTTATTGGTTGTCATGGGCCTTTCTAGCTTAAGTGCCCTGATTTTGGTGGTGTTCTTGATCTTAGGGGGAGAAGATCAAGTTGAGTTGTTGAGGGGAAGTTTGTGCTTTATATTGCTATTTTGTTCCCCGCTCTTTAGTCCCGCATTGTCTATATTTAATTGGTTGTATTGTGATTGCCTTGATATTTCACATGTGTTAAATTGGCATATTCTTTATGATATTGGCTTCATGCCTACCTTTGGTAATTGTGCCAAAAATGGGGAGAATGTTGGGAATTATTTTCCTAGTTCAGTACATTCCTTGCAATACATGTGGTTATTTATTTTCATATTCCACATATGCTTCACTGGGTATTTTGTTTATGAGCATGTGCAGGTGCAGGGTTGCTGCAGACAGATCTTACTTGACAAGAGCTTTAGTATCTTCATTTAAGTTTATTTGTCAATTGGTTTCATGTAATTGTGTTGGAGTCATGTATTACCCCAATTCACCATTTGATGTATTTGGGTGAGTTTGTGTCAAGATATGTACTTCAGTTTGGTTTTGCCACAAAATTGCCAAAGGGGGAGATTGTAAAGTCAATGTTTTTAGTGTTGGCTTATTTCGGTGTCAAAACAAGTGAGTCTAGTGTATCTTGTGTCATTACCTTCAAGCATCCACGACAAGTGAAGATGAAGACCGAAGAAGATCGGTTAAAGACTCAGTTGAAGACATTTTGATCATATCTTTCATTTCACTCATAGGATGGTAAGTGACCTAGATACCATGTTACCTTAGGTGGGAATTGACTTAGACTAATCATACTATGATACCTTAGGTAAAAATTGACTTAGAATAACCATATGGACCCTAGGTGACTAGATATGTAGCCAAAAACAAGTTAGAGGTTCTTAAAGTTCTTAAAAAAACCAAGGTTTCTTGTAAGAGACATATCTCTCAAACCATGCATCGGATTTTGCTCCATAATATATCACATCGATCGTGTAAAAAAGATCTACAACTTTTATGAAGGAAGCAAGAGCTAAAAATGACTTCTTATATGTCGGTCGACCAAAAAAGTATTGGGTCAACCCAGACCTCAACTGTTTTTCTATGGGAAAAAATTCCGGGCCCAAAGTGTAACTTGGGTCGATCGTAGTGTACATTTAGGTCAACCCAGTGCACTTTGGGTCGACCCAATCCCTATTTTTCTTGCTATTTCGGTTTTGGTAACTTCTATATCTTGGTTTTGGGTTCTCTATTTAATGTGAACCCTTCTAGTCCGTGAATGGTGACTTTGGGAGAGTGTTAAGAGGGTATTAGGCTATCTCTAGAGTTCATAGAAACTCCATATTTTTTTTCTCTCATTTCCTTTATTATTTTCTATTCTATCCTAGAGTTTACAAGCCAATGTTCCATTATTGCTTGCTTGGACTTTTTCATTGATGGAATCCATCTAGAATTTGATTTTAATCAAACCATCAACCCGTTCTGGAAAACAAAAATTGGCCGTAGTGTTCTGGAGCCTTTGCAAAGGAGATCGATCCGAGGAGGATCATGGATGTGTGATTTGGTTGGTGGAATCCGAAGCCGTCATTGACGGAGATCGAACGTGGAGATCATGGTTATCGAGACACAAGAGAAGAACAGGCTACTGCGGTAGAGTGCAAGTCCTGCTAGATCGTTATTACTTATTGAGGCATGTAGGACTAGCTGCGGATCGAGGAAGTTGAGTCCTATTTGGGTGAGGTTCGAGTCTATAAGTATCTGGTACTTTGTCTGAGTGGATTCTCGTTGCTGGACTAGGTCTCGTGGTTTTTCCCGAAAGGGTTTCCACGTAAAAATTGCTTGTGTTGTGGTTTGCTTGTTTTCCTTATTCCACACTTTAAGTTCATTATCCCTTAGTTAATAACTTAATTGTTAAATATTAAAAAGGGTAGATAGACTTTGTAGGGAGACCTAACCACCCCCTTGAATTTATGAGTTCTCAACTCAAGCATTGATTTGAGGTTCACCGGATATTTTTTCATCCTTGATGACTTCTTTGGCGAATTCTTTCTCGTACAGCCTCTTCTTGAAGTTCTTCTTATGTTTCAAGAACTTCTTGAATTTTCTAGCAATGAGGGCTATATCTTCATCTTCCTCATTTTCTTTCTCATCACTCTCATTCAATTGAGAGGATTTTAGAGCAAGACCTTTCTTGAGCTTGGGCTCATTCTCTTGGTCCTTCATTATGACCTCATGGGTCATGAGTGATCTGATGTCGCGACCCAAAATACCCCCTAGGAGTTAGGGTTACTTTGACTCGTGACCGGCATATCATACCTCCAATATGATACCTAAGGCACACATGGAAACTTGTCAGAGTACATAGACAAACCTAGTGGAAACGATATACAATGCACAGTGGAAACAAAAATACACTAAACATAGCGGAAGCAAAGTAAATACTCCTATAACTTGGCCCACACGTGAGCCAACAAAATACAACTGTATACGTGTATCCAAAATATGGAGTAGATAAGTCCCAATCTCACTTAACAAAATATAGTATCAATCTACGCAGATCAACAGAAATCGAAGTCACGACACCTATTTAATGACCCATCGTCCTGGTAGTGATCCATGGAAGGCTCCGGGTCGAAGTACTCTTCCTCTATCTAAGATTCCGTGCCACACAGATCAAAAGGAACCCGAGCACTTGCCGATGATAACAAATATCGGCTGAGCATGGAATACTCAGCGTATACAAGCTACTAACAATGAAGCAATAGTAACATAGAGCATACAAATCATGGAGACTGAAATCCTTAAAACATGTAAGAGCATGGAAACCATGTATAGCATATGTAATGAAATCTGAAATCAGAAACCAATACCGTGTGAGTCAAGCAGTAATCATAGCCTTGTGAGTTCTTAGATTTTATAGAGTTCATAGAGTTATTTATGATCCGTAGAGACATAGAGATACCATAGAGCAAAATCATAGAGCCAATACCATAGAGATCTTAGAGCATTTCATTTGTGATCCTTAGAGCTTGTGAAACAATCTTAGAGCTTATCATAGAGTTCTTGTGAGTGTGTATCATGATCCTTAGAGCTTATGAACCGATCTTAGACAAATCATGGAGTTGCTTAGAATCATTCCTTATAAGTCATTTGTTCCAAAACCCTTTTTGTAGAATTGAAGAAATCCATGGAAAACATCGATTCATGCGAGACATGCGAGCACATGAGCATACAAGAGTACTAGCATATGTTTTGACACCCAAAACTCTTAGAGGCATTAAATCAAACACTTAGAGTGCATCATAATGATAACTTACATTCAAGTATAACACAACCTTTCACGCCATACAATTCAAGGTACATATATAGTAGGTAATAAGAAGAATAACCCAAGGTAACTAGTAGCATTGCAAGTTTGGTAGTAGAGTGTATCTACCTTGATGAAATCAAAGACTTTGATTCCAAAAGCTTGAACAAGCAAGAAACTTGAGTTCTTGGCTAAGAAGCACCAAAGGGATGGAAGAGTCTTGATCCTCCCTCAAGCTTGAGCAACACCTAATTCTTCTTCTTCTTCTCCTCTCAAAATCATCCAAAAATAAGGCACAAAGGGTTTCTGAAACCCTAAGGCACGAACTCAGCCCTTATATAGGCAAAGGGTAGTGGCTAAAGTCTTAAACACCCTTAATGAAGAAAATCTGCGTATGACCGATCGATCAGTGGTACAGACCGAGCGATCGGTGATTGACCGGTCGATTGGTAGTTTCAACCGAGAGATCGGTTGAAAACACCCTCTCTGGAATTTTTTCCCATACAAAAAAGTTAACCGTTCGATAGCTACCGAGCGATCGGTATAAGACCGGTCGATCGGAGGTTATCACCGAGCGATTGGTGGTCCCCTATTTTCTACAAAACCCTGTTTTCACTACTTAAATCTTCTCCAAACCAATTCTAACACTCTCTTATGCTTTAAACATACTTCTTAAGAATATGTAGACCTATTAAAACATGCACGCCATAAATCCAAACGCGTATATCAAAATAAGGCCCATTAGTGTACAAAACCACACTTGAGCACTATTCACTACTTCGTGAAATGCGGATTCGGGGTTCTACATCTGAGGAGCTCATCGATTGCTAATCTGGTGAGATCATTGGCTTCTTGAATAGTCGTCACCTTGGGAGCCCAATGCTTTGGTAGTGAGCGAAGCACCTTCCTCACATTCTCTGCATTAGAGTACACATTGCCAAGAGACTTTATTTAATTATTTTTAAAAGCCACTCAGAGGGAGCAGGGGGTTTGGCAGACCCCTACCAGTTTATCGATTGGAAAAAAATTTGGGGGAGACGTAAAACCTTACCCCTACAAAGACACAACAAGGGGGGACATAAACCAAAACCCTTGAGAAAAACCAAAGGACAAGGGGAGTCAAAAACCCCTAACCTAATACAAGACTGTTGTGACGCCTCGAACCCATGCCTTAGGGAATCATGTTTCGAGACGCATCCCCAGTCGTCATTACCACTCAACGGAAGACTTTACCCGCGAAAATACATGAATTTTCAAACTTTTATTCAAGAGTTTACATAACCAATAACAACTAGTCATCACAATAACACATCATAAGCAATACCTCACTAGCTACAACAGCCTTTACTTTTGGCATCACAAATGCGTGAGTATACTTTCTAAAATTTATCAAGCATAGCTCATTGCCAATCGGCAACCGCTTCAAAATTTAAAGACATAAAATGAGGGATGAGTCATAGAGCCCAACAAAATCCACAGTCCATCAAGACTATTTTCCATATAAAAACATCCACCATATCGATATAGTACTACAGTTCAATTCTCATATCATAATAATATATGCAGAATCATAATTCATGAACCGAGGTCACTTAGAGCTTTTTCACCATATTCCTAGGTTCCCGACCTCTAATTGCCATGTTCACCCAATCACTGTCCATGACACCAGGTTACCGTTCTAGATAACCACTCACATTCTATTTTTGAGTCCGCAAACTTGATCGACTAGGCCTTTGCCCATGTACAATCCTTACCCTAGAGTCCGTAGACTCAATATCCAATTTAGAGTCCTTAGACTCGTTATCCATTTCAGAATCCTATTACCATGACGTCCCATACCACCATGATAACTATCGAGATCAACCGGGCTTACACCCAATGAAATCAAACCTTGAGTCCTTAGACTCCTTACAACCTTGAGTCCTTAGACTCCGTACAATCTTGAGTCCTTAGACTCATCACACAATCAATAAACTTTACCATTTCATGACATACCTAAGTACAGTAATCCCTATTCCTCAACCTGTCTTGGGACATAACTCCCTCAAAGTCTTATTGGATCATACCGAAGTACAAAGGTCATCACCCCTAAAAGTATTGTTGGAACATATTGAAGTACAAAGGTCCCCACCCCTCAAGCCAACATTCATTTATCCAAACCAAGCTCTATTGGGACATACCTAACTACAACGATCTCCACTCCTTAACCTGTCTTGGGACATACCTAAGTACAATAAACCTCATTCTTCATCCTGTCTTAGGATATTATTTCCTCAAAGTATTGTTGGAACATACCAAAGTACAGAGGTCTTCACCCTTCAAAGTTGTAGAGCCCCGGACCTTTTCACAGTTAATACATGACACTCTCGTTGTCATTTTTTCCTTTTTAAGAGGTATAATTAATAAATAAGGAAGAAATTGGAAATTTCAAAACGTCAGAAATGTTCCTTTTCAAAGTACGACCACAACGCAAGTTGAATCGTCAAAATCGGATGAACGAGTCAAAAGATATGGCCAAAACAGTCTGAACCTGTAGGAAATCGTAGCTCGGAAGGCACTAAGGACGTGCTCTGACGTCGTACTCTGATAACGTAGCACAGACAACGTACTCTGATAATGTATACTGTGTGCATCCGTTGTACAGCTCACAACGGGCACGTTGTACAACTCACCACGGGCACGCTGTACATAAGACAACGGACAACGGGCTCAGCACTATTCACAACACCACGAGTTGGCACTATTCACAGCACCACGAGTTGGCACTATTCACAGCACCACGAGTTGGCACTGTTCACCGCACAACGAGTTGGCACTGTTCACCGCACAACGAGTGGGCACTATTCACGACACAATGTGTTCAGCACTATTCACGGTCCTCGCGTCATTGCAGAAATCCCAGTAAGGGTATTACGGTCTTTTGGTCAGTTCACTCTTACCTTAAGAGTTTAACCCGAGCCTTTAGGGCATCATTCGACACTTAGAGAGTTTGAGAGAATAGAAGAAAGAGGAGAAGGCGATTCCAACCTAGGGTTTCCAGTTTGGAGAGAAATCAAAGGGTTTTTGAAACCCTAGATCAACCTCAAGCCCGTTTTCTTCAAGATTTCGGTTCAGGCATTGTGGAGCTCGCGATCCAAGCTAGGGCAGCAACTCACAGTCATTTGGAAAGAGGGTTTCTCCCTCATTTCTTCAAGGTCGGTACTTTTTACTACCCTCCTAGTTCTAGATCCTCTTTTCCCCTCATTTCTCTTTATTTTCTTTCACTTACACATGTGCTATGAGATGGATGAATGGTAAATGGTAAATGGTGAATGGAGATGTAAGGGGCGATTGGATGCAAGTGGTTGTGTGCTGATGATTAAAATGGGGAAGGGCATTGTTCCAATAATAAACATACATGTATGATTGAGTAAAACCATCTAGAAAAGCATGTTGTAGGGTAAATCCATAATGAACACACCATGTTTGATGAAATGCCAAGGTGAATACAGTGAGCTATAAATTAGGAAATACATGCCTAATAAATTCTGAATATTTCTAGGGCCTATGATAGTGTGTTTCCTGTTTTGCCTAAATGCAATGAATATTGAATTGCTTAATCTTTGACGCTATATGTGTTGTGAAATTACCCAATGGTCATGTTTAAATTTAAATGCAAGTATGTACACGGTTCCCACGAGCACGTCACGCATGACATGATTTATCGAGGTTTTCAAGAACATGGTTAGAGGTGGGACATATCCTACGATATGTTTTACCTCGCTCTTGGCAAGGACAAGTCAATCATGCATTATCATAAGAAGGGTCACCCATCCCCTCGCATGACATGTATAGCATGGCATGACACGCATAGCATAGCATTCACATGACACGCATAACTCTGCATGGCATTACACGCATGGATGCTAGTTGCGACGGGCTATGAACGGCAACTAGGCATTCACATTCCGCATGGATGCTAGTTGCGACGGGCTATGAACGGTAACTAGGCATACCCATCTGCATATAGGGTACTAGTTGCGACGGACTATGAACGTCAACTAGGCATGTGAACAGGTTTAAATTATGAACAAGCAAGCATGATACTCGCATGACACGCATGACATGACATGGCACGCATGATGCAAGCATGACAAGCATGACACGGTTAACAGGTTCACAATCACGCAAAGGGTATTTCAAGTCAAGTCAAGTGCACGATGTTTTCAAGGGTTTTATCAGTCTTTCTGAATGCAAGCATGAATATAAATTGCTTTACTTCCTTGTATGATATAAATTTTTCCTGTTCTATATATGCAAATTTGTTTCCTACTTTATGTATGCTATCTGTATACTATGACTGTTGGTTAGTATTTAGTACCCGCTGAGTATTCCATGCTCAGCCGTACTTCTTATGTCGGCAGGTTCCGAGGGAGCTGCTGCTCCAGTTGATGTTTGTGCTCCTGGTCCATGGGTGGAGGAGGAGGACGTCGAGGGGCCTTTGGAGGAACCTCCCGTAGAGGGTTACCATTCGGCGGTTGTAGATTCTGAGTGGATAGCTGTGGGTGAGATGAGAGATTATATCCACATATTTTGGCGGGTCTGTCCGCACTTTCTTATGGATTGCTTTTTGTATAAAACTTGAATTTAAGTATGTATATACATAGAGGGTTGTTAGTCTTCCGTTGTGCCATGATAGAGTATGTTTCCGCTGATAATGTCCTCTATTGTATATGCTCTGTGGGTTTTTGCAGGATGGTTTGTCAAGCAAGTCATGTAAGCCATGATTAGTCGTCCAAAGTTCACTCTAACTCCTAGGGTGGGTTTTGGGTCGCAACAGAAGTGGTATCAGAGCCTAGGCTTTAGGTCTCTAGGGTCACTTAGAATGTTATACCACGGCTTGACAAGAGAATATGTGGGGAAACAAGTTAGGATGGAAGTAAGTCGGAAGTGAGTCTTGTTCTAAGTGTGAGACTAAACGTTAGTCTTAATCTAAAAGGGTTGCTCCAACCAAGCACAGGTCTTAGAAACACTAGAACACCAAGATATAATATTACAACTACTCTGATGACTTGACGAGATGAATATGATGGTACTATACTTTGTATGTAGTATTGTTATATGGTGTTATATGCTATATGGTGTGCGTACAATGTACTTATACTATTATGTGTGGTATTGTTAGGGGGCATTAAATGTGGTGTGCATACTATATGTCACGTACTAAGTGACAACCAATGTGTTAGGAATTAATTCCCAGCTAGACTTATGAGTTGAGTAATACTCCGGCTGGAGTTCAGACTATGTGTGAGTTGGTAAATGGTGGTAGGTCCTTGCCATACCCTGCACTATGGGGTCTTCGTAAATAATAGCCTTCCGAGTGAGACAATAGAATTCTCCTTCGTCTTACAAAAAAAAAAAAAATAATAAATAAAAATTTAGAATTTACGAAAATAGGGACATAGGCTTGATAAGTAATATTATGAGCATTTGGTGTAATTTTAAACTTGTTAAACTATACTAGATGCGTCTTACATCATAAAGAAATATAAATCACACATCATGGTATGACAATAATTCCATGAAACCCCACGACTAGTTGAAACAGTTATAGATAGTAATGCGTTTTAACTCAAGGAACAAATATAATTTTAACAACCCAGGGATGCTCGATGCACGCTTCTAAGTACAGTTGCGCATTTTCTGCAGCACGTCTTAGACCCAGTGCTCAGTCCCAATTATACATAATTTTTGGATGAGCTCACGGATGTTTGATGCACATTTCTAGATGCGCCCCTGCAGCACGCCCTAGACTCAGTGCTCAGTCCTAGTCTAGATACAGATGCGCGTTCATTCTGCAGCACGTTCTAGACACAATGCCAGTCCAAAATAATAAAGAAATTACTAACTCCATTGGGTAGCATGCATGTTCATACATATCGTGAGCAGCATACATAGCATAGGCATCATGCATCGCATAAGCATCATACATTTCATACATGGCACGCATTTCATACATGGCATGAACATCAAAAAAAAAAAAATATATATCATATACACATCCCGCATGCATCATGTAGATCTTAGAAGCATTATACATGTCACCAGATTTAGAGGGCATCACCTAAACAACTCAATTAGATGAACTAGTCATTAGTATTAGTTTCAAACGGGCTAAGGTCTTAGGTTTGTGATCAGTTAATAACTGTAGAGCCCCGGACCTTTTCACATTTAATGCATGACACTTTCGTTGCCATTTTGCCTTTAAAGAGGTATAATTAATAAATAAGGAAGAAATTGGAAATTCCGAAATGTCAGAAATGTTCGTTTTCGAAGTACGAACCCAACGCAAGTTGAATCGTCGAAATCGGACGAACGAGTCAAAAGTTATGGCCAAAACAGTTTGGACCTGCAGACCACCGATCGCTCGGTCCATGGAGCGATCGATCGGTCCAAAACCGATCGCTCGGAGGCTATCGACTGGTCGAGATTTTTGTATGGGGAAATTTTCCAGAGAGTGAAATTTTAACCGATCGCTCGGTTATGAAACCGATCGATCGGTAGGCAACCGATCGATCGGTCATTAACACCGATCGCTCGGTACTCGCGTTTTTGCAGAAAACTTAGTAAGGGTGTTTTAGTCTTTTGGGCAGTTTACTCTTACCTTAAGAGTCTTGCCCGAGCCTTTAGGGCTTATTTTACAATACTTAGAAGATTGAGAGCTAAGGAGAGGAGAAGAAGGCGATCCCTAACCTAGGGTTTGATTTTTGGAGGAGAAATCAAAGGGTTGTGAACCCACACTCACCTCAAGTCCATTTTCTTCGAGATCTCGGCTCAAGCTCGTGTGGGGCACTCTCCTCAAGCTAGGGCAGCAACTCACGGTCGTTTTGAAAGGGGGATTTCTTCCTCATTGTTCAAGGTCGGTACTTCTTACTACCCTCCTAGTTATAGCTTCCCTTTTCCTTTATTTCTTCTTGTTTTCCTTCACATATATATGTGTTATGAGATTGGTGGTATGAATGGTGAATGGAGATGGATGTTGGCGAATGGATGCCGTGTGGATGATGTGATGAACGAATGGGAAAGGGCATTGTACTAATAATGAACATACAAGTGTGATGTGAGCATAACCCACCTAGAAAAGCATGATCTAGGTTTAAGTGAATAATGAACACACCCCATGTTTGATGAAATGCCAAGGTGAACAAAATAAATGATAAATTAAGGGAACCCACGCTTGAAATTGTTAGGGTTCATGATAGTGTGTTTCCTACATTTCTTAAAATGCGTAGATTATTACTCACTTAAATTGCTATATGCTATGCTTTGTGAATTACCCCAAATTGCCATATTTAATTCCAAATGCAAGTATGCACACGATCTCACGAGCACGCATGAAATGACGTGATTTACCGATGTTTTAAGTATGGGACGTAGAGGTGGGGCATCTCCTAAGATATGTTTCACTTCGCTTTTGACAAGGGCAAGACAATCATGCATTGCATAGGGAAAGGTCTCCCATCCCCTCGCATGACATGCATAGCATCGCATGACACGCATAGCATAGCATGGCATGACACGCATAGCATAGCATCACACATCACGCATGGATGCTAGTTGCGACGGGCTATGAACGGCAACTAGGCATTCACATTTCGCATGGATGCTAGTTGCGACGGGCTATGAACGGCAACTAGGCATTCACATTCCGCATGGATGCTAGTTGCGACGGGCTATGAACGGCAACTAGGCATTCACATTCTGCATGGATGCTAGTTGCGACGGGCTATGAACGGCAACTAGGCATACCCATCTGCATATAGGGTACTAGTTGCGACGGACTATGAACGGCAACTAGGCATGTGAACATGTTTAAATTATGAACAAGCAAGCATGATACTCGCATGACACGCATGATGCAAGCATGACAAGCATGGCACGGTTAACAAGTTCCCAATCACGCAAAGGGTATTTCAAGTCAAGTCAAGTGCACGATGTTTTCAAGGATTTTATCTGTCTTTTTGAATGCAAGCATGAATATAAATTGCTTTACTTCCTTGTATGATATAAATTGTTCCTGTTCTATATATGAAATTTGTTTCCTACTTTATGTATGCTATCTGTATACTATGACTGTTGGTTAGTATTTAGTACCCGCTGAGTATTCCATGCTCAGCCGTACTTCTTCTGTCGGCAGGTGACGGCGGAGCAGCAGCTCCATTTGATATCTGTGCTCCGAGTCAATGGGTGGAGGAGGAGTGCGTCGAGGAGCCTTTTGAGGAACCTCCAGTAGAGGGTTACCATTAGGTGGTTGTAGATTCTGAGTGGATTAGCTGTGGGTGAGATGAGAGATTATATCCATGTATTTTGGCGGGTCTGTCCGCACTTTCTTCTGGTTACTTTTTGTATAAACTTGGACCATATGTATATACTTAGAGGTTTGTTAGACTTCCGCTGTGTTTTATAGTTATGTTTCCGCTATAATGTCTTCTATTGTATATGCTCTGTGGTTTTTTACAGGTTGGTTTGTCAAGCAAGTCATGTAAGTCATGATTGAGTCGTCCAAGATTCACTCTAACTCCTAGGGTGGGTTTTGGGACGTGACAGAAGTGGTATCAGAGCTTAGGCTTTAGGTCTCTAGGGTCACTTAGAATCTTATGCCATGGCTTGACAAGAGCATATGTCAGGAAACCAGTTAGGAAGGAAGTAAGTCGGGAGCGAGTCTGGTTCCAAGTGTAAGACTAAACTTTAGTCTTAGTCTAAAATGGTTGCTTTAACCAAGTACGGGTCCTAGGTACGCTAGAACACTAAAGTATAAGTATAATGTGATGAATACTCTGATTACTTGATGTGATGTATATTAGTATTATAGAACTAATACAGATCGAATTATTGTGAAACAACATTGAAATAAACTGTGTTTTCAAGTGAGACTCATGTGGTGCTATTTTTCTCAGGACTTTAGTCATGAGGCGGGGCACACGGGGTCGTGGACCACACACCAGAGCTTCATCTTCTTCTAGAGATGAGGATGAGCAGCCGGACCTCTCTCAGGTCTTAGGCTCTATTGCTGAGACACTCGCCATCCTGGCGGCTCGGCAAACTATACCGGCATCAGCGGCACCTACTCCACCGCCCGCTGCTCCAGTACATCGTACAGCTGGAGTTGAGGCATTCAGGAGATTGAGGCCTCCATCCTTCCATGGGAGTGTGGACCCTCTCGCAGCAGAGGCGTGGATCCTCCAGATGGAGAAGATTTTTGCGGTCCTCTCGCCTACAGAGGAGGATAGGGTAGCATGGGCAGTTTTCATGCTAGAGGGTGAAGCCCACCATTGGTGGTTGTCCGCATTGAGGACACGAGACTTGACCATGCAGGGTCAACCTTGGACTTGGGAGGAGTTTAAGGACACGTTCTATAAGAAGTATTTCCCGGTTGGAGCTCGGGAAAAGAAAGAGAGAGAATTCATCAACCTTGAGCAAGGTTCGATGTCTGTGGCCGCTTATGAGGCCAAGTTCTCGGAGCTATCACGCTTCGCGACACATATGATTGCCACCGAGGTAATGAAGGCGAGGAGGTTTGAGCAAGGGCTCAAGGATGTCATCATGGAGAAAGTGTCAGTTTTCAGGCACGCCACTTACGCCGAAGTAGTGGATAAGGCCTTATTGGTTGAGGCCAATTCTGAAGCAGTGTCTAAGAAGAGAGAGTTGGCGAGAGGCCAAGCCAGTAGTTCAGCACCTCCAGAGAGGCGGAATCGTACCGGACCTTATCAGTATACATGGCCAGCACCACCGATGAGGCCGACTTATGCGGCCCCAGCACCACGGCAGTACGTGCCACAGGCACCTCGACCTCAGGCTCTCCCGGCCCCATGGCCAGTTGCACCTCAGGTGGCGAGATATGCTCCACCTCAGGCCCCTCCTACCCGCACACACGAGGCCTGCCCTTCATGCGGCCGACGGCACCCAGCTGGGGATTGCCTAAGAGCATCGGGTGGATGTTTTCACTGTGGTCGCCAGGGCCACGTGATCAGGGATTGCCCTACCCGGCATTTACCAGGCCAGTCTCAGGGGATTAGGCCACCAGCACGCCCAGCAGGATCATATCAGGCGTCATCTCAGACTACCCGGTCTACACCTCAGTCTCGCCAGGCGAACCAGGGGCGAGTTTTTGCCTTGACAGAGGGTGATGCACTTGCATCTGACGATGTGGTGCAAGGTACGCGTTAGGAGTTATTTTCCTTATTCGTGATTGTTGTGTTATGTTTTATTCCTTGTGTACGTAGTTGGTATGCTATATATATATTTACTTACGTGTATACACTGTTGAGGCTTGAATTGACGTAACTAGCTAAAATTTCAGGAACCCTACTAGTCAATGAGTATTTGGCTCGAGTGTTGATTGATACCGGGTCTACTCATTCGTTTGTCTCGCCGAGTTTTTCAGAAGGCTTTTCTGGGGAGCCAAGTCAGCTAGAACCGGAGTTATCCATTTCGACTCCTCTTGGCAAAACAGTATTGGCAGATAAAGTGTATAGAAATGGTGTGGTCCAAGTTGGAAGCCACGAGTTGGCGGTTGATCTCATCGTCCTTGGATTCCAAGACTTTGATGTTATATTGGGAATGGATTGGTTAGCAGCACATCATGGGCATGTAGCTTGCTTTGAGAAAATGGTACTCTTCAAGCCAGTAGAAGGAAAACCATTCCACTTTCGCGGGTTGAAAAGCAGATCTATTGCTCGTTTTGCGGCGTTGGGCGTAGCTAACCCCGAGGCAAAGGACTCATCAACTATTCTGGTTGTGAGTGAGTTCCTGGATGTATTTCCAGAGGAGTTGCCAGGATTGCCTCCAGACAGGGAGATTGAGTTTATGATCGAGCTTGCACCAGGCTCGGTTATGAAACCGATCGATCGGTAGGCAACCGATCGATCGGTCATTAACACCGATCGCTCGGTACTCGCGTTTTTGCAGAAAACTTAGTAAGGGTGTTTTAGTCTTTTGGGCAGTTTACTCTTACCTTAAGAGTCTTGCCCGAGCCTTTAGGGCTTATTTTACAATACTTAGAAGATTGAGAGCTAAGGAGAGGAGAAGAAGGCGATCCCTAACCTAGGGTTTGATTTTTGGAGGAGAAATCAAAGGGTTGTGAACCCACACTCACCTCAAGTCCATTTTCTTCGAGATCTCGGCTCAAGCTCGTGTGGGGCACTCTCCTCAAGCTAGGGCAGCAACTCACGGTCGTTTTGAAAGGGGGATTTCTTCCTCATTGTTCAAGGTCGGTACTTCTTACTACCCTCCTAGTTATAGCTTCCCTTTTCCTTTATTTCTTCTTGTTTTCCTTCACATATATATGTGTTATGAGATTGGTGGTATGAATGGTGAATGGAGATGGATGTTGGCGAATGGATGCCGTGTGGATGATGTGATGAACGAATGGGAAAGGGCATTGTACTAATAATGAACATACAAGTGTGATGTGAGCATAACCCACCTAGAAAAGCATGATCTAGGTTTAAGTGAATAATGAACACACCCCATGTTTGATGAAATGCCAAGGTGAACAAAATAAATGATAAATTAAGGGAACCCACGCTTGAAATTGTTAGGGTTCATGATAGTGTGTTTCTTACATTTCTTAAAATGCGTAGATTATTACTCACTTAAATTGCTATATGCTATGCTTTGTGAATTACCCCAAATTGCCATATTTAATTCCAAATGCAAGTATGCACACGATCTCACGAGCACGCATGAAATGACGTGATTTACCGATGTTTTAAGTATGGGACGTAGAGGTGGGGCATCTCCTAAGATATGTTTCACTTCGCTTTTGACAAGGGCAAGACAATCATGCATTGCATAGGGAAAGGTCTCCCATCCCCTCGCATGACATGCATAGCATCGCATGACACGCATAGCATAGCATGGCATGACACGCATAGCATAGCATCACACATCACGCATGGATGCTAGTTGCGACGGGCTATGAACGGCAACTAGGCATTCACATTTCGCATGGATGCTAGTTGCGACGGGCTATGAACGGCAACTAGGCATTCACATTCCGCATGGATGCTAGTTGCGACGGGCTATGAACGGCAACTAGGCATTCACATTCTGCATGGATGCTAGTTGCGACGGGCTATGAACGGCAACTAGGCATACCCATCTGCATATAGGGTACTAGTTGCGACGGACTATGAACGGCAACTAGGCATGTGAACATGTTTAAATTATGAACAAGCAAGCATGATACTCGCATGACACGCATGATGCAAGCATGACAAGCATGGCACGGTTAACAAGTTCCCAATCACGCAAAGGGTATTTCAAGTCAAGTCAAGTGCACGATGTTTTCAAGGATTTTATCTGTCTTTTTGAATGCAAGCATGAATATAAATTGCTTTACTTCCTTGTATGATATAAATTGTTCCTGTTCTATATATGAAATTTGTTTCCTACTTTATGTATGCTATCTGTATACTATGACTGTTGGTTAGTATTTAGTACCCGCTGAGTATTCCATGCTCAGCCGTACTTCTTCTGTCGGCAGGTGACGGCGGAGCAGCAGCTCCATTTGATATCTGTGCTCCGAGTCAATGGGTGGAGGAGGAGTGCGTCGAGGAGCCTTTTGAGGAACCTCCAGTAGAGGGTTACCATTAGGTGGTTGTAGATTCTGAGTGGATTAGCTGTGGGTGAGATGAGAGATTATATCCATGTATTTTGGCGGGTCTGTCCGCACTTTCTTCTGGTTACTTTTTGTATAAACTTGGACCATATGTATATACTTAGAGGTTTGTTAGACTTCCGCTGTGTTTTATAGTTATGTTTCCGCTATAATGTCTTCTATTGTATATGCTCTGTGGTTTTTTGCAGGTTGGTTTGTCAAGCAAGTCATGTAAGTCATGATTGAGTCGTCCAAGATTCACTCTAACTCCTAGGGTGGGTTTTGGGACGTGACAATAACATAATCAAGTGTGAAGCTTATCATCAGTAAGAAAACTACTTGTATAATTGTACGATTATAATTGTACTTAGATACATACATGATGTGCTCGCATAGGTTGGGGGCTTGAGTCCAACTTCTGCTTAGGAGAAGTTGTTGCCCTTAAGATGCAACTAAGGAGTTAGCCTTAGACCATAACCAGTTGTAACACAACCAACATCGCATCTTGGCTTCGCTAGGAACCTTTGAGTATATTATTATGCTATGGTATGTGTATCTTGATGTATGTTCTAGACTTTGATAAATAATTACTATTATGAAAATACAATATCGGATTTTGATGGGATTCAAGTGAGACTCATGCTTTGCCATCGTCCTCAGGAGTAAACCATGAGATGTGGCGATCAGAGTCGTGGATACCACACTAGGAGGGGTGGAGTATCTCCTCCTCCATTGAGGGATGAGCAGCCTGATCTCACTCAGGTCTTGGGATCCATAGCAGAAACACTAGCAATACTTGCCACTAGGCAGCCCACTACCCCCATTCCTACGGCGGTACTTGTACCTACCCCTACACATCATGCCACAGAAAGTGAGGCACTTTGGAGGATGAGGCCTCCGGTGTTCTATGGTGATATGGACCCATTGGTCGCAGAAGCATGGGTTATGTACCAGTCCTCTAGACATATGCTGGTACGGAGTCCTCCCACTGCACCACAGGCTTCTCTTTCGGTTGCTCCACCGGCATCGCACGCGGCTACCGTGCAGCCACCCCGCCTCGCAGTATCTCAGGCAACAGGATATGCACCCTCCACCTACTCTTACGAGATATGTACCCGTTGTGGGAGGAGGCATGTGGCAAGAGAGTGTAGGAGAATCTCCGGTGGATGTTTCCACTGTGGTCGCCAGGGCCACCTGATCAAGGATTGTCCCAGCCGTCAGATGCCACCTTATTCTCGGGGAAGTAGGCCCACGGTTAGGCGGTCACCTCCGCTGGGCTCTACACAAGGATTAAACCCCCAGCAGTCCACACAGCCCCCTTACTAGGCTAACCAGGGACAAGCCTTTGCCACTCCAGGATAGAATGCTCAGGCACCAAAGGATATGGCATGAGGATGTGAGAGGGAGAAGAAAATTTTTTTGTGTGCAGAAGGGAATGTATTTTGTGTTTAGTCATGGGCAGTCAGTTGCCACTTGTATGTAATTGTGCTACCTTATGTTATGAAAGTTTTTCCTGCTATTTAGAATGATGTTGAGTTTTATGAGAAAACTAGGTGCCTCGCCGATAAGTGAGTGCCTAGGATATTGATTAATAGAGGATTATCATATCGTTCAGTAGGAAAGGTTAGGCATGGGGAAGTATCCTCGATTGATTTAGTAACGCCCTAATTTCGAGGACGAAATTCCTATAAGGGGGGGAGGATGTAGAGCCCCGGACATTTTCACAGTTAATACATGACACTCTCGTTGTCATTTTTGCCTTTTTAAGAGGTATAATTAATAAATAAGGAAGAAATTAGAAATTTCGAAACATCAGAAATGTTTCTTTTCGAAGTACGACCACAACGCAAGTTGAATCGTCAAAATCGGATGAACGAGTCAAAAGATATGGCCAAAACAGTCTGAACCTGTAGGAAATCGTAGCTCGGAAGGCACTAAGGACGTGCTCTGACGTCGTACTCTGAAAACGTAGCACAGACAACGTACTCTCATAACGTATACTGTGTGCATCCGCTGTACAACTCACAACGGGCACGTTGTACAACTCACCACGGGCATGCTGTACATAAGACAACGGACAACGGGCTCAGCACTATTCACAACACCATGAGTTGGCACTATTCACAGCACCACGAGTTGGCACTATTCACAGCACCACGAGTTGGCACTATTCACAGCACCACGAGTTGGCACTATTCACAGCACCACGAGTTGGCACTGTTCACAGCACCACGAGTTGGCACTGTTCACAGCACCACGAGTTGGCACTGTTCACCGCACAACGAGTGGGCACTATTCACGACACAATGTGTTCAGCACTATTCACGGTCCTCGCGTCATTGCAGAAATCCCAGTAAGGGTATTATGGTCTTTTGGTCAATTCACTCTTACCTTAAGAGTTTAACCCGAGCCTTTAGGGCATCATTCGACACTTAGAGAGTTTGAGAGAATAGAAGAAAGAGGAGAAGGCGATTCCAACCTAGGGTTTCCAGTTTGGAGAGAAATCAAAGGGTTTTTGAAACCCTAGATCAACCTCAAGCCCGTTTTCTTCAAGATTTCGGTTCAGGCATTGTGGAGCTCGCGATCCAAGCTAGGGCAGCAACTCACAGTCATTTGGAAAGAGGGTTTCTCCCTCATTTCTTCAAGGTCGGTACTTTTTACTACCCTCCTAGTTCTAGATCCTCTTTTCCCCTCATTTCTCTTTATTTTCTTTCACTTACACATGTGCTATGAGATGGATGAATGGTAAATGGTAAATGGTGAATGGAGATGTAAGGGGCGATTGGATGCCAGTGGTTGTGTGGTGATGATTAAAACGAGGAAGGGCATTGTTCCAATAATAAACATACATGTATGATTGAGTAAAACCATCTAGAAAAGCATGTTGTAGGGTAAATCCATAATGAACACACCATGTTTGATGAAATGCCAAGGTGAATACAGTGAGCTGTAAATTAGGAAATACATGCCTAATAAATTCTGAATATTTCTAGGGCCTATGATAGTGTGTTTCCTGTTTTCCCTAAATGCTATGAATATTGAATTGCTTAATCTTTGACGCTATATGTGTTGTGAAATTATCCAATGGTCATGTTTAAATTTAAATGCAAGTATGTACACGGTTCCCACGAGCACGTCACGCATGACATGATTTATCGAGGTTTTCAAGAACATGGTTAGAGGTGGGACATATCCTACGATATGTTTTACTTCGCTCTTGGCAAGGACAAGTCAATCATGCATTATCATAAGAAGGGTCTCCCATCCCCTCGCATGACATGCATAGCATGGCATGACACGCATAGCATAGCATTCACATGACACGCATAACTCTGCATGGCATTACACGTATGGATGCTAGTTGTGACGGGCTATGAACGGCAACTAGGCATTCACATTCCGCATGGATGCTAGTTGCGACGGGCTATGAACTGTAACTAGGCATACCCATCTGCATATAGGGTACTAGTTGCGACGGACTATGAACGGCATCTAGGCATGTGAACAGGTTTAAATTATCAACAAGCAAGCATGATACTCGCATGACACGCATGACATGACATCGCATGATGCAAGCATGACAAGCATGACACGGTTAACAGGTTCACAATCACGCAAAGGGTATTTCAAGTCAAGTCAAGTGCACGATGTTTTCAAGGGTTTTATCAGTCTTTCTGAATGCAAGCATGAATATAAATTGCTTTACTTCCTTGTATGATATAAATTGTTCCTGTTCTATATATGCAAATTTTTTTACTACTTTATGTATGCTATCTGTATACTATGACTGTTGGTTAGTATTTAGTTCCCGCTGAGTATTCCATGCTCAGCCGTACTTCTTATGTCGGCAGGTTCCGAGGGAGCTGCTGCTCCAGTTGATGTTTGTGCTCCTGGTCCATGGGTGGAGGAGGAGTACGTCGAGGGGCCTTTGGAGGAACCTCCCGTAAAGGGTTACCATTAGGCGGTTGTAGATTCTGAGTGAATAGCTGTGGGTGAGATGAGAGATTATATCCACGTATTTTGGCGGGTCTGTCCGCACTTTCTTATGGATTGCATTTGTATAAAACTTGAATTTAAGTATGTATATACAAAGAGGGTGGTTAGTCTTCCGCTGTGCCATGATAGAGTATGTTTCCGCTGATAATGTCCTCTATTGTATATGCTCTGTGGGTTTTTGCAGGATGGTTTGTCAAGCAAGTCATGTAAGCCATGATTAGTCGTCCAAAGTTCACTCTAACTCCTAAGGTGGGTTTTGGGTCGCGACAGAAGTGGTATCAGAGCCTAGGCTTTAGGTCTCTAGGGTCACTTAGAATCTTATACCACGGCTTGACAAGAGAATATGTGGGGAAACAAGTTAGGATGGAAGTAAGTCGGAAGTGAGTCTTGTTCTAAGTGTGAGACTAAACGTTAGTCTTAATCTAAAAGGGTTGCTCCAACCAAGCACAGGTCTTAGAAACACTAGAACACCAAGATATAATATTACAACTACTCTGATGACTTGACGAGATGAATATGATGGTACTATACTTTGTATGTAGTATGGTTATATGGTGTTATATGCTATATGGTGTGCGTACAATGTACTTATACTATTATGTGTGGTATTGTTAGGGGGCATTAAATGTTGTGTGCATACTATATGTCACGTACTAAGTGACAACCAATGTGTTAGGAATTAATTCCCAGATAGACTTATGAGTTGAGTAATACTCCGGCTGGAGTTCAGACTATGTGTGAGTTGGTAAATGGTGGTAGGTCCTTGCCATACCCTGCACTATGGGGTCTTCGTAAATAATAGCCTTCCGAGTGAGACAATAGAATTCTCCTTCGTCTTACAAAAAAAAATAATAATAATAAATAAAAATTTAGAATTTACGAAAATAGGGACATAGGCTTGATAAGTAATATTATGAGCATTTGGTGTAATTTTAAACTTGTTAAACTATACCAGATGCGTCTTACATCACAAAGAAATATAAGTCACACATCATGGTATGACAATAATTCCATGAAACCCCACGACTAGTTGAAACAGATATAGATAGTAATGCGTTTTAACTCAAGGAACAAATATAATTTTAACAACCCAGGGATGCTCGATGCACGCTTCTAAGTACAGTAGCGCATTTTCTGCAGCACGTCTTAGACCCAGTGCTCAGTCCCAATTAAACATAATTTTTGGATGAGCTCACGGATGTTTGATGCACGTTTCTAGATGCGCGCCTGCAGCACGCCCTAGACTCAGTGCTCGGTCCTAGTCTAGATACAGATGCGCGTTCATTCTGCAGCACGTTCTAGACACAATGCCAGTCCAAAATAATAAAGAAATTACTAACTCCATCGGGTAGCATGCACGTCCATACATATCGTGAGCAGCATACATAGCATAGGCATCATGCATCGCATAAGCATCATACATTTCATACATGGCACGCATTTCATATATGGCATGAACAACAAAAAAAAAATATCATATACACATCCCGCATGCATCATGTAGATCTTAGAAGCATTATACATGTCACCAGATTTAGAGGGCATCACCTAAACAACTCAATTAGATGAACTAGTCATTAGTATTAGTTTCAAACGGGCTAAGGTCTTAGGTTTGTGATCAGTTAATACCATAATCAAGTGTGAAGCTTATCATCAGTAAGAAAACTACTTGTATAATTGTACTTAGATACATACATGATGTGCTCGCATAGGTTGGGGGCTTGAGTCCAACTTCTGCTTAGGAGAAGTTGTTGCCCTTAAGAAGCAACTAAGGAGTTAGCCTTAGACCATAACCAGTTGTAACACAACCAACATCGCATCTTGGCTTCGCTAGGAACCTTAGAGTATATTATTATGCTATGGTATGTGTATCTTGATGTATGTTCTAGACTTTGATAAATAATTACTATTATGAAAATACAATATCGGATTTTGATGGGATTCAAGTGAGACTCATGCTTTGCCATCGTCCTCAGGAGTAAACCATGAGACGTGGCGATCAGAGTCGTGGATACCACACTAGGAGGGGTGGAGTATCTCCTCCTCCATTGAGGGATGAGCAGCCTGATCTCACTCAGGTCTTGGGATCCATAGCAGAAACACTAGCAATACTTGCCACTAGGCAGCCCACTACCCCCATTCTACGGCGGTACTTGTACCTACCCCTACACATCATGCCACAGGAAGTGAGGCACTTTGGAGGATGAGGCCTCCGGTGTTCTATGGTGATATGAACCCATTGGTCGCAGAAGCATGGGTTATGTACCAGTCCTCTAGACATATGCTGGTACGGAGTCCTCCCACTGCACCACAGGCTTCTCTTTCGGTTGCTCCACCGGCATCGCACGTGGCTACCGTGCAATCACCCCGCCTCGCAGTATCTCAGGCAACAGGATATGCACCCTCCACCTACTCTTACGAGATATGTACCCGTTGTGGGAGGAGGCATGTGGCCAGAGAGTGTAGGAGAATCTCCGGTGGATGTTTCCACTGTGGTCGCCAGGGCCACCTGATCAAGGATTGTCCCAGCCGTCAGATGCCACCTTATTCTCGGGGAAGTAGGCCCACGGTTAGGCGGTCACCTCCGCTGGGCTCTACACAAGCATTAAACCCCCAGCAGTCCACACAGCCCCCTTACTAGGCTAACCAGGGACAAGCCTTTGCCACTCCAGGATAGAATGCTCAGGCACCAAAGGATATGGCATGAGGATGTGAGAGGGAGAAGAAAATTTTTTTGTGTGCAGAAGGGAATGTATTTTGTGTTTTGTCATGGGCAGTCAGTTGCCACTTGTATGTAATTGTGCTACCTTATGTTATGAAAGTTTTTCCTGCTATTTAGAATGATGTTGAGTTTTATGAGAAAACTAGGTGCCTCGCCGATAAGTGAGTGCCTAAGATATTGATTAATAGAGGATTATCATATCGTTCAGTAGGAAAGGTTAGGCATGGGGAAGTATCCTCGATTGATTTAGTAACGCCCTAATTTCGAGGACGAAATTCCTATAAGGGGGGGAGGATGTAGAGCCCCGGACCTTTTCACAGTTAATACATGACACTCTCGTTGTCATTTTTGCCTTTTTAAGAGGTATAATTAATAAATAAGGAAGAAATTGGAAATTTCGAAACATCAGAAATGTTCCTTTTCGAAGTACGACCACAACGCAAGTTGAATCGTCAAAATCGGATGAACGAGTCAAAAGATATGGCCAAAACAGTCTGACCCTGTAGGAAGTCGTAGCTCGGAAGGCACTAAGGACGTGCTCTGACGTCGTACTCTGAAAACGTAGCACAGACAACGTACTCTGATAACGTATACTATGTGCATCCGCTGTACAACTCACAACGGGCACGTTGTACAACTCACCACGGGCATGCTGTACATAAGACAACGGACAACGGGCTCAGCACTATTCACAACACCACGAGTTGGCACTATTCACAGCACCACGAGTTGGCACTATTCACAGCACCACGAGTTGGCACTATTCACAGCACCACGAGTTGGCACTATTCACAGCACCACGAGTTGGCGCTATTCACAGCACCACGAGTTGGCACTATTCACAACACCACGAGTTGGCACTATTCACAGCACCACGAGTTGGCACTATTCACAACACCACGAGTTGGCACTATTCACAACACCACAAGTTGGCACTATTCACAGCACCACGAGTTGACACTATTCACAGCACCACGAGTTGGCACTATTCACAGCACCACGAGTTGGCACTCTTCACAGCACCACGAGTTGGCACTGTTCATCGCACAACGAGTGGGCACTATTCACGACACAATGTGTTCAGCACTATTCACGGTCCTCGCGTCATTGCAGAAATCCCAGTAAGGGTATTACGGTCTTTTGGTCAATTCACTCTTACCTTAAGAGTTTAACCCGAGCCTTTAGGGCATCATTCGACACTTAGAGAGTTTGAGAGAATAGAAGAAAGAGGAGAAGGCGATTCCAACCTAGGGTTTCCAGTTTGGAGAGAATTCAAAGGGTTTTTGAAACCCTAGATCAACCTCAAGCCCGTTTTCTTCAAGATTTCGGTTCAGGCATTGTGGAGCTCGCAATCCAAGCTAGGGCAGCAACTCACAGTCATTTGGAAAGAGGGTTTCTCCCTCATTTCTTCAAGGTCGGTACTTTTTACTACCCTCCTAGTTATAGATCCTCTTTTCCCCTCATTTCTCTTTATTTTCTTTCACTTACACATGTGCTATGAGATGGATGAATGGTAAATGTTAAATGGTAAATGGTGAATGGAGATGTAAGGGGCGATTGGATGCCAGTGGTTGTGTGGTGATGATTAAAACGGGGAAGGGCATTGTTCCAATAATAAACATACATGTATGATTGAGTAAAACCATCTAGAAAAGCATGTTGTAGGGTAAATCCATAATGAACACACCATGTTTGATGAAATGCCAAGGTGAATACAGTGAGCTGTAAATTAGGAAATACATGCCTAATAAATTCTGAATATTTCTAGGGCCTATGATAGTGTGTTTCCTGTTTTGCCTAAATGCTATGAATATTGAATTGCTTAATCTTTGACGCTATATGTGTTGTGAAATTACCCAATGGTCATGTTTAAATTTAAACGCAAGTATGTACACGGTTCCCACGAGCACGTCACGCATGACATGATTTATCGAGGTTTTCAAGAACATGGTTAGAGGTGGGACATATCCTACGATATGTTTTACCTCGCTCTTGGCAAGGACAAGTCAATCATGCATTATCATAAGAAGGGTCTCCCATCCCCTCGCATGTCATGCATAGCATGGCATGACACGCATAGCATAGCATTCACATGACACGCATAACTCTGCATGGCATTACACGCATGGATGCTAGTTGCGACGGGCTATGAACGGCAACTAGGCATTCACATTCCGCATGGATGCTAGTTGCGACGGGCTATGAACGGTAACTAGGCATACCCATCTGCATATAGGGTACTAGTTGCGACGGACTATGAACGGCAACTAGGCATGTGAACAGGTTTAAATTATGAACAAGCAAGCATGATACTCGCATGACACGCATGACATGACATGGCACGCATGATGCAAGCATGACAAGCATGACACGGTTAACAGGTTCACAATCACGCAAAGGGTATTTCAAGTCAAGTCAAGTGCACGATGTTTTCAAGGGTTTTATCAGTCTTTCTGAATGCAAGCATGAATATAAATTGTTTTACTTCCTTGTATGATATAAATTGTTCCTGTTCTATATATGCAAATTTGTTTCCTACTTTATGTATGCTATCTGTATACTATGACTGTTGGTTAGTATTTAGTACCCGCTGAGTATTCCATGCTCAGCCGTACTTCTTATGTCGGCAGGTTCCGAGGGAGCTGCTGCTCCAGTTGATGTTTGTGCTCCTGGTCCATGGGTGGAGGAGGAGTACGTTTTCGAGGGGCCTTTGGAGGAACCTCCCGTAGAGGGTTACCATTAGGCGGTTGTAGATTCTGAGTGAATAGCTGTGGGTGAGATGAGAGATTATATCCACGTATTTTGGCGGGTCTGTCCGCACTTTCTTATGGATTGCTTTTTGTATAAAACTTGAATTTAAGTATGTATATACAAAGAGGGTGGTTAGTCTTCCGCTGTGCCATGATAGAGTATGTTTCCGCTGATAATGTCCTCTATTGTATATGCTCTGTGGGTTTTTGCAGGATGGTTTGTCAAGCAAGTCATGTAAGCCATGATTAGTCGTCCAAAGTTCACTCTAACTCCTAGGGTGGGTTTTGGGTCGCGACAAAAGTATTATTGGAACATACCGAAGTACAAAGGTCCCCATCTCTCGAGCCAACATTCATTTTTCCAACCTCTATTGTGACATACCTGCTACCGTAGATCACCTTTGGTGTGCTCAAATATAATTAACCCAAACGCACACTTTTTATTGTAAGATAGTGACAAAACGGGGTCGATCCATAGAGACTTGTTAAATGGGTACTAAAATGCTAAGATGAAAATTAAAAATAAAATAAAACTAATGGAACAAATAAGAAAAGAAACCTTTTTTTAAAGTTGAATAAGAATAGGGGATCTGGATTTCACCAAAAATATAATAATATTAATCCTAAAATTAATTTCTAAATCTCCAATAAAACACGATCCAATAAGCAAGCAAATGCTTTGGATCGGAAGATAGCTCTTTTGAAAACTCTAATTAAAATCCAGATTAAATGTTTTCGTAATAACATAATTTTTTGGGTATTTAAAAACTAAAATAAAGATAGATCTTACTGGATTCTTGGTTTCCTCCTTTTTTCCTTATCACGAGTTAGCTGAGCATTGCAAAGAACATACTATCAACTTCGAAATAAATCTTCATTGATAACAAATTTTTCTTCAAAAAGTATATCCTTTTACACCACTCTATCTCCAATGAAATCAGTCAAAAGAGTAAGGAAACTGAGTGAGCAAGGACATGAGGAAGAGAAAATTTGTTTTTAACCTTGATTTGCTTCTCCTTTATGCATAAGCCTCTACTTTACTGAATATTTTGACTCCTTAAATGTCCAAATTAGCAAATTGTCATGAAATGCAATTTTGTTCCCCTTTGAGTTTTCTTTCCAATGCTTTAAATATTGTCTTAATCGAATCTCTCAGTCAAACGTTATGACCAAATTAGTGAGTCATGGTCAGATCAGGTAGGAATTCGGGAAATCTTCCTTTTTTGGGGATTTGTTGCTCAATAACAATACCCATGAAATTTACTTGTTGTTCTTGTAGATATGGTTGCCAAATATCAGCAACCCTTTCTTCTCCTTGATTCAATCCAATTAGATGAGTGAGCCCTGTATGGCTTTTCTCTTTAATGGGCTTTTAGCTTTAAATCTATTCAATTTGTGATTTAGCTTGGGTCTTGGACTTGGGCTTTATCTTCTTTAGAACTTAGACTTGAACTTTTGGACTTGGGTCTTTCTTCTCTAATCCCTTGATTTAGCCTCATTCCTATGCAACTCTCCTAAATTTCTACATAATAAGAGAAAAGCTATCATTAGAAAAATTAAGACAAGATAAATACCTAACATATGCAAATAAAGGGGTCATAATTAACATTATTCTATGCATATCAACTATCCATCAAGGAAAACCTCTATAGGGACACCTACCTACTGTATAAAGGTCACCATCCCCACGGGATATATTGTCACGATCCAAAATCCCACCTAGGAGTTATGAGACTTTGGCATCATGAACTCACATATAAACCATCCTGCGAGAGAGCATCCAAGGCATTCTAAATAGTGAACCTGAAAATTTCTTCTATATAGAACAGTGTCCCATGTACAAGATTCAACTAAGACTAAATACAAACTAAAACTTGTACATAAATAGAAACGAACTCTATATAAAAATCCATCACTTGAGTTACCAACTCAAGTCCAAGGCAAAACCCCCAAAATGAAACCCTAAATACATGTTGCTCTCCCTCAACCATAAGGCCACATGTCAAAGCCCCTATCATCTGCATGATGATCCCAAGCAAGCTCCTGCTCGACCCTCAGTTCTAGAGTACGATCGTCCAACCTGGAACCAACCGAAATAATAGTTTAGTTGAGCATTGAATACTCAGCGTATACAAACTACTAACTAACGATGTTATAAAACATTAACATATCATATAGTGTACAGTTCATCATATAACATGCAAAATCAGAGTGCGGAAACCAAAATGGATTAACAAGTGTATACATTAAATTATAACGTATTTTGATATCTTATGAGTTCCTTATGAATCTTATGAGTCTTGTGAGTTCCTTATACATCTTAAGAGTTTTAGTGTATGAGCATCTTATGAGTTCCTTATTAGTCTTATTAGTCTCATGAGACAGTTCCTTATAAGAATCAAGCTTCATTTATTTCATTTGGCTAGCACCCGAACTATGAATGGACGGACATGCATAGCATTCTTCATTGTACATACTTAACTAGTACCCGAACTATGAATGGACGGAAATACCAGCTTCATACATACTCTACTAATATCCGAACTGTGAATGGACAGACATATTAGCATTACATATTTTAACTAGTACCTGAACTATGAATGGACGGACATACCAACATCTTATGAGTTTTACTAGTACCCGAACTATGAAATGGACGGACATACTAGCGTCTTATGAAATTATTGGACATATGAGCACTTATGAGTCTTCTGAGCGTTACTTATGAGCTTTTGCTTATGAGTTATACTTATGAACCTTCAGATATCCGTTCTTATTAAAAATCTCAGTAATACAAAACATTCATGTGCATAGCATGGAGTACTTGTGAGCATATGGTAATTGTGAGCATCATGATATAATTAGAAAGTGTTTAAACATCATCAGATGCCCTTAGAACTACTATCATAGAAATATCATACATGTGCTTAGAGTATTTGTGAGCATTATAGTGATCATAGAAAGCTTTAACATTGAGTCACATGCATAAAGTACTTAGGAGTATCATGCATAGAGTACTTAGGAGCAGCATGGTATTCTTAGAGAGTGATTAAAACATAGAAATAAATCATGGAATTTCATTCATGGAGTTATAATAGTATGCACATGGTCTACTTAGCTATTTCATCAAAAACATCAATTTCCATATCCTCATTTATACAAAAACTCTATAATGCAAACATGTTAGGCAAGGAAAACCATTAAACATCATGAAATTCTCACTTTCATTTCAGTTGCGTCACCAGTATACACATATAAGGCTCTATGCCTTAGTTTTCTCCAAAACGTGTTTCAATAGCTACTAAGCATCAATGAATTTGAACATGAAGAGAGTTAGTAGATTGTATCTACTTCATTTCATCTAAATAACATGTTTTTCATCCTACTTTAAATATATTTCATCAAAAACTATGTATTTTTCATAAAAACTCAAGCCTTTCATCATACTTAATTTTAATGAATCATAACATAGCTAGTTATTAGAGAGTATATACCTCTTGAAGGATTGTTTTCCTTCAACTGAGAGCTTTTAGAAAGCTTGAGGGATCAAGATCCAAGCTTCAAGAAGCTTAAGGAAATCTGGAAGCAAGAATAGAGCTTCACTTTTGCTCTTAAACCACAACCAAGAATTAACCTTAGAGAAAATCCAAACTTGATGAATCACTTTGAATTCGAAATTCAAGTGTTAGAACACCAAGAAAGCAAGAAGATCTCTTCCTTTGATGGAAAACACAAATTCAAGAACACCCAAGAAAAATCTCAACTTTCTTCTCCTTCTTCTTCTTCTTCTTCTTCTTCTTCTTCTTCTTCTCTTTCACTCTCTCACAAATCCAAACTTAGGGTTTGAGTAGAGCAAACCCATGAAGTCCCCTTCTATTTATAGGCCAAGGAATGCCAAAACCCTTATAAGCCCTTAAAAAAGATTCCCAAGGTCGGTTACCCTGTTCTGGGACGTTTTTGACCATTTCTGGGCCAATTTCATCACCGAAATTTAGCCCTCAACTCATTTCATCGACGAAATGGTACTCTGACTGGGCATATTTTTCCTACTTTAGTATTTCGACCATAAATTTTGACTCGGTTATCGGAGTTTGACAATTCAACTTGCGTTCGACTCGTTATTCAAAGGGGAACAATTTTATACCTAATGGAAAAATCCTAATTATGAGTTCTTAATGGTCTAAATGGACTCTAAAGCTGACTGGTCTGGGATGAATTACAGCACATCAGAATCTCAGCAGACTAGTTTTTGGAAATCCGACATTTGATCTAACTTCAATTCAAAACCTGAAAAGTGTTAAACATGAACATTGAAGAGGGTTTCAATATCTTTCTAATGACTCATAAATCACTCAATTCTGATCAGCGGTCACCAAACTACGATTCCTTAAAGTTGAGAGTATGTTAAGACATCCCTCTTCTTTGACATTTAGAGTAATTTATACTCTTGTTCTCTCATCCCAAACACCCAACAGCAATACTTAAACTAATTTAAACCATTCTTATTATTTCTCATAAACCAAATTACATAAATGGCCCTTGGCCTTCACAAGACTTGTATCCATAGCACTATTCATAGTACTATTTACAATACTATTCACAT
This sequence comes from Tetracentron sinense, assembly GCA_015143295.1. Taxonomy (NCBI): domain Eukaryota; kingdom Viridiplantae; phylum Streptophyta; class Magnoliopsida; order Trochodendrales; family Trochodendraceae; genus Tetracentron; species Tetracentron sinense. The sequence goes on along the minus strand of CM026564.1, from coordinate 13,832,138 downwards.
CACTATTTATAGCCTAGTGAACTCGGTTCTGGGGTTCTACAGGTGTTCTATACCCTAAGCTCCTAGCCACATAGAGTATTATTATACTCTTGTTTTGAGATTCAATACACACCTAAAACCCTCACTTTACTCACCACAAAACAAATAACAAAATGGAAGGCCTTAGGCCATTTCACACACTGTGCAAGGGCACTATTCATTGCCCTTTTCACATCACTATGAACTAGGATTCGGGGCTCTACACATACCTACTATACAAAGTTCACTACCCCACAAAGAAAACACAAGAATCACTGGGCCTTCGCCTATAAGGGCCATCGTCCAGAGTCCATTGACTTGATACAACCTTGGGTCCATAGACCCGATGCCATACGAATGTTAGCCTCAAGGGTACAACTTTAGGTATCCTTAATGTCTGTACCTAGTTTGTGTAAAATTCTATGAAAAAGAGCATTAGCACATCATTGAAGTCATCAAGAATGAAAATGATCTCAAGTACTCAAAATGGATTTAAAAAAACCAGCAATTCTTCAACCAAATCCAAGTCAAAGCTCTAAAAGCCAAGTTCAAAATTATGAATGTCGCACCCAAAATGCCCCCTACGAGTTAAGGGATACTTTAGGTGTGATTATACATGCCTGACCAACCATCCTGCACTGAACAAAGTAATAACATACAAAAATGGAAACATATAACAGAGTGCAGAAGCTAAGATAGTGCGGAAGCGTAAACTAACTTTTTCTTTTTATACAACTTATCTGTATTCCAAGTTCATTTATTCATCATAAGTAAAGGCGGACATGCCCACCATCAAAATACAAAATGGGTAAACCTCACAAACTCTCTCTACTAAATGTAGTTTAATAAGGGCCACACATCGAGGTCTCTATCCTCCTGAGATTGCATTGATATAGGTGGCTCTCTTTCCTCTACATATTCTTCCTCAACCCAGGGCTCAGGGTCGAAAGTACACACCGGACCTGTCGACATGAAATATACAACTAAGTATGGAATACTCAACGAGTACAAGCTACTAACTAATAATAGCAATAACGAAATACAAATCATTGCAACAATAATTAGAGCAATAAAATATCAATAATTAAGATAATGCAAGATCACTAATTAAAGCAGTACTATGATCATGACATGCATGGAACGATGCGAAACCTCCAATAAAACTCATATTTAAAAAGTCATGTCTTGTTCCTGAAATAGCCTTTCGTGTTTTTCAAAAATTCTTGTCGTGTTAAAAACTTGTTCTTGTCTCTTGGGAATCACATGTGTCTTGTCTTGCTTGGAAATCACTTGTCATGCTCGTCTTGTCATGTCTTGACTTGCTTTGCCATGCTTTACTTGTGAGCTAGATGTTAGTGCCCCTTGTAGCGACTTGTGAGCCGGATACGTAAGTGTCCTTCAGCGAAACATAAATAGAAAGCAACTTGTGAGCCGGATACGTAAGTATCTTTCAGTGAAAAAGAAAAGGGCACACTAACATCCTTGACCGGCCCTCTATCCAGCTTGATCAACTTGTTTTCTTGTGAACCAGGTATGACATATCTTGCAATAAGCCCTACCCTTGACCGGCCCAATGTCCAGCTTTATCATTCGTATCGTAAGTCAGATGTCTTGTTCGTGTTTGTTTTTATATTCTTATACTTTAGAAAAACCACTGTTAATGCATGCATGCGCGCATGTGTGTAGCACATAGGGTGATCATGATGACATGTACAACTAAAGGAATGGCATATGACATTTCAATTCTTAATAAAACATGAGGAATTAGACAAGCATAATACTCATTGGATCAAGGTTAACACTTTAGGAAAGATTACTCAATTCATACTTGCATTATTATTCTTTAAATTGGTTAGTTTCTCAATTGTGCATTTCATCAAACACTAGGTGTGCAACTTATTCATAACCATTTATTCAAGTTCTTAGTTCATGTATTTCATCAAACATTACAGATGTGTTCATTATGTGTACAATGCCCATCCAACATTTTCATCACGCCATACATCACATCCATACGGTATCTAATCGCCTCAACCCATTCACATCCCACCATCTATACCCCTTAGTTTATCTTGTTCATTTAGGGATAATAATACATTCCATAAAAAAGAAATCTACAAAATATAAATCCACATATTTAAGAAGAACTAGGTTATTACTAAGCTAGTTAGTAAGGGTGTACTAACCTTTGAAGATTTCTCCTCACTTGAAGAAAACCCCCTTGATTTGGAAACCTTCAAGCTTGATGAAGGAAGATTTAACCTTGTAGACAAACCAAGCTTGATATTTGAGCTCCTCTTGATCTCAATCCAACCTTCCTTGGAAGTTTTCCCCCAAATCTCCCTTCTTCTTTCTCTCCTCTAGGTTTAGAAAATCCCCAAAATGAGATCCCCTAATAAGCCAAGGGTTTAAAACCCTCAAATTCGGCATCAGCACACGCGTACGATCGATCGCACACTAACTGCGATCGATCGCGGATCAGTGCGATCGATCGTACCCTAGGGCGATCTGTCGCACATGAACCTGAAAGCTTTTGTCTGATTGCTCCCTGCATGTGATCAATTGCATACCTTTGCAATCGATCGCAAATCCCTGCTATCTATCGCACAAGGAAGCCCATCTATCGAACTTGGTCCAGAATGTTTGGGACCTATTTCACTTGCATGCGATCGATCGCACCTTACCTGCGATCGATTGCACTCCCAAGATTTTGGTTTCTTCCCCCTGCAGACCCTTAGGGGTGTTTCCAACTTCATTTTCATCATCCTTAGGGGTCTAAACCTCCGCCTTCATGCTACACATGGGTCATTATCACTCATTTTCTTATAAAACCCCAAATCCAAGTACGTGAAAGCTAATTGGCTTTGAATACACTATTCATAAGCCAGGAAAAGTTCTGGGGTGCTACATCCTCCCCCTTACAAAAATTTCATCCTCAAAATTTGGATGATACATACATGTACAAAACAACAACAAATACAAAGAGAATGCAAATGTTCTAAATAAACAATTGAGGAAATTTTTCTCACTTCGGCCTCTCACTCCCATGTAGCCTCTTCCATCGAATGGTGTTGCCATCTTACAAGGACTAAGGGAATGGTCTTGTTGCATAGGACTTGATCTCGCCTATCCTAGGTCGGGATTGGTTGTTCTATTAATATGAGATCCTCCCGAATGTCTACTAGATCAAGCTCAATTACATGTGAAGGGTTTGGGATGTATTTTCGGAGCATAGAGATGTGAAATACATTGTGGACCACTACCATATGAGCAGGTAGAGTAATCCGGTATGCAACTTCACCCACTCTGGTGATGATTTCGAACGGAGCCACATATCTCGGGCTGAGCTAGCCTCTCCTTCCAAACCTCATAAAGCCCTTTGTCGGCGAGACTAACAAAGACTATATCACCCACTTTGAACTTCAAATCACTTCTTCAGTTGTCTACATAGCTCTTTTGGCGATCCTGTGCAGCCTTTAATCTTTCTCTGATTACCTTGACGCTGTCTGCGGTCTGTTCAATCAACTCGGGGCCCAGCATCTTCCTTTCCCTGACTTCATCGAGATCTACAACTTCTCCCCTATAAAGCCTCAAAAGGCACCATCTGGATGCTCGCCTAATAACTATTATTATAAACGAACTCCACTAAAGGTAAGTGGTCTTCCCAACTTCCCTTGAAGTGTAGCATGCACACCTAGAGCATATCCTTTATTATTTGATTCACCCTCTCGGTTCGCCTGTCGGTTTGTGGATGAAAAGCCGTGCTGAAGTCCAAACAGGAACCCATGATGCTCTAAAAGCTATTTCAGAATCTGGAGGTGAATCTTAGGTCCCTATCCGAAACAATTCTCACTGGCACTCCGTCCAACTGGACTATTTCTTTAATGTACAATACCGCCAGTTGATTCGAATTGAAAGTAGTTTAATATGGCAAGAAATGGGTAGATTTAGTTAGTCTGTCAACCATAACCCATATTGCATCTGAGTTCCTTACTGTCTCTGGCAAGCCGACAATGAAGTCCATAGAGATGTGCTCCCATTTCCACTCGGGACTAGGGAGAGACTGTAATAGATCCGCCAGTATCATGTACTCTACCTTCACTTGCTGACACACCAAGCATCGAGATATATACTCCACAACATCCCTCTTCATGTTCCGCCACCAAAGAATGACCCTTGAGGTTCCAGTACATCTTCGTACCCCCAGGATACACTGTATACTTGGAACGGTGGGCTTCATCCAAAATCTCTCTCTGGAGATCTACATCGGCCGAGATACAAAGTCTACCCTTGAACGTGATCACCCCATCCCCGTTTATGGCGAACTCATCGCTTCCTTTGCTAATCGCCTTGTCTCAGAAAGCAAACAACTCGGCATCCGCTACTTGCAATTCCCATATCCGATCTAAGATACACTATTTCACCGTGATATTTGTCATCAATGGCCCATGAGTATGAGGACTAAAACTAATGTCGAGGTTGGAGGCATCCTCACCGGCTGAAGATGGAAGAGTGAACGTTGTGGAGTCATTGAGATTCATGGGAGATTCGGATTAATATTTAGGGATAGATATTACCTCTATTTTTTTCCCTTTCAAACAACTCGCTCCTCACTGCCGATTGCCTCGGGGCTTTCGATCCTTGAATATAGAGTGCTCTCCCGATCAGCATTTTGTGCCCTATACGGAGGAACCGAAACCGCCTCGGCGGGATTCTCTTGATTCGGCTCGGCCTCGGGAGAAGAAGCTCCCTCATCAGATGGGTTCGGGTTCTCAAAGGGATTTCAGGAAGAGGAATCAGTATCCATTGAATTTTCGGAGTCTTCTCCCATCGGATTTTCCCCAAGAGAAGGGGCCAGGATCCGGAACTCCGAAATCAAGCCGTAAACTGATTTCTCATCAATAAATTGACCATTTTACGGAGACACAAGACAAACCTAGAAATCATTTTTTCTGCAAGAGTCAATTCATCTCGAGGCTTTCAAACACATCCAAGCAATTGTTATTCGATTGAAACATAGAAACCATAGATTCGCGTCGCTTACTTGCTGAAAGCACAAATGGAATGGCTGATCATTCATTGTATTCAGTTTTTAAGACCTCACTAATCAGCCTTAAACTTTGGAGTTCATAATGAATGAAATGAACCCCTGGATGCAGAGAAAATATCCCAAGTAGTGGGAGCCCCGAGACCAGGTCGTGATGATACCTTTCTTAGTGGAAGATCGGAAAAGACTTCAACAACTTCCACTTTTGAACCATAATATATACAACAAGCCCTATGACTTCCTACTCAATGCATCCACTATGTGGTATTGGATGGAGCACTCATAGTCTTTCAAAAATTTTACTCATCTTCTTTGCCTCAGATTCAGCTCTTTCTGGGAAAATAGGTACTTCAAGCTTTTGTGATCCTTGAGCACTTCAAACTGCTCCCCATACAAATAGTGTCTCCATATCTTTAAGGCAAAAACAACTGCGGCGAGTTCTAAATCGTGAGTGAGATAATTCTTCTCATGCTCCTTCAATTACCTTGAGGCATAGACAATGACTTTACCATGCTGCATGAGCACACATTGTTAGACATATATGCCCACGAAAGCCATTTCAGAATTGTATTTATCTATTTAATCAATAAATGCATATTTTACATTCACACATTGTCTTTTACATTGGGTAATATATCAAATGTATCTCATTGGATGAGACTACTTTGTCCCTTAGGTAACATTGTGGGAAAACCATCCAATTAGTTGATAACTAATTGCTAAGGAGATATGGTTTTCCAGTTCCTTGTGCATCTAAAATTGTTCTAAGTTAATCAGGATACATCTGGACAATGTATTCCTGATGAATCTCAATCATTGAGAGAAGGGTCTCTTGACTAAGATGTGGATATAAGTAAGAAGTACTTATATCGCAACTGGATCGCTCAGTGGATACCCTTAGAAATATACTGTCTTTATATTTAGGGTAGTCCATTTAACAGATTGTCCTTAACCTGAGAGGTCGACATCTTCTCTAGTATTTGCCTATGTAGCTTTGATGTAGCCAATCGTCAATGTCCAACACAATGGACTAAATACGAGCTCGTTGGGTTATGTACGCTGTATTAGAAGCAGTGTGTGTACACTCAACAAGGATTCCACTACTCTTAATAGAGTAAATAATATTAAGTTGATACTTGTCAAAACCGGACTTGAAAAACCCAGCATTGGTATTTATCGATGAAATGGTTTTTATCGAGGAATTTATTTTCTATATAAAAGAAATATAATAATAATTATTATTTCTTTTAAAGAATTTCTAAAATATTTTGGAAGTCCAAGTTTGACTAAAAGTATCAAAGAGAATGGGTTCTCATTATAAGCCAGGGATTAAAGATAGTATTAGATATTGTCCCGTAAGCTTATAACAATATTGGAAGTAGAGGGACGCATCTGTAAACAAATCTTGAGATAGAAATACCTGCAAGTAATTCTCTATTTTCTGGAGGTTAATCACATTGTGTTAATGGACATTAATTGTGATTGGTGGAAGTCCATGGATCTAGATGACATTCTATAATCCTAATGGAGTATAGGAGATGTGTTTCCTAGTAATAATGCTTTAACCAATAGGTTGAGTACTTGGACCCACAACCGGAAATAAGAGATCCCTTTAGATCCCACACACAAAGACTTTCTTAAAGTATTTAATTTAATTAAATTAATTAATTTCTCTAAGTAATAACTATATGGTATAGTAAAGCTCTAAAAGGTGGAATCACATTAGATGTGAAAAACCAAATGGGTAGGACCCATTGGGGATTATTTTAAAAGAATAATAAAAGTGACCAAAGGGGTTTAATACCAAAAGAGGGCGAGTGGGGTGGGACACTCACTCCATGAGGAAATAATAATAGTTATTATTTAATTAGTTTCTAATTACTACTCTCCTTATTGGATAAGGTTAGTTAGTTAGTTAGAGTTAGTTACTAATTAAAGATTCCTCATTGGACAAGGATTCTATTAGTTTCTTGCTAATCAAGGAATCCTAATTGGATTAGGATAAGGATATGGTTAGTTGGTTACTAATAGATAAGATTAGTTTCTATTTTGATTAATCCTAATTAATTATGGAGAAACCAAATAGGAAACTAATTGAGGATTCCTAATTGGATTAGGATAAGGTCAAGATCCAAGATGGATCTATAAATAAGGAAGGATGTCCACATTGTTGGATGCATTAAATAATTTCCAGATTTTTGGAAACCTCCACCTTCCTCAATCTCAGCCCCTCTCTCCCTTTCCTAAGGTGTACGGTCAGCCCCCCTTCCCCCTTTCTTCTCCATTCTTGTGTTCTTAAGTTTTGAATATCAAGAAGAGATCAAGAACCCATCTTGAAGAATAATGATTGGATCTTTTATTCAAGATTCCTAGAGCAGGATATTTGGAAGGGCCATTAGCTTCCATTAGAGAAAGTTTTAAAGAAAAAGAAAGTCCATGTGGATTGTGAAGGAGACTTGGCACTTTTGAAGTTTTGTCGGTATCGCTTTTATCGTGGATTTGACTTAACAATTTCAAAGTCGCAAAGGTGATTGTGATTTTTACTCTCATTGAATAAAATCAATTAGAATCTTAGTCAGATCTTGGGATTCGATGTATGCCCCCCAAGAACTATTTTTCTAAAATTAAAACAAGGCATACTTTCACATATCCCAACCCCACGTGGGAGACATTATTGTACACTACGAATCTATCACTCCCAGATGATACTGTGAGGACGGGAGCCGTAGTGAGCCGCTTTTTCAACTCCTAGAAGCTGATCTCGCATCTGTCACTCCATACAAATTTAGCATTCTTCCAAGTCAAATATCTGAGGGGTGATGCTAAACTGGAAAACCCCTCTACAAATCTCCAGTAGTAACCTGTCAATCTGAGGAAACTCCGAATCTTGGTGACACTCTTGGGTCTCTCCTTGCTCATCACTACTTCTATCTTCACCGGATCAACCGAGATCCCTTCTGCAGATACAACATGGCCAAGGAATGCTACTTTTTCTAGCCAAAATTCACACTTACTTAGCTTGGCATATAGCCTATGCTCTCTCAACATCTCCAAAGCAAGGCAGAACACCCGATTCATCACGCATCAATCCAAGTACAATCGGAACACCCGATTCATCAAATCCATAAAAGCTGCTACGTATTCATGAGACTGAAAGGCATGACAAGGTACTCGTAGTGCTCATACCGAGTCCTAAAAGCCGTCTTCGGAATATCTTCTGCCTTGATCTTTAATTTACGATACCCCGATCTAAGATCAATCTTGGAGAAGAATCTCGCTCCCTTCAACTGATCAAACAAGTCGTCTATCTATGGTAAAGGATAACGGTTCTTGATCTTGACCCTATTTAACTGTCAGTAGTCAATACACATACGCATGGAGCCTTCTTTCTTCTTCACAAACAGCACTGGGGCACCCTATGGTGAGACACTCGGTCTAATGAAACCTAGGCTTTGCAGGAACTCACTTACAACCGGAAAAACATCTGGAAAAAAAACATCCAGGAACTCACTCAAAACCGGAATGGCTGAGGAGTTTTGTGCCTCTGGGTTCACCACACTCAAGGCTACGAAGCGAGCTATGTCCCTTCTTTGTAAACTTCTAAAATGAAACGGCTTAGGTCCTTCTGGTTTAAAATTTGTTATTTTTTCAAAGCATGCTACATGGCCGGGGTGAGTCGATAACCAATCCATCCCTAAGATGACATCGAAATCCAAATCTTGGAAATTCAGGATGATGAGGTCGGCCAACAACTCATTCTGCCCCACTTGAACCACATAGTCTCTAAATATCTGGTCCGTATCAATTGACTTGCCAAGCGGAGTCGAAATGGTTAACTCCCTATCTAACAGACTAGACTCGGATGAAAAACCCTTCGTAAAACTAGGCGAGACGAAAGAATGAGTGGATCCTATGTCGATCAACACTCGGGCTAGACATTCGTTCACTAATAAAGCACCTGTGTAATTAAATAACTACTCATCAATGCATTTCAAGAAATCACATACAGCATACATAGGCAACCTATCGTATAACTAACAAACATATCTTAATAGTAAGCATTCACAATTTAAAAATATCACCATTATAGCGTACCTTGCATGACATCATCAGATGCATGTGCATCCCGCTCGGACAAGGCAAAGACTTGGCCTTGAGTTTCTTGATGAGTCGGTCGTGTAGACTATACAGGCCTCGATGCCAGTGATGAGCTCTGTTGAGAAGACTGCCTGACAGGGGGTCGGCTCCCCTAAGACTGAGCCAGAAACTAACGGCAGGGACAATCTCGAATCATATGGCCTTGGTTGCCACAATGAAAACATCCCCCAGAAATCTTCGAGCAATCTCTAGCCAAGTGCCTCTTACCGTAATAAGTACAAGGCTCGTAAGAGTAGGTATAAGGTGTGTATCCCGTGGCTTGAGTTAGTGCAAGTCGAGGAGCTTATGTAGCAGCCGTGTGTATTGTCAATGGAACAAAAGGGCGAGTAGTCTGAGGTACCGAGTACAACCTCTGTGACTGTACCGGCCCTGCAGGCTGGTATGAAGTGGTCCTGGCTCTCTTCTCCCCTGAACTATTGGACTAGCCTTTCTCCATTCCTCTTCTCTTGAAAAATTCTTCGGAATTGACCTCCGCTAAGAGTGCTTTATCTACAATATCTGAATATGTCTCATGCCTGAACATTGAGACACGATCCTTGAGGTAGGCCTTCAACCCCCTCTCAAACTTTCCGGGCTTTCATAGCCTCTGTAGCAATCATATGCGGAGCAAACCTGGATAGCTTCGAAAACTTGGCTTCATAAGCCGCCACTAACATATTACCTTGCTCTAAGGTAATAAATTCGACTTCCTTCTTCTCCTTCACTCCTATCGGGAAGTACTTCTTGTAGAAGATGTCCAAGAATTTACCCCATGTCCAATCTTAACCCTGTCGGGTCAAATCCCAAGTCCTAACTACAGACCGCCACCAATGGTCGGCCTCACCTTCTAACATGAAGGCGGCCCAAGTGACCCTCTCTGCCTTAGTAGGCAACAACATTGAGAAAATCTTTTCAAGTTGCCTGATCCATGCCTCTGCTATCAATGGATAAATGCTCCCGCAAAACACCGGAGGCCTCATTCTCCGAAAAGCTTCTATTCCAGCTTGTGTTCTATTTGGTGGAGCAACTATAAGAGCGGCACTTGGAGGAAGTGTAGCTGGTTGCCTTGCTGCCAACATAGCCAAGGTCTCAACTATGGATGCGAAGGCTTGAGCGAGGTCAGGTCGTTCAACACCCGAAGGAGCATCACTTCCACTACCCCTGGTATTGTATCTGCGACCCTGTGCATCGCGTCTCATGATTTACCCTTAAAAACGACAGTACAACATGAGTCTAACTTGGATACCCATTTAATAGTCATTTCACAATTTACTCAATACAGACTAAGCATATAACAACACGCCACTGTATACATACAACACAATCGGCATACAATTTGTTTTTCTAGCATATGACCCTATGTTCGATTGGTTTCTAACCGATTTTGACTAAGACTAACTTCTTAGTATATACTTGGAGTAGTCTAAATAGGACCACACATCGAGGTCTCTGTCCTCCTGAGACTGCATCGGGATAGGTGGCTCTCTTTTCTTCACGTATTCTTCCTCAACCCAGGGCTAAGGGTCAAAAGTACTCACCGGACCTGCCGACATGAAATGTACGGCTGAGTATGAAATACTCGGCGAGTACAAACTACTAACTAACAGTAGCAATAACGAAATACAAATCATAACAGCAATAATTAGAGCAATACAATATCAATAATTAAGACAATACAAGAGCACTAATTAAAGCAGTACTATGATCATGACATGCATGGAATGATGCGAAACCACCGATAAAACTCATACTTTAAAAGTCGTGTCTTGTCTTGAAATAGCCTTGCATGTTTTTCAAAACTTCTTCTCATGTTAAAAACTTGTTCTTGTCTCGTGGGAATCACATGTGTCTTGTCTTACTTGGAAATTACTTGTCATGCTCATCTTGTCATGTCTTGACTTGCCTTGCCATGGTTTAAGTGCCCCTTGTAGCAACTTATGAGCCAAATACGTAAGTATCCTTCAGCGAAACATGAATAGAAAGCAACTTGTGAACCGGATACGTAAATATCCTTCAGTGAAATAGAAAAGGGCACTCGATTAAACCACATGTCTTGTGAGCTAGGTATGACATATCTTGCGATATGCCCTACCCTTGACCGGCCCGATGTCCGGCTTTATCAATCATATCGCGTAAACCACATGTCTTGTTTATGTTTATTTTTATATTCTTATACTTTACAAAAACCTCGATTAATGCATGCGTGCGTGCGTAGCACACGGGGTGATCATGATGACATATACAACTAAAGGAATGGCATATGACTTTTCAATTCTTAATCAAACATGAGGAATTAGACAAGCATAATACTCATTGGATCAAGGTTAACACTATAGGAGAGATTAATCAATTCGTACTTGCATTATTATTCTTTAAAGTGGTTAATTTCTCATTTGTGCATTTCACCAAACACTTGGTGTGCAACTTATTCATAACCATTTACTCAAGTTCTTAGTTCATGTATTTCATCAAACATTACACATGTGTTCATTATGTGTACAATGCCCATCCAACATTTTCATCACACCATACATCCCATCCATATGGAATCCAATCGCCTCAACCCATTCACATCCCACCATCCATACACCTTAGTTTATCTTGTTCATTTAGGGATACTAATACATTCCATAAAAAGGAAATCTACAAAATATAAATCCACACATTTAAGAGGAACTAGGTTATTACTAACCTAGTTAGTAAGGGTGTACTACCTTTGAAGATTTCTCCTCACTTGAAGAAAACCCCTTTGATTTGGAAACCTTCAAGCTTGATGAAGGAAGATTCAACCTTGTAGACAAACCAAGCTTGATATTTGAGCTCCTCGTCATCTCAATCCAACCTTCCTTGGAAGTTTTCCCCCAATTCTCCCTTCTCCTTTCTCTCCTCTAGATTTAGAAAACCCCCAAAATGAATCGCTTAAGGATCCAAGGGTTTAAAACCCTCAAATTCGGCATCAGCACATGCATGCGATCGATCACAACTAACTGCGATCGATTGCGGATCAGTGCAATCGATCGCACCCTAGGGCGATCTGTCGCACATGAATCTGAAAGCTTTTGTCTGATTTCTCCCTGCACGTGATCGATCGTACACCTTTGTAATCGATCGCAGATCCCTACGATCTATCGCACAAGGAGGCCCATTTATTGCACTTGGTCCAGAATGTTTGGGACCCTTTTCGCCTGCATGCGATCATTGTAAGGCCCTAGGATATCATAAAAGATGATAAAAACCATGTTAAAGGCAAGCTAAAAGACCTAGGAAACCATTCCCATCATTAAGGTCTTCAAAAGATGAGATTTCTGTGAAATAACAGAAAACTCGTCGACGATATCACAAAGGCATTGAGAACTCGTCAACTATTCCTACTTCTGAGCTACTGTATTGATCAGGCAAAAAGACTTGGCAACAAAGTCTGTCAGCCCACCTAAACTCGGCGACTATTAATATGAGCCACCAAAACTCAGTGAAGAATTCAATGAACTCGTCGACTAATTCCTGTGGGAAACTTAAAAAATGCTTAAACGACTATTTTTCAATGGCTATTTTTCACATTAAATGTTTCCCCATCGGCTAGAAATTTCTCAGAGCTACAAATTGAGTTCATTTATGAACTAAGAAACTTACTCGAACTACTATTCATCAGAGCAATTAATTCTCATCATTTGTTCTCAAGATTAATCGTTTCATTTATTAAGAAAACCTAGCATCCCCAAATCTCCAATTTGAGCTATTCAACTCCTATTCTTGAGAGACTTTTAGAGCGCATTCAAGTCAATCATTTGAGCTCATTTAAGGAGAATTTTCTAGATTGAAATCCATTATTCAAATTGTATATAAAGAACTCAAGAATCGAGGATTCTTGTCCTTGAAGCAAGGAGCTTCGTGTAAGTGAAGAGAGGATTATTCCCTTGCATTGTAAGGCTTGATCTTCACCCGGAAGAAGATTAGATAGGCATGAATTTCGCCCGTCAAGACTGTCGCGCCCCAAAATACCCCCTAGGAGTTAAGGGATACTTTAGGTGTGACTATACGTACCTGCCAAACCATCCTGTAATGAACAAGGTGAATATAATACTAACACAATGAAAATCAGAGCGCAGAAGCTAAACATAGGTTGCGGAAGTGTAAACTAATTTTTCTTTTCTTTCTAAGTTTGTATCCCAAGTGAAAATATACATAAAACATATCTAAGCCTAAGGTGGACAGGCCCACCTATCAAAATATCAAAATACACAAACCCTCTCGTACTCTCCCCTCAACGGTAGTCGAGGTATAGCCACACGTCGAGGTCTCGGTCCGCCTGAGACTGTAGGGGAGTAGACGGATCTCTCTCCTCTATGTACTCTGCCTTGACCCAAGGCTCCGGGTTGAGGGCTCCCTCAGTACCTGCCGACATGAAAGTACGGCTGAGCATGGAATACTCAACAAGTACAAGCTACTAGCTAACCATGACAATAATAACACAACAACAGTAATACAATGCAGAACAGTAAGAGGAACATCACAAGGAAACAATGTTAAACATGGTACAATACCATCATCTTGACGTGCATGCATGAATGCGAAAACTCTGATAAAACTCATGCTTGGAAATCCGTTTCATGTCTCGGTATGGCTTGAGGAAATCATGTATGCGTGCATGCATGAATGCCTTGTCATCATCTTGTAAACTTGCATCTTGTAACTTGTGAGCCAGAGGCTAGCACCCGAATCTCCCTGGGCTGCAAACCAACTTGATATATGGTTTTCTTGTGAGCCAGAGGCTAATACCTGAATATCCCTGGGCAACCAACGTCCTTGCAATACGTGAATTTTAATTACTTGTTTAGTTCTCTTGTGAGCCAGAGGCTAGTACCCGAATACCCCTGGGCTACCAACCTCCTTGACATGTAGTAATTTCAGTTTTCTTGCGAGTCAGAGGCTGGTACCCGAATGTCCTTGGGTTACCAACCTCCTTGACATATTGTAGCTCCCTGGGCTACCAACCTCCTTGATATATGGTTTTCTTGTGAGCCAGAGGCTAGTACTCGAATGTCCCTGGGCTACCAACCTCCTTGACAATACGTGAATTTTAAGTTTGTTATTTATGAAATGCCCATCCTCCATTTTCCCTTTCACACACCACACACATCCATACATTTCGGCATCCAATCGCCTCAATCAACACCCCATACACTTCCATATCCTTTTCTTATCTTGTTTAGATTTATTGGAGATGTTACATTTCATAGGGAAGGAAAACATAATAGCAAGAATCACATTTCACATTGAAGATAACTAGATTTTTGCTAGGGGAAGTTAGTAGGGTGTACTAACCTTGAATCAAGGCTTGACCTTGAAGAAACCTTGAAATAGAACCCCAAATGGTAGGGAAGAACCCTTGCTTGAAGAAGGCTTGAGTGGAGGGAGAAACCCCCTTGAAATTACCATGGATACGCTGCCCTAGCTTTGGACGAGAAGCTCCCCTCGTGCTTGAGGCTTGGCTTGGAAGGAGAACCAACTTTGTGAACATTTCTTGGATGTTCAAACCCTTGATCTCTTCACCAAGGATGCCCTAGGAGAAAATCCTCTTCTTCTCTCTCCCTCTCTCTCAAAATATTCTAAATATAGTGAATGAAGCCCTAAAGGCTCGGCCAAGCCTTATAAAAAGGGTTTAACCCCAAAAGACGAAATAACCCTTACTGAAATTTCTGCAAAAACGCGAAGACAGAGCGATCGATGGTTATGACCGATCGATCGGTTGCCTACTGAGCGATCTGTGTTATTGACCAAGCGACCGGTCAAAAACATGCTCTCTAAAAAATTTCCCCATACAAAAAAGTTGACCAGTCGATAACCTCCGATTGATCGGTTTTGGACCGATCGATCGCTACTCAAGACCGAGCGATCGGTTGCTCTGTAAATCTGCTGCTGAGTTCACTTTTCACCCATTCTTACTACTTCAACCTTTTCCTCTTCTATTCTATTCTCTCCTAAACTTGCCTAGGACATTTTCGAGACTTATAGACATTTTTAGATAATTAATTTAATTAATAATAGCATTCTTAGCAAAATTCCTCAAAGCTTCAAATTCTCATTTCATGAATTCTTTTGAGATTACATATGTCTCATGCCTTGACACACCTCCCAAGGCATATACAAAAGTTCCGGGGTTCTACATCCTCCCCCCCTTATAAGAAATTTCATCCTCGAAATTTGAATGATGCATACATTACAATTTAAAACAAAATTATAAGTTATATACAAAATTCATCCAAACAACTCGGGGTACTTCACTTTGACTTCGGCCTCACGTTCCCATGTAGCCTCTTCTCGAGCGTGATGTTGCCATTGCACAAGAACTAGCGGTATAGTCTTGTTGCGAAGCACTTGATCTCTTCGATCTAATACATGAACCGGCTTCTCAACTAAAGTGAGATCCTCTCGAATCTCAACTGGATCAAGTTCGATGATATGAGAGTAGTCCGGAATGTACTTTCGAAGCAATGAGATGTGAAACACGTTGTGGACCGCCGCCATATGAGCAGGTAAAGCAACACGGTAAGCCACCTCACCGAATCTTGTGATGATCTCAAACGGACCAACATATCTCGGACTGAGCTTGCCTCTCTTTCCGAATCTCGTAACACCCTTGGTTGGTGAAACCCGAATAAATACAAAATCCCCAACTCGAAACTCAAGGTCCCACCTACGAGTGTAGGCATAACTTTTCTGTCGATCTTGTGCGGTCTTCAACCTTTCCCAGATAAGCTTGACCCTATCTGCGGTTTGTTCAATTAGTTCGGGGCCCAACACCTTCCTTTCCCCAACTTCATCCCAATACAACGTCAATCTACAACTTCTCCCATATAAAGCCTCAAAAGGTTCCATTTGTATGCTTGCCTGATTACTATTGTTGTAGGCGAATTCCACCAAAGGCAGGTGATCTTCCCAACTTCCTTTAAAATCTATCATACAAGCTCGGAGCATGTCTTCTATCACCTGATTCACCCGCTCGGTTTGCCCGTCGGTCTGTGGGTGGAAAGCTGTGCTAAAGTCCAGTCGGGAACCCATGGCATCCTGAAAACTTTTCCAGAACCTGGAAGTGAATCTCGGGTCTCTATCTGACACAATGCTCACTGGCACCCCGTGCAATTGGACTATTTCCTTGATGTACAGCGCCGCTAACTGATTTGAGTTGAATGTAGTCCGGTACTGTAAGAAATGGGCGGACTTCGTCAGTCTGTCGACCACAACCCATATAGCATCATAGTTTCTAGCCGTCTTTGGCAACCCCACAATGAAGTCCATAGAGATGTGCTCCCATTTCCACTCGGGGATAGGGAGAGACTGTAAAAGTCCAGCCGGTCTCCTGTGTTCGGCTTTGACTCGTTGGCACACCAAGCATTTAGACACATACTCTGCTATTTCTCGCTTCATATTCCGCCACCAAAAATGCTTCATCAAGTCCCTATACATTTTGGTACCCCCGGGGTGAACGGTGTACTTGGACCGGTGAGCCTCGTACAAGATTTCTCGCTTAAGCTTCTCATCGGCTGGGACACATACTCTTCCCTTGAAAGTGATAATTTCATCGTCCCTCATCGAAAAATCCATACTGCCCCTATTAACTGACTTGTCTCGGTAAGAAAGTAGCTCGGCATCCATTCCCTGCAACTCTTTGATCATGTTCAGGATATATGGCCTAATTGTGATGTTAGCCATTACTGGCCCAAAGGTAGGGAGACTAAAACTGATGTCGAGGTTGGATGCATCCTCTAGCAACCTCCACTCCTTCAGCATCATATGCGCCAAAAGTCCAATAGGCTTCCGGATAAGAACATCGGCTACAACATTCGCTTTGCCTCGATGGTATTGAATGGAGCACTCGTAGTCTTTTAAAAATTCTACCAATCTTCTTTGCCTCAGGTTCAGCTCCTTCTGGGAAAACAAATACTTAAGGCTTTTATGATCTGTGAATACCTTAAATTGTTCCCCATAAAGATAATGTCGCCAAATCTTGAGTGCAAATACGACCGCAGCAAGCTCCAAATCGTGAGTAGGGTAATTCTTTTTATGCTCCTTCAATTGCCTTGATGCATAGGCAATGACTTTCTTGTGCTACATAAGGACACACCCAAGTCTGATGTACGAAGTATCGCTATACATCTCATAACCACCATGTCCCGATGGCACAGTAAGGACGGAGGCCGTGGTGAGGTGTTTCTTCAACTCCTGGAAGCTCACTTCACATTTGTCACTCCAACTAAACTTGGCATTTTTCCTCGTCAAGTAAGTGAGAGGTGCGGCCAAACTGGAGATTCCCTCCATAAATCTCCGGTAATAGCCTGCCAACCCGAGGAAACTACGTATCTCAGTGATGCTCTTGGGTCTCTCCCAGCTCATAACTGCCTCTATCTTCGCCGGGTCAGCAGAAATGCTCTCAACTGACACTACATGTCCGAGAAATGCTACCTTCTCTAACCAAAATTCACACTTACTCAATTTGACATATAGCCTATGCTCTCTCAACATCTCCAGAGCAAGGCGGAGATCTCGTGCGTGATCTTCCCGTGTCTGGGAATACACCAAAATGTCATCGATGAACACGATCACACATCGATCCAAGTATGATCGGAACACCCGGTTCATCAAATCCATGAACGCCACCGGTGCATTCGTCAACCCAAAAGGCATAACAAGGAACTCGTAGTGCCCCATACTGAGTCCTGAAGGCCGTCTTTGGAACATCTTCCGACTTGATCTTTAACTGATGATATCCCGATCTAAGATCAATCTTGAAGAAGAATCTTGCTCCTTTCAGTTGATTGAACAAGTCGTCTATCCGTGGCAAGGAATAACGGTTCTTGATAGTGACCTTATTCAACTAACGGTAGTCTATGCACATTCTCATCGACCCGTCCTTCTTCTTTACAAAGAGGACCGGAGCTCCCCATGGCGAGACACTTGGTTGGATGAAACCAAGTTGTTGTAACTCCTCAATCTGCTTCTTCAAATCTTCAAGCTCTATTGGGGGCATTTTATACGGTGCCCTTGAAATCGGAGCGGTGTCCGGAGCAAGCTCTATAGCAAACTCAAT
This sequence comes from Tetracentron sinense, assembly GCA_015143295.1. Lineage (NCBI taxonomy): Eukaryota > Viridiplantae > Streptophyta > Magnoliopsida > Trochodendrales > Trochodendraceae > Tetracentron > Tetracentron sinense. The sequence continues at coordinate 13,813,851 of CM026564.1, read as the reverse complement.
CTCTCGGTCAGGAGGCAATCCGGGAAGCTCTTCCAGGAACACATCTAAGAACTCACTCACAACCGGAATGGCCGAAGAATTCAGTGCCTCTGGGTTTGCTATGCTCAAAGCTGGGAGGCGAGCAATGTCCCTTTCTCTCAATCCTCAGAAGCGAAAAGGCTTAACCCCTTCCAGCTTGAAGTTCACCACCTTTTCTAAGCATGCAACATGCCCATGGTGGTTTGATAACCAATCCATTCCTAGGATGACGTCAAAATCCAAGTCTTGGAAATCTAGGACGATGAGATCGGCTAATAGTTCATTCTCCCCCACTTGAACCACACAATCTCTAAATATTTTATCGGTATCCACTGACTTACCGAGTGGAGTTGCAATGGTCAACTCCCGCTCTAACGGAGTAGCCTCAGTCAAAAAGCCCTTTGCGAAACTAGGTGACACAAAGGAGTGAGTGGATCCTGTGTCGATCAACACTCGGGCGAGATACTCGTTCAGTAATAAAGCGCCTATGCGAGTAAGTAACTAATATCAGTAGATTTCAAACAATAACAAGCATCATACATAGGTAACCCTTAGTAAAATTAACAACTCATCAACCATAGAAATCATTCACAACTTAAACTCTAGAATTTTTGCGTACCTTGCACGACATCGTTGGATGCACGTGCATCTCTCTCGGATAGAGCAAAAACTCGACCTTGGGTGGCTAGGCGAGGAGGCCGTGTAGACTGTGAGGCCCTCGAAGCCTGGGAAGAGCTAGGCTGAGATGTTTGCCTCATCGGGGGCCTGCTCCCCTGAGACTGAGCTGGCATATGACTTCGGGGACAATCTCTAACCATGTGGCCTTGGTCACCACAATGGAAGCAACTTCCTGTAACCCTCCGGTATTCCCCCGTTGGATGCCTCCTTCCACAAAGGGTGTAGATATCATGCACATAGGTTGGAGCCTGAGTGAAAGCCGGACGAAAAGCCGGTGGAGAAAAAGGGCGGGGAGCCTGTGGTGTCAAATATATCCTCTGTGACTGAGCCGGCCTTGCGGACTGATACAAACTAGTCCTTGCTCTTTTCTCCCCTGAACTACTCGACTGTCCTTTCTCCATTCCTCTTCTTTTGAAGAACTCCTCGTAGTTCGACTCGGCCAAAAATTCCTTGTCCACAATTTCTGAATAAGTCTCATATCTGAACATTGAGACTCGGTCCTTGAGGTAGGCCTTCAACCCCCTCTCAAATTTTCAGGCTTTTATAGCCTCAGTATCTATCATATGTGGAGCAAACCGAGATAGCTCCGAGAACTTGGCTTCATAAGCCGCTACCGGCATGTTACCTTGTTCCAAGGTAATAAACTCAACTTCCATCTTCTCTTTCATCTCGATCGGGAAGTACTTCTTGTTAAAAACGTCCAAGAATTCTCCCCAAGTCCAGTCTTGACCTTGCCGGGTTAACTCTCGGGTCCGGAGTGCAGACTTCCACCAATGATCGACCTCACCTTCAAGCATGAAGGCGGCCCAAGTAACCATTTCCGCCTCCGTAGGTGCCAATACAGAGAATATCTTTTCTATTTGCTGAATCCATCCTTCGGCAAAAAGCAAGTCAATGCACCCACAAAAGGTTGGAGGCCTCATCCTCCGAAAACCCTTTATTCCGGCTTGTGCTCGATTAGGAGGAGCCGGTATAAGCGTCGTATTAGGCAGAGTGGCCGGTTGCCTTGCCGCTTGCATAGCCAGAGTCTCGGCTATTGAGGCAAAAGTTTGGGTAAAGTCGGGTTGATCATCACCCGATGGAGCATCACTTCCATTACCCCTTGTGTTGTATCCGTGACCCCGAGTATTGCATCTCATGATTTCTCCTGAGAACGACAATACAACATGAGTCTAACTTGGACACGCATTTAGTAACAATTTCGTAATTCACTCAATACATATTCATCAAGCATATTTACTAAGCACAATTAGCACAATTAATGCACACATGGTATTCAACACAACATCGTAACATACAATTCGTGTTCCTAGCGTCGGACTCTAAGTTTGGTTGAAGTTCAACCTATTTTGACTAAGACTAACTTCTTAGTCTATACTTTGAATACGACTCTTTCCTAACACCTAATGCCTTGTTCAATTATGGTATCGAACTCTAAACGACCGTAGAGACCTAACGCCTAAACTCTGATACCACCTCTGTCGCGCCCCAAAATACCCCCTATGAGTTAAGGGATACTTTAGGTATGACTATACGTACCTGCCAAACCATCTTGTAATGAACAAGGTGAATATAATACTAACACAATGAAAATCAAAGCGCAGAAGCTAAACATAGGTTGCGGAAGCGTAAACTAATTTTTCTTTTCTTTCTAAGTTTGTATCCTAAGTGAAAATATACAAAAAACATATCCAAGCCTAAGGTGGACAAGCCCACCTATCAAAATACACAAACCCTCTCGTACTCTCCCCTCAACAGTAGTCGAGGTATGGCCACACATCGAGGTCTCGGTCCGTCTGAGAGTGTAGGGGAATAGACGGCTCTCTCTCCTCTATGTACTCTTTCTCGACCCAAGGCTCCGGGTCGAGGGCTCCCTCAGTACCCGCCGACATGAAAGTACGGCTAAGCATGAAATACTCAGCGAGTACAAGCTACTAGCTAACCGTGACATTAATAACACAATAACAGTAATACAATGTAGAAAAGTAAGAGGAACATCACAAGGAAACAATGTTAAACATGGTACAATACAATCATCTTGACGTGCGTGCATGAATGCGAAAACTCAAAATAAAACTCATGCTTGGAAATCCATTTCATGTCTCGGTATGGCTTGAGGAAATCATATATGCGTGCATGCATGAATGCCTTGTCATCATCTTGTAAACTTGCATCTTGTAACTTGTGTACCAGAGGCTAGCACCCAAATCTCCCTGGGCTGCCAACCTCCTTGACAATACGTGAATTTTAATTTCTTGTTTAGTTCTCTTGTGAGCCAGAGGCTAGTACCCGAATATTCCTAGGCTACCAACCTCCTTGACATGTAGTAATTTCAGTTTTCTTGTGAACCAGAGGCTAGTACCCGAATGTCCCTGGGTTACCAACCTCCTTGACATATAGTAGCTCCCTAGGCTGCCAACCTCCTTGATATATGGTTTTCTTTTGAGCAAAAGGCTAGTACCAGAATGTCCCTGGGCTACCAACCTCCTTGACAATACGTGAATTTTAATTACTTGTTTAGTTCTCTTGTGAACCAGAGGCTAGTACCCCGAATACCCCTAGACTACCAACCTCCTTGACATGTAGTAATTTCGGTTTTCTTGTGAGCCAGAGGCTAGTACCCGAATGTCCCTGGGTTACCAATCTCCTTGACATATAGTAGCTTTTAGTTTTCTTGTTTAGTTTTCGTGTGAGCCAGAGGCTAGTACCCGAATTTACCTGGGCTACCATCCTCCTTGACATGTAATGTTTTCTTGTTGATTATTATATGCATATGCTCTTGAAATCTCGGTTCATGCATACAAGGGTGCTCATGTTTGTAGCAATGGTGACAATCATGGGAATGTGGATAACAAGAGAGATATGCATCACAATTAAATTCATAGTATAAGCATATGAAGATTTGAGTAATCTACATGGCACTTGATCAATTCGTCATTCATAAGGACAAATGCATAATGCCTACTTCCATTTCTTCATTTAAGTCCCTTATTCATGGTTTAGGCATCTCATCAAATACAAAATGTAATGTTCCATAATAGTTCATATTCTTCTTTTTAGCGCATATTTTTCATTCAATCATAAAGGTAAGTTTGTTATTTATGAAATGCCCATCCTCCATTTTCCCTTTCACACACCACACACATCCATACATTTCGGCATCCAATCGCCTCAATCAACACCCCATACACATCCAACCCATTTTCTTATCTTGTTTAGATTTATTGGAGATGTTACATTTCATAGGGAAGGAAAACATAATAGCAAGAATCACATTTCACATTGAAGATAACTAGATTATTGCTAGGGGAAGTTAGTAGGGTGTACTAACCTTGAATCAAGGCTTGACCTTGAAGAAACCTTGAAATAGAACCCCAAATGGTAGGGAAGAACCCTTGCTTGAAGAAGGCTTGAGTGGAGGGAGAAACCCCCTTGAAATTACCATGGAAACGCTGCCTTAACTTTGGAGGAGAAGCTCCACAAGTGCTTGAGGCTTGGCTTGGAAGGAGAACAAACTTTGTGAAGATTTCTTGGATGTTCAAACCCTTGATCTCTTCACCAAGGATGCCCTAGGAGAAAATCTTCTTCTTCTCTCTCCCTCTCTCTCAAAATATTCTAAGTATAGTGAATGAAGCCCTAAAGGCTCGGGCAAGCCTTATAAGAAAGGTTTTAACCCCCGAAAGATGAAATAGCCCTTACTGAAATTTCTGCAAAAACGCGAAGACCGAGCGATCGGTGGTTATGACTGATCGATCTGTTGCCTACCGAGCGATCGGTGTTATTGACCGAGCGACCGGTCAAAAACATGCTCTCTGGAAAATTTACTCATACAAAAAAGTTGACCAGTCAATAGCCTCCGATCGATCGGTTTTGGACCGATCGATCACTATTCAAGATCGAGCGATCGGTTGCTCTGCAAATCTGCTGCTGAGTTCACTTTTCACCCATTCTTACTACTTGAACCTTTTCCTCTTCTATTCTAATCTCTCCTAAACTTGCCTAGGACATTTTCGAGACTTTTAGACATTTTTAAATAATTAATTTAATTAATAATAGCATTCTTAGCAAAATTCCTCAAAGCTTCAAATTCTGATTCATGAATTCTTTTGAGATTACATATGTCTCATGCCTAAACACACCTCCCAAGGCATATACAAAAGTTTCGGGGTTCTACAAAGAAAATTGTAAAGGTTTGGATTTCACCAAGAAGAAGTTTGTGTGATATTGAATCATTGTGAATCCTCTAACGGATAGCTTGAGGCGGGGACGTAGACGGGATTGCCAAACCTCGTGAACAATATCCTTGTGTTTGCTCTCTCTAACTCTTCCCTTACTTTTCTTTCTTGTTTCAATTTAGAATTGCTAGTTGCATTCCCTTGTTAATTTAATTTCTGGAAAAATGAACTAAGTTGAAATTTAAATTTTCCAAGACCCTATTCACCCCCCTCTAGGGTTAATACTTGGGCAACACCAAACTCTCCTAACTATCAGTCATGGAGGAACCCCGGCTCTTAGAAGACCCGCCTCTCCAGACCTAGTTAAAGAGGGACCACGGATAGTGTTTAACTCAGGTCAGGTTTACTAACCATAAGAAATCCCCAATTATACCAAGCCTCACATGGATAATTGTGTCACGCCCCGAACCCGCGCCTTAGGGAATTATGTTCTAAGACGCGTGCCCGTTCGTCATTAACACATAGCGGAAGACTTATGCCCACCAAAAGTGCGGTAAATTTTAAACTTTTTATCAAGAGCTTAAAAGCAATTATAATTGGTCATCACAATAACCATCACAACAAAACAAATACCTGTATTAAGTACCATTAAGTCTTTTACAAAAAAGCATCTATCATATGCCAAATATAGTCGTTTACGATTTCCCCAAAATGTTCTTCTAAGTCCAGAGTCAACGAACTACGGCGTCTTGATCTGTTGACATAAGATGTCAGTTAGCTATGAGGCTCAGCAAAATTGTCAATCCTTCTAACTATATTTCATGCATCATTGATAACAGTAACATAAGGGAATTAGCAAGTCAAGTTATATTACCCAAAATAGCATATGCAAGAGCGTAATAAGGCAACAATAATATCAAGAAACATAACCGCATAAATCCTAGCTTATCAATTCACATAAGTTTTATTCATATGACAACCCATGGTCATTCAAGACTGGACCTTAGTCCATGTACGACTGTACCCTGAGTCATTTAGACTCAATACAACCCTAGACCCGTAGATCCAATACAACCTTAAATCTGTAGACTCACTACATACCCCGGGTCTTCATCTGCTAGGACTAATTGTCCTCAATTAAGTCGGCTTCAACACATTTATTATGTGGTCACCGTCTCTCCCTGATCATCAGTCATGGAGGCACCCCGGTATCGCATCTCCTGGCTACAACAATTGAGGCACCCTGACACTCTACGGACGCCGTCTCTCCTATTAAGTCAATGGAGGCACCCCGGGCCTTACTAGACACCGTCTCTCCTGACTTACAGCCAGTTGGAGGAACCCTGATAGCATTGTTACCGTCTCTCCTGACCTAACCAACTGGAGGTGCTCCGGCTATACACCATAACATGTTAAGTCACTTAACTGACAACACTAGGACACCGACATCTCCTGACCTAACCACTGTGTGAACCTCGGTTATACACCGCCTCTTCGGACAAGCAACCAGAGGCACCGTGGCTCCCAAGACTCGCGCTATAGCCTTTGAGTTTGTATTTTTTTTTTTGCTCATGGTAATAGAAATCCATCTCTACAAGACTTCTAACATAAATCAAACATCTATTTTTGTTTACAAAAATAAATACATGATCTAAGTTCGTAGTATCCAACAAAATCATCATTCATTTTTTTTTTTTTTTTTTGTTTTCCAAAGTCTATAAAATTTATTCTAAGTTCATAGTTTCAAACTAAATCAACATTCATGCTTCTTCACAATTTCTTAACCAAACTATAGAATATTTAATTCATAAAATCTACATGGATTCAAACCTAAACTATCTCGTAGAGTTTATTTATTTATTTCATAACACTTTCTTGTTCTTTTTTAAAAAAAAAATTAAACATGCAAATAATGAGCTCAACTCATATTTTATAGTTACAAAAAAAAACTTCTTGCTTTCCAACTCTAACATGTCATAAACTAGATCTCATCTCAAACTTGTAATTATATAATTTTTAAGTCATGAAACCCTTTTGTTTTCAACCCAAATGAAACAAGGTAGTGAATTTCAACTCTATTTTGAAATAGCAAAATTTTAATTTATAAAACTTTTTTTTTTTTTCAACTCATATCAAGCATACTTTACTTAAGTTTTGGGTTTCAAAACACTTCATTTAATACCTTAAAATTTCTAGTAGATTTATATAATCAAAAATCAACTCATTATTATTATTATTATTATTACTATTTTAGAATCATACAAAAATCATCTTGTTTTTAAACTCATTTCAAGTCAAGAATTCAAACAACATTAAAGGAAAAACATGGCATTTATTTCCAATATTCAAGACATTTCTTAGTAATTTACACAACCCTAACTCTTTTTAAGCATATAATTTCTTTCTAACAATACGTGAATACAAATATTCAAGTTTCCATAAACCACCAACATTTCCAAGTTTTCATAAATCATAAACATTTCAAGTTTCCCTAAATCATTAACATTTCAAGTCTCCATAAACCCCCATCTACAAATTATTGTTCCTTAGTAGCAATTGTTTGAGCATTTGGTGGACCCCTATGAATTCGTACATAAGTCTTTGAGTTTATTCCCTAAAATTTTAGTTCAAGTATACTCGAAAATCTAAGGGTTCTTAAACCCCCAAATCAAAGCCACAAAATACTAATTTATCACCTCATTTCCTAAATCAAAATTGTATCACATGAGTTAATCCACCCTATCTTCCCATAATCATTAATTAAATAATAACTCAAAAAAAAACATTCAATGATTCTATAATAAGATAGAAAATAAGGTAGAAGAGAAGAGAAATCTACCTCTTGATGATTCTTTGAAATCCTAGAATGAGGTCTCCCAAGATCACTCCTTGAGCAAGCACAACCCCTTCCTTCCTTTCCTTCTTCTTTCTTTCCTCTTTCTTTCTTGTTCTCTCTTTCTCTCCCTTCTATTTTTGTGAGACTCCCCCCAAAAGGGGGTGTGTGTGCATAAGAGAAAAAGAGAGGGAGAGGGTGACGTGTGGGAGTGAGGGAGAGGTGAGGGAGTGATGTGAGGGATGAGAGAATGAAATGATGGGGGTGGTGAGGTGTCAAGCAACCATACCCTCCCCTCCCCTCATTGACTTTTTTTTTTCTTGACTTTTGAATTTAGTCATTCACCTATCCTCATTGTACCTTATGTACTTTGAGAAGCCCACCCATCACCTTCTTGTACCTTAAGTACTTAACTTGACTAAATCATGGTTAAGGTCTCTAGTTAACCCTCAATATTATTAATTTAATTTAATTGGCCTAATTAAGGGTCTAGATTATTTTAATATTAATCTTTTAATTAATTATGCTAATTAACAAGGATCAAAACCTCAAATTTTATTTCAAAATTCTACGTCGTGACATTCTCCCCTCCTTACAAAAATTTCGTCCTCGAAATTTAGTTCATACATTAGTTATCAAACAAATGAGGGTATTTGCTTCTGATCGCTTCTTCGAGCTCCCAAGTGGCTTCTTCTACGCCGTGGTGTTGCCACAACACTTTGACCAACTTGAGGGTTTTATTTCTCAACACTTGCTCCTTGTGATCGGTTATCTTCACTGGCTTTTCTTCAAAGGTCATATCATCATTCACTTGGATCGGCTTGTACTGAATCACATGTGATGGGTCAGGTACATATTTCCTCAGCATCGATATATGGAACACATTATGTACCTTCTCCAGTTCTGGTGATAATGCTAAACGATAAGCTACACCTCCTACTTTAGCCAAAACCTCAAAGGGTCCAATGAACTCAGGACTTAATTTTCCTCGTTTTCCAAATCTCATGATCCCCTTTGATGGGGAAATCCTCAGAAAAACATGATTGCCCACTCGAAACGCTAAGTCTCGACGCTTTCCATCAACATAGCTCTTTTGTCGGCTTTGTGCAGACAATAATCTCGATCGAATTAACTCAATCTTCTTGGTTGTCTCTTGTACCAATTCGGGTCCCAGCAGCCTATGCTCACCTATTTCAATCCAGCATACTGGCGACCGACAACTTCTGCCATATAATGCCTCATACGGGGCCATTTGGATACTTGCCTGGTAACTGTTGTTATATGCAAATTCGATCAATGACAAGTGATCGCCCCAGTTTCCTCAAAAATCCAGACTGCACGTGCGCATCATATCTTCTTGAATTTGTATTGTACGCTCGGATTGCCCATCTGTCTGGGGGTGAAAAGCTGTACTCATGTTTAATCGTGTTCCCAAGGCTTTTTGCAAACTCTGCCAAAATCGGGAAGTGAAACATGGATCACGATCTGACACAATAGACACCGGCACTCCGTGCAACTTAACTATTTCTCGGATGTACAACTTGGACAGATTTTCCAAGGTGATGGTATCCTTGATGGCAAGGAATTGGGCTGACTTAGTCAAACGGTCCACTATAACCCAAACAGCGTCGTTTCCACTTCTTGTTTTGGGCAACCCTACCACGAAATCCATTGTGACATGCTCCCATTTCCACTCAGGGATTGGCAATGATTGCAATAATCCGAGTGGTCTTTGGTGTTCGGCTTTCACTTGCTGACAAACCAAACAACGAGATACATACTCGGCGATCTCCCTCTTCATGTTGTTCCACCAGTAATATTTTTTCAAGTCATGGTACATTTTAGTACCCCCAGGGTGTACCGCAAAACGAGATCGGTGTGCTTCATCCAGTAATTGTTTCTTCAATTCGGGATTTCCTGGTACACAGATTCGACTCCTAAATCGAAGTATTCCATTATCCGAGTGTCACGACCCAAAATACCCCCTAGTAGTTAGGATACTTTGGCGACGTGAACTCATAACCAAACCATCTTATATAACATATGAATCCTGTACAATATATAAAACCTGTGATAGCGGAAGCGTAATACTAATCTATATATGGTAGTGGAAGCGGACTACAAAATTTCTATCAATACTATATGTCTCAATTTATACATGACCCAAAATAAAGAGCGAACATACTCGCTCAACAAAATATATGTACATGTCTCTCCCTCTCGTCACTCATGATGGGGCCACCTAACAAAAGCCCTCTGCTCCTCCTGAGCCCTCTGCTGCTGAAGACTACCCCAAGTCTCCTCCTCCTCAACATACTCTTCCTCGACCCATGGTTCTTGAGGACGCTCGCCACAAATGTCGAAGGGACCTGCCGACATAATATGTACGGCTGAGCATGGAATACTCAGCGTATACAAACCACTAGATAGTAATATCGTAAACAAGAATACAACGTGTACATATCACAATTTAATCATCTCATATGCATTCCTGAAATCAGAGCGCGGAAAACAAAATCATATCATGTGCATGTATCTCAGAAAATACTATCGAAAAACATCTTTTTATCATATTTTATCTTTTACATCTTCTTATCATCTTTTGTCGAAAACATCTTCTTATCATCTTGTACCTTTGCATATACGGGTATTTAAAATACCTTGGTATTCATCATTTGCTACCTCCGGAGTAGCACAACTAGTACCCGTACCCACGTAAGCTGGGTGGCCTAATGTTCTCCTCACCTTCGGCTACCTTAAGGGTAGACGACCAGTATCCATCTCCCTTCCGGGCGGCCTGCTATCATCGGAGTCCGATGCCAATATCCCTTTCCTTTTCAGGCGGCCTGCTATCGTCGCATCCCTGTCGGCTTTTTCCGTATACCTTCCATCTTCTTGTATTTCTTGTAACATCTTGTGCTTCGTGTATTTTCCGTATGTATCTTGTGCTTCTTATACTTTTCCGTAGACCTCTTTTTACTTCTTGTACTTTTCTTATACTTCTTATGCTTCTTGTACTATTCATTTGGTTCATTTACATCTTATACTTTTCGTGTGGTTCATTTGCATCTTATACTCTTCTTCTTCTTATTCTTGTATTGTATCTTATATACATGTATTTCTTCTTTTGGGATACCCATAATTTAGAAAAACTCGATCATGCATATGCATATGTGTCCGTATAGCAGTTGTGATATAACATGGTAGACATTAGGGAAAACCCTTTACATATGGTCATATGTCTCATACTCAACATAATTCATCCATCACCATAATCCATATACAATAACATCACACCATTCCAATCACATTTAAAATAAGGTTTTTCTACTTGTTCTTCCCAAAACTTGTTGCTTTTAACATGCTTTTCATCTTGGATACTAACATATAGAACAACTCAAAAATTACCATCTTTTATTTGTTGGTTGAAAGCATAACATCATCACATTTAATTCACACCATCATTCATGGGATTTTATCTTGATGTAGAAAGGGTTTCATGAAATCAATTGCTAGAAGAGTGTATTTTTACATATAAGAGGCTATATATAACTATACTTGTCAAGAAAATCATGTTTTTCATTAAGGGTTTATGAAATTAGAACCTAGTAGAGTGTATCTACCTTATGGGATGAAATCCCTTTGATCCAATGCTTGAAAAGGCTTGAAGAAGCTTGTAGAAGCGAAACCCAAGCTTGATGTTGGAGATCCAAGCTCCAATGGCGCGTAGGAGCGAGATCAAGGCTCGATTTGTGCTCTTCTTCTCCAAATCCAAAAACCCCTCTTGCAATCCTCCACTCTCTTCCCTTCTCTTCTAAGATCTCTCTCTAGGTTTAGGGTAACCCAAAACCCCCAAAATGATCCCCTATCTATAGGCCAAGGGGTGAAAACCCTAAAATCACGCACTAAAGAGTTTGATTCGCGCACCTACGATCGTTCGTAGGCTTCCTACGATCGATCGTAGGTCTTACAGTAAGTTTGCTCAGTTTCTGGAGTTCTACGATCGATCGTAGCTTCTCCAGTGAGTTTTCAGCATTTCTGTAACTTTACGATCGTTCGTAACTACGATCGTTCGTAGGTCTTCTACGATCGATCGTAGCTCTGACAGGATGATTTTCCAGATTTTTCCCGCTTCGGTATTTCGGCCATAACTTTTGACTCGCTCATCCGATTTTGACGATTCAACTTGCGTTAGATTCTTATTTTGAAGGAAAACAACTTTAATGTTTTGTACAACTTCTAATTCGTATTTATTATTGGACCATTTTACCCCTAAAGTTTACTGGTCTGAAACTGGGTTTTAACTGTCCCGATTTCCAACAGTCCCGACTTTGGAAATCGGACTTTTGACTCAACCCCAGCTCAAAATCATGGAAAGTGATGAACATGAACCCCAAAGAGGGTTCACACGCCTCTCCAAAAACTCAAGAATCACTTGATTCTGAGCAATGGAGCCTAAACTAAGGCTTCGTAAAGTTGAGGGAAATGCCGAAACATACCTCTTCAACATCTAGAACACTTCGAGTGTTTTCACACTCCTTTCCCTCGGGTCCAAAACCATACTCACACCTCATTAATCATTCCACATATATTTTTAAATCCTTCTAAGTGATCATTTAACATACACCAATATGCATGAGAGGGCCCGGCCTCCTTATGCCTCGCGCACTAGCACTATTCATTCACAACCCATTAAACACCTTGGGTATTTATACCCTTGTTTTTAACCACTTAGAGTATCTTTATACTCTCATTTTGAGACTCCAAATACATACCTAAGACCCTCACTTGACTCATCATAATACCAAGAATACCATGTAAGGCATTAGGCCTTTACACATACCATACAAGGGCTCTATCCACATGAACAGTGAATCAAATTTTCGGGGCTCTACACCGAGTCTTTAAAATCACCCCATTTTCCTTGAAGCATTTTGCCTCTGATAGATTTAATTTCTTCGTCTTCCTACTGTGCTTCTTGAATTTTCTGTAATAATACCGGCCTGACTTGAAGGCTAGCCAACTTGACATCTTTTCTTTGGGATCCCAGACTTAGATTCCAATTTTTGAATTCTTCGATCATTTTCCATCTTTCTGCCCTCATATACGCCACTGATCCTACAGTCTTCCGACTTAGGGCATCCGCCACTACATTTCCTTTTCCTGGGTGATATTGTATAACGTAATCGTAGTCTTTTAGGTATTCCATCCATCTCCTCTGCCGCATGTTAAGCTCCTTTTGGGAGAATAAATATTTCAAACTCTTGTGGTCACTGTAGACCACCATCTTTTCCCCGTAACGATAGTGTCTCCAAATTTTCAGTGCAAAGACTACGGCTGCCAACTCAAGGTCATGTGTGGGATAATTTTGCTCGTGTACTTTTAACTGTCTTGAACCATAAGCAATGACCTTCTTGTCTTGCATCAGGACACATCCTAGTCCTTTACGTGAAGCATCACAGTAAACTTCAAATCCTCTATTCCCTGAGGGAGTCGTCAACACTGGAGCCGAAGTTAATCTACTTTTCAATTCTTGAAAACTCCGCTTGCGTGCTACAGTCCATTCGAACTTGACATCTTTCTTAGTTAATTCGGTTAATGGAGCAGCAATCTTAGAAAATCCCTTGACAAATCTTCTATAGTACCCGGCCAACCCAAGGAAACTTCGAACCTCAGTCACGGTGGTTGGCTTTTCCCAATTGGTTACTGCTTGAACCTTGGAGGGAACTACGGATATCCCATTTCTTGACACAATATGCCCAAGGAATGCTACCTCTTCCATCCAAAATTCACACTTAGAGAATTTAGCATATAACTGATTATCTCGCAAGGTCTGTAGCGTAACTCTCAAGTGTTTTTCATGTTTCTCTTGACTAGGTGAGTACACAAGTATATCGTCAATAAATACTACTATAAATTGATCCAGGTAGGGTTTGAAAAGACGGTTCATCAACTCCATAAAAGCTGCAGGCGCATTGGTCAGTCCAAAAGGCATCACCAAAAACTCGTAGTGGCCGTAACGAGTCCGAAAAGCTGTCTTTTGAATATCTTCATCTTTAATCTTCAGTTGGTGATAGCCTGACCTTAGGTCTATCTTTGAGAATACCTGTGCTCCCTGTAACTGATCGAACAGATCATCTATTCTTGGGAGGGGGTATCTATTCTTGATTGTTGCTTGATTCAGCAAACGATAATCAATACATAATCGCATATTCCCATCTTTCTTTTTGACAAACAGTACCGGTGCTCCCCAAGGTGAAGTACTAGGGCGAATTAGACCCTTATCTAATAGATCTTGTAATTGGATTTTCAATTCCTGAAGTTCCGCTGGAGCCATTCGATATGGTGCCTTGGATATCGGGGCCACACCTGGTGTGATATCAATGGCGAAATCAATTTATCTAGTGGGAGGGAGTCCTGGTAGTTCCTCTGGAAATACATCTCGAAACTCCTTTACCACTGGGGTATTATATATTGTGATATCATCATCTTTATCCACTATTACCGAGGCTAAGTACCCTTTACACCCTTTTCCCAATAGGTGGCAAGCCTTAATTGCTGAGATCAACTTGGGTTTCGGACCTCTGGCAATCCCTTGCATTTCGAATTCTGGAATGCCGAGAATTCGAAAGGTTACCTTCTTAGCATTACAATCTACCACTGCATGGTAGTTGGCTAACCAATCCATCCCTAAGATGATGTCGTAATCCTTCATATCCAATAAGATTAAATCTACTATCATCTGCACACTGTTTATAAGTATGGGGCATCTATCGTAAACTGTTTTCGTGCACAAAACTTTTCCTGACGGTGTAGAGATTGACATCATGTGCTTGAGTGTATCAGGCTTAATTCCTAAGTTCTTAGCGAAATTCATAGATACGAAGGAATGCGTAGCACCAGTATCAATCAAAGCATATGCAGGCGTTTGAAAGATCAAGAGTTTACCTTCAATGACGCCTTCATTTTCTTGTGCTTCCTCCTGAGTAATGGCGAAGACTCGCCCCTTTCCACCCTCAATGGCCAATGGTTGCGTCTGAGGACAGTCTCTTTTGAAGGGTCCAGGTTTCCCGCACTGGTAGCAGTTTCTTGGTCTGCTACAGTCCTTGGTCAGGTGGGCTTGGCCGCACCGCTCGCACTTCGGTCCTACCCCGGATGGTGATCCTCTACCTCTGGTCTCCTCAAACTTTCTTTTTCCAGTAAATCGGTTATTACTCTTTCCTTCCCTTGGTCTTCCCATAGGCCATTTTCCTTTGCCAACACTTATTGGGGTCATTTCATCATGAATCCTTTCTACTCTCAATGCTCTGTCAAGTAGTTCAGAAAATGATGTGAATCTCTGGGCCGCTAGTTTCCCCCTGATGGCTGGCTTCAACCCTTCCTCAAATTTCTCCATTCTCCATTGTTCGTCCTCCACGAACCTGACTGCGAATCAGGAGAGTCGATTGAACTTCTGTTCGTTCTCGCTTACTGACATATTTCCTTGTGTCAACTAAAGAAACTCCATCTCCTTCTTCTTCTTCATGGTTGCTGAGAAATACCGCTCAAAAAACAAGTTTGTGAACTTCGTCCAGCTCACTGGTTTCTGATGTTCTGGAACCGTTCGCTCGGTAGTAGTCCACCAATGCTCGGCTTCTCCTTCGAGCATAAAAATTGCGAGTTCTGGCTTGACCTCTTCTGGGCACGACATGGCCCTAAAAATTTTTTCTAGTCCCCTTATCCAACTCTCCGCTTTCAACGGGTCAGTAGTCCCAGTGAAGGCTACTGGTCCAAGTCTCTTGAACTTTGCCAGCCTATCCCCATTTCCGTGCTCAGGGACTGTGACAATGGGAATGCGGTTACCATTATAACTTGCATTTTGAGTTTGTTGCTGTATCAAGTTGGCTAAGGTTGAGATTGCTTCGAAAGCTCCTGCTAGGGTATTCTTGGGTGCACGACGAGGCGGCATGATTGTCCTATAGTAGGAAACAACATCCTTGTTACCAACTTGAATTTAAAGAATATACTAGAAACTCTAGTGCCCAAAATACTTCCATTTCATTTCATATTCCATAAATGCATACATAATCTAGTCCCCAAAAAGTTGTTCTTCACTAGATGTTGTCATTACTATATTAAGATTGTATACAAAAAGAAGACCGACTAAGACATCTCCTATCCTCAAAATACTATAAAGATGTACTTCGGTCTTCCCAGCCCAAAGTTTCTAGTCTAAGGCATATCATGCCTGATCTCCTTCGACTAAATCAGGGTTATCTTCAACCTCAACTTGAGGTCCTTCTTCTAATTCAATGTGCCGCTTACGAGCCTTCACAAGGGCACGATATTCCCGTGCTGCAATATGTGGTAAGGGCTGGACAGCTTTTAGGTGTATGGTGCGGTACACCAGCCATCCCTGGTGGCATCGTGCTTTCATTGCCGTTACCCATTTAGGAATATCCAAATCTCTTTTTGACGTGGTCCGAATCGTTTTCGCCATTTCCTACACATACACACAATTCCCAAGTCATTATCTGATTATGAAATATGTGATGTATAGTAGCATCTAAAATACGAAACTAGGATCGATTTCTAATGATATTTTATTTGTCAAGTAAGATTTGTTCTGATGGTTATTGCTTTTAGCTCTGATACCAACTGTGATGCCCCGAACCCACGCCTTAGGGAATTATGTTCTAAGACGCGTGCCCGTTCGTCATTAACACATAGCGGAAGACTTATGCCCACCAAAAGTACGGTAAATTTTAAAATTTTTATCAAGAGCTTAAAAGCAATTATAATTGATCATCACAATAACCATCACAACAAAACAAATACCTGTATTAAGTACCATTAAGTCTTTTACAAAAAAGCATCTATCATATGCCAAATATAGTCGTTTATGATTTGCCCAAAATGTTCTTCTAAGTCCAGAGTCAACGAACTACAGCGTCTTGATCTGTTGACATGAGATGTCAGTGAGCTATGAGGCTCAGCAAAATTCTCAATCCTTCTAACTATATTTCATGCATAATTGATAACAGTAACATAAGGGAATTAGCAAGTCAAGTTATATTACCCAAAATAGCATATGCAAGAGCGTAATAAGGCAACAATAATACCAAGAAACATAACCGCATAAATCCTAGCTTATCAATTCACATAAGTTTCATTCATATGACA
Organism: Tetracentron sinense; assembly: GCA_015143295.1. Lineage (NCBI taxonomy): Eukaryota > Viridiplantae > Streptophyta > Magnoliopsida > Trochodendrales > Trochodendraceae > Tetracentron > Tetracentron sinense. The sequence continues at coordinate 13,796,985 of CM026564.1, read as the reverse complement.
ACCCATGGTCATTCAAGACTGGACCTTAGTCCATGTACGACTGTACCCTGAGTCATTTAGACTCAATACAACCCTAGACCCGTAGATCCAATACAACCTTAAATCAGTAGACTCACTACATACCCCGGGTCTTCATCCACTAGGACTAATTGTCCTCAATTAAGTCGGCTTCAACACATTTATTATGTGGTCACCGTCTCTCCCTGATCATCAGTCACGGAGGCACCCCGGCAATCCTGCCTATCGCATCTCCTGGCTACAACAATGGAGGCACCCCGACGCTCTATGGACGCCGTCTCTCCTATTAAGTCAATGGAGGCACCCCGGGCCTTACTGGACACCGTCTCTCCTGACTTATAGCCAATTGGAGGAACCCTGATAGCATTGTTACCGTCTCTCCTGACCTAACCAACTGGAGGTACTCCGGCTATACACCATAACATGTTAAGTCACTTAACTGACAACACTAGGACACCGACATCTCCTGACCTAACCACTGTGTGAACCTCGGTTATACACCGCCTCTTCAGACAAGCAACCAGAGGCACCGTGGCTCCCAAGACTCGCGCTATAGCCTTTGCATTTGTATTTTGTTTATGCTCATGGTAATAGAAATCCATCTCTACAAGACTTCTAACATAAATCAAACATCTATTTTTGTTTACAAAAATAAATACATGATCTAAGTTCGTAGTATCCAACAAAATCATCATTCATTTTTTTTTTGTTTTCCAAAGTCTAGAAAATCTATTCTAAGTTCATAGTTTCAAACTAAATCAACATTCATGCTTCTTCACAATTTCTTAACCAAACTATAATTAATTTATAAAATCTACATGGATTCAAACCTAAACTATCTTGTAGAGTTTATTTATTTATTTCATAACACTTTCTTGTTCTTTTTTTTAAAAAAAAATTAAACATGCAAATAATGAGCTCAACTCAAATTTTATAGTTACAAAAAAAAAACTTCTTGGTTTCCAACTCTAACATGTCACAAAATAGATCTCATCTCAAACTTGTAATTATATAATTTTTAAGTCATGAAACCCTTTTGTTTTCAACCCAAATGAAACAAGGTAGTGAATTTCAACTCTATTTTGAAATAGCAAAATTTTAATTTATAAAACTTTTTTTTTTTTTTCAACTCATATCAAGCATACTTTACTCAAGTTTTGGGTTTCAAAACACTTCATTTAATAATACCTTAAAATTTCTAGTAGATTTATATAATCAAAAATCAACTCATTATTATTATTATTATTATTATTATTATTATTATTATTACTATTTTAGAATCATACAAAAATCATCTTGTTTTTAAACTCATTTCAAGTCAAGAATTCAAACAACATTAAAGGAAAAACATGGCATTTATTTCCAATATTCAAGACATTTCTTAGTAATTTACCCAACCCTAACTCTTTTTAAGCATATAATTTCTTTCTAACAATACGTGAATACAAATATTCAAGTTTCCATAAACCATCAACATTTCCAAGTTTTCATAAATCATAAACATTTCAAGTTTCCCTAAATCATTAACATTTCAAGTCTCCATAAACCCCCATCTACAAATTATTGTTCCTTAGTAGCAATTGTTTGAGCATTTGGTGGACCCCTATGAATTCATACATAAGTCTTTGAGTTTATTCCCTAAAATTTTAGTTCAAGTATACTCGAAAATCTAAGGGATCTTAAACCCCCAAATCAAAGCCACAAAATACTAATTTATCACCTCATTTCCTAAATCAAAATTGTATCACATGAGTTAATCCACCCTATCTTCCCATAATCATTAATTAAATAATAACTCAAAAAAAAAATTCAATGATTCTATAATAAGATAGAAAATAAGGTAGAAGAGAAGAGAAATCTACCTCTTGATGATTCTTTGATATCCTAGAATGAGGTCTCCCAAGATCACTCCTTGAGCAAGCACAACCCCTTCCTTCCTTTTCTTCTTCTTTCTTTCATCCTTCTTTCTTGTTGTAGAGCCCCGGACCTTTTCACATTTAATGAATGACACTTTCGTTGTCATTTTGCCTTTAAAGAGGTATAATTAATAAATAAAGAAGAAATTGGAAATTCCAAGACTTTAGAAATGTTCCTTTTCGAAGTACGAACCCAACGCAAGTTGAATCGTCAAAATCGGACGAACGAGTCAAAAGATATGGCCAAAACAGTCTGGACCTGCAGGCAATCGTAGCTCGGAAAGCACTAAGGACGTAGCTCGGAAGGCACTAAGGACGTAGCTCGGAAGGCACTAAGGACGTGGCTCTGATAATGTAGCCCTAGCTCTGATAACGTGTACGTTGTGCATCCATTGTGCAACAGACAACGGGTACGTCGTGCAGCAGACAACGTGTACGTTGTACAGCAAACAACGAGTACGTTGTACAGCTCACAACGTGTACGTTGTGCATCCGTTGTGTAACAGACAACGTGTACGTTGTACAGCAAACAACGAGTACGTTGTACAGCTCACAACGGGTACGTTGTACATAAGACAATGGACAACGAGCTCAGCACTATGCACAACACAACGTGACAACGTGTTTGGCACTATTCACAGCACAACGTGTTCAACACTATTCACAGCACAACGTGTTCGGCACTATTCACAGCACAACGTGTTCGGCACTATTCACAGCACAACGTGTTTGGCACTGTTCACAGCACAACGTGTTTGGCATTATTCACAGCACAACGTGTTTGGCACTATTCACAGCACAACGTGTTCAGCACAACGTGTTCGGTACTATTCATAGCTCAACGTGTTTAGTCCTCGCGTTTTTACAGAAATTTTAGTAAGGGTATTATGGTCGTTTGGTCGGTTTACTCTTACCTTAAGAGTCTTGCCCGAGCCCTTAGGGCATCATTCGACACTTAGAGAGTTTGAGAGAATAGGAGAAAGGGGAGAAGGCGATTCCAACCTAGGGCTTGTCTTTGGAAGAGAAATCAAAGGGTTTTGAGACCCTCGATCACTTCAAGTCCGGCTTTTCTCCAAGATCACGGCTCAAGCAACCGTGGAGAGCGTTCCCCAAGCTAGGGCAGCACCTCACGGTCGTTTTTGGAAGGGGTTTCTTCCTCATTTCTTCAAGGTCGGTACTTCTTGCTACCCTCCTAGTTATAGCTTCTCTTTTCCTTTGTTTCTTCTCGTTTTCCTTCACTTATATATGTGTTATGAGATTGGTGGTATGAATGGTGAATGGAGGTGGATGTTGGCGAATGGATGCCGTATGGATGATGTGATGAATGAATAGGAAAGGGCATTGTACTAATAATGAACATACAAGTGTGATGTGAGCATAACCCACCTAGAAAAGCATGATTTAGGTTTAAAAGAATGATGAATAATGAACACACCATGTTTGATGAAATGCCAAGGTGAATAAAGTGAGTTTTAAATTGGGAAATGCATGCCTAATAAATTATGGATATTGCTAGGGCCTATGATAGTGTGTTTTTCTTGCTTTCCCTAAATGATATGAATATTACATTGCTCAATCATTGATGTTATATGTGTTGTGAAATTACCCAAATGTCATATTTAAATTTAAATGCAAGTATGTACACGGTTCCCACGAGCATGACATGCATGACATGATTTATCGAGGTTTTCAAGAACATGGTTAGAGGTGGGACATATCCTACGATATGTTTTACCTCGCTTTTGACAAGAAAACAAGAACCAACATTCCACGAGGGGTCTCCCCTCACTCACAAGTGCATATCATGAAGAAGGGCCTCCCTTCCCTCGCAAGTACATACATATCATGAAGAAGGGTCTCCCTTCCCTCGCAAGTGCATTGCATAAAGAAGGGTCTCCCTTCCCTCTCAAGGCATCTCTCAAGCGCATCTCACAAGGATATCTCACAAGTGTATCTCACAAGTTATATGATCACAAGCAAGCACGCATGACATGACACGTACGACACGCTCGACAAGATCAAGTAAGACAAACACGACAAGCTTTCAAGTACGAAAAGATATTTTAAGCCAAGTCAAGTGCACGATGTTTTCAAGAGGTTTTATCGGCTTTCTACGAAATACAAGCATGATTATAAATTGTTTTACTTCCTTGTATGATATGAATTGTTTCCGTCTAACATATATGAATTGCTCCTGATTTATGTATTGCCATTTTCATGCTATGACTATTGGTTAGTATTTGGTACCCGCTGAGTATTCCATGCTCAGCCGTACTTCTTATGTCGGCAGGTTCTGAGGGAGCTGCCGCTCCATTTGATGTTTGTGCTCCTGGTCCATGGGTGGAAGAGGAGTACGTCGAGGAGCCTTTAGAGGAACCTCCCGTAGAGGGTTATCAGTAGGTGGTGTTAGATTCTGAGTGCATTAGCTGTGGGTGAGCATGAGTGATTATATCCATGTATTTTGGCGGGTCTGTCCGCACTTTCTTTTGGATTCCTTGTGTGTAAACTTGGATTCGTATATACATAGAGGTTTGTTTAGACTTCCGCTGTGCTATGTTAGAGTATGTTTCCGCTGTTTATATCCTCTATTGTATATGCTCTATGGGTTTTTGCAGGTTGGTTTGTCAAGCAAGTCATGTAAGCCATGATTAGTCGTCCAAAGTTCACTCTAACTCCTAGGGTGGGTTTTGGGTCGCGACAGAAGTGGTGTCAAAGCTTAGGCTATAGGTCTCTAGGGTCACTTAGAATCTTATACCACGGCTTGACAAGAGCATATGTTAGGAAACAAGTTAGGAAGGAAGTAAGTCGGGAGTGAGTCTAGTTCCAAGTGTAAGACTAAACTTTAGTCTTAGTCTAAAATGGTTGCTTTAACCAAGTACGGTCCTAGGTGCGCTAGAACACTAAAGTATAAGTATAATGTGATGAATACTCTGATGACTTGATGTGATGTATATTAGTATTATACAACTAATACAAATTGAATTATTGTGAAATGACATTGAAATAAACTGTGGTCCAAGTTGGAAGCCACGAGTTGGCGGTTGATCTCATCGTCCTCGGATTCCAAGACTTCGATGTTATATTGGGAATGGTTTGGTTAGCAGCACATCATGGGCATGTAGCTTGCTTTGAGAAAATGGTACTCTTCAAGCCAGTAGAAGGAAAACCATTCCACTTTCGCGGGTTGAAAAGTAGATATATTGCTCGTTTTGCGGCGTTGAGCTTAGCTAACCCCGAGGCAAAGGACTCATCGACTATTCCGGTTGTGAGTGAGTTCCTGGATGTATTTCCAGAGGAGTTGCCAGGATTGCCTCCAGACAGGGAGATTGAGTTTGTGATCGAGCTTGCACCAGGCACAGCTCCTGTTTTCAGGGCTCCGTATAGAATGGCCCCTATTGAACTCAAAGAGTTAAAGACCCAGTTGGAAGAATTACAAGGTCTTGGTTTCATTCGACCAAGTGTCTCACCATGGGGTGCCCCGGTGTTGTTTGTTAAGAAGAAAGATGGTTCGATGCGGATGTGCGTCGATTACAGGCAATTGAACAAAGTCACTATAAAGAATAGGTATCCCTTGCCTAGGATTGATGACTTGTTCGATCAGTTGAAGGGAGCGAGATTTTTCTCGAAGATAGACCTTTGATCGGGTTATCACCAGTTGAAGATTAAGGTGGAAGATGTTCCCAAAACTGCTTTCAGGACTCGGTATGGACACTACGAGTTCTTGGTGATGCCTTTTGGACTCACGAACGCGCCGACAGCCTTTATGGATTTGATAAACCGGGTGTTCCGGCCATATCTTGATAGGTGCGTGATTGTATTTGTTGATGACATTTTGGTCTATTCCCAGACACAGGAAGATCACACACGCGACCTATGCCTGGCTTTGGAAATACTAAGAGAGCACAAGCTATACGCCAAACTTAGCAAGTGTGAGTTTTGGTTGGAAGAGGTGGCATTCCTAGGCCACGTTGTTTCTACAGAAGGTATCTCGGTAGATCCAAAGAAGATCGAAGCAATTATGAGTTGGGCGAGGCCCAAGAGTGTTACCGAGATACGCAGATTTCTTGGGTTGGCAGGCTACTACAGGAGATTCGTAGAGGGTTTCTCTAGCCTTGCAGCACCACTCACTTACCTGACAAGGAAGAACGCCAAGTTTGTATGGAGTGATAAGTGCGAGATCAGTTTCACGGAACTGAAGAAGAGGCTTACTACAGCCCCTGTCCTTACTGTGCCATCTGGACCTTATGGGTATGAGGTGTATAGTGATGCCTCACACGTTGGACTTGGGTGTGTACTCATGCAGCACAAGAAAGTCATTGCCTATGCATCGAGGCAATTGAAGGAGCATGAAGAAGAATTACCCCACACACGACTTAGAGCTTGCCGCAGTCGTGTTTGCACTCAAGATCTGGCGACATTACTTATACGGGGTGGAATTCTATGTGTATACGGACCACAAGAGCCTCAAGTACCTCTTTTCCCAAAAGGAATTGAATCTAAGGCAACGGCGTTGGATGGAATTTTTGAAAGACTATGATTGTACCATTCAATACCACCCGGGTAAAGCAAATGTAGTAGCTGATGCTTTGAGTAGAAGACCTCCGGGGTTATTAGCATGCATGTTGGTGCAGGAATGGAAGCTACTTGAAGACTTGGCAAATCTGGACATTAGTGTGAATGACTCTGTTCGTAGTCCTATCTTGGCAAATGTCACGGTTCGGCCATACATTATAGATTTGATCCAAGAGTACCAAGCCACGGATGCTGAATTGTTGGCTTATCGGGACAAGGAAGTTGCTAAGGGTAGTGAGGACTTCTCTCTCACTAGTCGGGGTACTATCACATTCAAGGGAAGGCTGTGCGTCCCAGCCAATACAGATCTTCGAAGAGAGATTTTAGATGAAGCACACCGTTCGAAGTACACAGTGCATCCAGGGGATACAAAGATGTACCGGAACCTCAAGAGTCACTTTTGGTGGCGGAATATGAAGAGGGAGGTTGCGGAATATGTAGCACGGTGCTTGGTGTGTCAACAGGTAAAAGCAGAACACATGCGGCCCACAGGTCTATTACAGTCCCTTCCGATTCCCGAGTGAAAATGGGAGAACATATCCATGGATTTCATAGTTGGCTTGCCAAAGACGGCAAGGGGCTCAGATGCGATATGGGTAGTTGTGGATCGTTTGACGAAGTCCGCTCACTTCTTATCTTACCGAACTACTTTCAACTCTAGTCAGTTAGCCGCTTTGTACATCAAGGAAGTGGTGAGGTTGCACGGAGTGCCCGTTAGTATTGTGTTAGATCGGGATCCAAGATTCACATCACGATTCTGGAAAAGCTTCCAGGAGGCTATGGGTTCCCGACTTGATTTCAGCACCGCTTTTCATCCACAGATGGATGGATAAACTGAGAGAGTGAACCAAGTCATTGAAGACATGCTTCGGGCTTGTATGTTGGATTTCAGAGGCAGTTGGGAAGAGCACTTGCCTTTGGTTGAATATGCCTATAATAACAGCTATCAGGCGAGTATCCAAATGGCACCATTTGAGGCCTTGTATGGGCGAAGTTGTAGGTCTCCTCTCTATTGGGATGAGGTAGGAGAAAGGAAAGTACTTGGCCCGGAGTTGATTGAGCAAATTGCAGGCATAGTTAAGATCATTCGGGTTCGATTGAAAGCCGCTCAAGATCGCCAGAAAGTTATGCGGACACGCGCCGTAGGGACTTGGAATTTCAAGTAGGCGAGCAAGTTTTTGTGAAAGTATCTCCTAGCAAAGGGATCATGAGATTTGGAAAGCGAGGCAAGCTCAGTCCTCGATATGTTGGGCCTTTTGAGATTATCACACGGGTTGGTGAAGTTGCTTATCGAGTAGCTCTTCCGCCTCACATGGCCGCGGTTCACAACGTTTTCCATGTGTCTATGCTTCGGAAGTACATTGCGGATCCTTCGCATGTCATAGACTTGGAACCATTGGAGATTCGAGAGGACCTCACCTTGATTGAAAAGCCGGTTCAGATTTTGGATCGAACAGATCTGGTGCTTCGCAACAAGACAATCCCTTTGGTTCTTGTGCAATGGCATCACCATGCTCGGGAAGAAGCTACATGGGAGCGTGAAGCCGAAGTCAAAGCAAAGTACCCAGAATTAATTGAATGAGTTTTGTATAAGTTTGTATATGACTTGTAATTTTCTTTTTGGTTTGTAATGCAAGTAGCGTCTAAATTTCGAGGATGAAATTTTTGTAAGGGGGGGAGGATGTAGAGCCCCGGACCTTTTCACATTTAATGCATGACACTTTCGTTGCCATTTTGCCTTTAAAGAGGTATAATTAATAAATAAGGAAGAAATTGAAAATTCTGAAATGTCAGAAATGTTCCTTTTCGAAGTACGAACCCAACGCAAGTTGAATCGTCAAAATCGGACGAACGAGTCAAAAGATATGGCCAAAACAGTCTGGACCTGCAGGCAATCATAGCTCGGAAGGCACTAAGGACGTAGCTCGGAAGGCGCTAAGGACGTGGCTCTGATAACATAGCCCTAGCTCTGATAACGTGTACGTTGTGCATCCGTTGTGCAACAGACAACGGGTACGTCGTGCAGCAGACAACGTGTACGTTGTACAGCAAACAACGAGTACGTTGTACAGCTCACAACGTGTACGTTGTGCATCCGTTGTACAACAGACAACGTGTACATTGTACAGCAAACAACGAGTACGTTGTACAGCTCACAACGGGTACGTTGTACATAAGACAACGGACAACGAGCTCAGCACTATGCACAACACAACGTGACAACGTGTTTGGCACTATTCACAGCACAACATGTTTGGCACTATTCACAGCACAACGTGTTCAGCACTATTCACAGCACAACGTGTTCGGCACTATTCATAGCACAACGTGTTTGGCACTGTTCACAGCACAACGTGTTCGGCACTATTCACAGCACAACGTGTTTGGCACTATTCATAGCACAACGTGTTCGGCACTATTCACAGCACAACGTGTTCGGCACTATTCACAGCTCAACGTGTTCAGTCCTCGCGTTTTTGCAGAAATTTCAGTAAGGGTATTATGGTCTTTTGGTCGGTTTACTCTTACCTTAAGAGTCTTGCCCGAGCCCTTGGGGCATCATTCGACACTTAGAGAGTTTGAGAGAATAGGAGAAAGGGGAGAAGGCGATTCCAACCTAGGGCTTGTCTTTGTAAGAGAAATCAAAGGGTCTTGAGACCCTAGATCACTTCAAGTCTGGCTTTTCTCCAAGATCACGGCTCAAGCAACCGTGGAAAGCGTTCCCCAAGCTAGGGCAGCACCTCACGGTCGTTTTTGGAATGGGTTTCTTCCTCATTTCTTCAAGGTCGGTACTTCTTGCTACCCTCCTAGTTATAGCTTCTCTTTTCCTTTGTTTCTTCTCGTTTTCCTTCACTTATATATGTGTTATGAGATTGGTGGTATGAATGGTGAATGGAGGTGGATGTTGGCGAATGGATGCCGTGTGGATGATGTGATGAATGAATGGGAAAGGGCATTGTAGTAATAATGAACATACAAGTGTGATGTGAGCATAACCCACCTAGAAAAGCATGATTTAGGTTTAAAAGAATGATGAATAATGAACACACCATGTTTGATGAAATGCCAAGGTGAATAAAGTGAGTTGTAAATTGGGAAATGCATGCCTAATAAATTATGGATATTGCTAGGGCCTATGATAGTGTGTTTTTCTTGCTTTCCCTAAATGATATGAATATTACATTGCTCAATCATTGATGTTATATGTGTTGTGAAATTACCCAAATGTCATATTTAAATTTACATGCAAGTATGTACACGGTTCCCACGAGCACGACATGCATGACATGATTTATCAAGGTTTTCAAGAACATGGTTAGAGGTGGGACATATCCTACGATATGTTTTACCTCGCTTTTCAAAAGAAAACAAGAACCAACATTCCACTAGGGGTCTCCCCTCACTCACAAGTGCATATCATGAAGAAGGGCCTCCCTTCCCTCGTAAGTACATACATATCATGAAGAAGGGTCTCCCTTCCCTCGCAAGTGCATTGCATAAAGAAGGGTCTCCCTTCCCTCTCAAGGCATCTCTCAAGCGCATCTCACAAGGATATCTCACAAGTTACATGATCACAAGCAAGCACGCATGACATGCATGACATAACACGTACGACACGCTCGACAAGATCAAGTAAGACAAACACGACAAGCTTTCAAGTACGGAAAGATATTTTAAGTCAAGTCAAGTGCACGATGTTTTCAAGAGGTTTTATCGGCTTTCTACGAAATACAAGCATGATTATAAATTGTTTTACTTCCTTGTATGATATGAATTGTTTCCGTCTAACATATATGAATTGCTCCTGATTTATGTATTGCCATTTTCATGCTATGACTATTGGTTAGTATTTGGTACCCGCTGAGTATTTCATGCTCAACCGTACTTCTTATGTCGGCAGGTTCTGAGGGAGCTGCCGCTCCATTTGATGTTTGTGCTCCTGGTCCATAGGTGGAAGAGGAGTACGTCGAGGAGCCTTTAGAGGAACCTCCCGTAGAGGGTTATCAGTAGGTGGTGTTAGATTCTGAGTGCATTAGCTGTGGGTGAGCATGAGTGATTATATCCATGTATTTTGGCGGGTCTGTCCGCACTTTCTTTTGGATTCCTTGTGTGTAAACTTGGATTCGTATATACATAGAGGTTTGTTTAGACTTCCGCTGTGCTATGTTAGAGTATGTTTCCGCTGTTTATATCCTCTATTGTATATGCTCTGTGGGTTTTTGCAGGTTGGTTTGTCAAGCAAGTCATGTAAGCCATGATTAGTCGTCCAAAATTCACTCTAACTCCTAGGGTGGGTTTTGGGTCGCGACACTTGTTCTCTCTTTCTCTCCCTTCTATTTTTGTGAGACTCCCCCCAAAAAGGGGGTGTGTGTGCATAAGAGAAAAAGAGAGGGAGAAGGTGACGTGTGGGAGTGAGGGAGAGGTGAGGGAGTGATGTGAGGGATGAGAGAATGAATTGATGGGGTTGGTGAGGTGTCAAGCAACCATACCCTCCCCTCCCCTCATTGACTTTTTTTTTTCTTGACTTTTGAATTTAGTCATTCACCCATCCTCATTGTACCTTATGTACTTTGAAAAGCCCACCCATCACCTTCTTGTACCTTAAGTACTTAACTTGACTAAATCATGGTTAAGGTCTCTAGTTAACTCTCAATATTATTAATTTAATTTAATTGGCCTAATTAAGGGTCTAGATTATTTTAATATTAATCTTTTAATTAATTATGTTAATTAACAAGGATCAAAACCTCAAATTTTATTTCCAAATTCTAGGTCGTGACAAATTGAACCTTTTAGGCCTCATGCCCATGGACCAAATTCAAAGGTATATGGTCCCGATGTGGAACATTACCCAGCCAATGAAACCTTTCATCACCTTACAAGAGCCAAATATCATCACAATATACAAGATTGTTCTATTTGGGAACATATCCAGGCCGATAGGTCTGTCCATCACCTTACAACATCCAATCAACATCATATCATACAAGATAGTCTCGCTAGGGAACATATCTAGGCCAATAATCATCACATTGTACACACACACCATTTTCAGTCAACAAATCGTATACCGATCGGACGCCGAGCCTAAATTTCGAGCTGTTTAGCCCAAAACCGAGGTCTACGTAGCTCTGCTCATTTGTCAAGCATCCCCATCCATTCCATACACATAATATCAGGTCTCCAACCTTTTTCATTCACACATCATCACAAACTATTCTATCTAAGCCAAAATCCCGAGCTATTCAACCCGAAACCGAGGGCTATGCCTCTCTGCTTAATTTCCACACATCCTCATCCATTCCATGCTGCGAAAGTAATTTATAATAAAACACTCCTATCATTAGGTTCAAGTCTAAACCAACAGAACATAGCAAAATATGCAGTATGAAGTAGACAAGTCCCACTCTCAAAATACACCTCTCTCTCACTCAGCAATAGTCTAGATAGGACCACCTATCTAGAGCCCCATATTCTTAATGATGATCCATGGTAGGCTCCAGCTCGTAGTACTCCTCATCTATCCAAGGCTTAGGAGCACGCACATCAAAACCTATCGAAGTCAATAATTCGGTTGAGCGTGGAATACTCAGTGTCTACAAACTACTAGCTAATAATGAGATACTATCATAGAGCATGCAAAAACACAGAGCCGTAGAGCGTAAAAATCCATGAAAAAACCTGTACTAGTTCCAAAACCATTTTTTTACGAGTTTCTTATGAAATCTAAAACCGTATGAGTCTAATGAGCATATGAGAATCATGTTTTATGGGTTTTTTTAGTCCCTTAGAGTTCTTATGAGCCGTAGAAACTTAGAGCAGTTATGAGCTTATGATCCATAGAGACTTAGAGCACTTAGAGACTTTGAGATTCACTTATGAGCTTATGAGATCCTTATGAGCATAACTTAGAGCTAGACTTTAGCACCCATGAAAAGACTTAGAGCCGGGCATATAAATACCCTTCATCAAATACATAGAAGTGGGCTGCCAAGATCCTTGACCAACCTTCCCGTTGGCTTTATCCAACTTCTTATTAGAGTACTTTGAGCTAGATATGACATATCCTTGGATATGCCCTATCCTAGACCAACTCTTAGTTTGACTTTATCAATGCTTTTGAGCTTGGTAGCTTACGAGTTCTTAGAATTTCTTATGAATGCTTTGATAACCAGTCTTATGAGAAAACCTTCAAATCATGGGAGACATGTAAGACATAGATTGCATAGAGTGCTTGTGAACATCATACTATACTTAGAAAGATTAAAAACATGGAATCATAGTCATAGAAATTCAATAATAGTGATAACTTACAAACACTTAAACTTCATCATCCAATTCATCCAAGAACACACTGTAAAACATGGTTTTATTTAAAGAATAGCCAATGGTAGATGGTAGAGTGTATCTACCTTAAAAAGGAAGTTTTTATATTTCTGTAGGATGAAAAACAAACTCAGAAAGCTTATTTGAAGCTTTGGAAAAACTGGATTTGAAAACCCCCTTCTTCAAGAACACGTACAGAATTTCTTTGGAGAATTTCCAAGCATGAGGAATCACTTCGAAGATAAATTTCAAACTTTATAACACCAAAGGAATGAAGCATGAGCTTCTAGAACAAGGTTGGGACCTCACTTGAGCTTCGGGAAAAACACTTTGAAAAGAACAGAGCTTCTCTTCCTTCCTCTTCAATCTCTCTCTAAATTATATTCAAAGGTTTGGTAACCCTTACCCATGAAAATCAGACCCTATTTATAGCCTAAAGGTTGCCAAAAATCAAAAAATATCTTAGGAAAATATCTCCTAAGGTCGGTGGCAAGTTACAGATCATTTCTGGGTTTAATTCATCGACGAGTGGTATTTTTTTCATTATGTTCGTCTCACTCGTCGCCGAGTTCATGGCACTCGGCGATTAGTGGATACTCTGACTTGCTTGAGTTTTTCTTGCTTTAGTATTTTAGCTATAACTTTTGACTCGCTTATTGGATTTTGACGATTCAACTTGTGTTAGACTCGTCATTAAAAGATGAACAATTTTGTGTCTAATGGATAAATTTTAATTTTGAGTTCTTAATGGTCTAAATGGGCTCTAAAGCTAACTGGTTTGGGATGGATTACAGCAGACCAGAATTTCAACTGACTAGTTTTTGGAAATCTGATGTTTGACCCAACTTTGACTCAAAATATGAAAAAGTGATAAACATGAAGAGGGTTTTGATATTTTTCTAAAAATTCAAGAATCACTTAATTCTGATCAGTGGTGAGAAATCTTGAGCTCTTTAAAGTGGAGGGTATGCTTAGGCATCCCTTTTTCTTTCAAACTTATAACTTACCCCAATAATGTTTTCACTCCTACAAACAAAAGAAAATTCCCCTCAAGAGCCCTCAAGAGCTTAAAAAATTTATAAAACTTTCCATAGACATTTTAATTCATTCAAAACCTCCTTTTATTTTAAAACATAAAACCACAATTTTTTTAAGACTTTAGGCCTTGAAAACACTATTCATTGTACTATTCACAGCCTAGTGAACTCGGTTCCGGGGTTCAACATCCTCCCTCCTTACAAAAATTTCATCCCCAAAATTAGGACGGCATAAGAAGATACAAAATACATAAAACCAACAAAGGGAAATAAAAAAACAAATGAGGGTACTTTTCCCTCACTTCGGCCTCACGCTCCCATGTAGCCTCTTCCTTGGAATGATGTTGCCACTTCACAAGGACAAGTGGAATAGTCTTGGTGCATAAGAGTTAATCTTGACGATCCAAGATCTGATCCGGTTGCTCCACTAATGTGAGATCCTCTCGAATCTCCATAGGATCAAGATCAATGACCTGCGAAGGGTCCGACACATATTTCCGAAGCATGGAAACATGAAAGACATTATGGACCACCGCCATGTGAGGAGCTAGTGCCACCCTGTAAGCAACTTCACCCACACGTGTGATCACCTCAAAAGGTCCCACATACCTCAGACTAAGTTTCCCCCTCTTGCCAAACCTCATAATTCCCCGACTCGGAAAAATCTTCACAAAGACCTAATCCCCAACTTGGAATTCCAAGTCTCTGCGGCGAGTGTCCGTATAGCTCTTCTGCCTGTCCTGGGCAGTCTTCAACATCTCCCGAATGATCATGACTCTCTCAACAATCAACTTGATCAACTTAGGACCCAAAGCTTTTCTATCTCCAACATCATCCCAGTAGAGAGGAGACCTACAACTTCACCCATACAAGGCTTCGAAAGGTGCCATCTGGATGCTCGCCTGGTAACTGTTGTTGTAGGCGAACTCAACCAACGAAAACTGATCCTCCCAACTACCCTGAAATTCTAACATGGAAGCTCTTAGCATATCATCAATCACCTGGTTCACCCTCTCAGTCTGCCCATCAGTCTGAGGATGAAAGCCGGTGCTAAAATCTAACCGAGAACCCATAGCACTCTGAAAGTCCTTCCAAAACCTGAAAGTAAACCTCCGGTCTCGATCAGAAATGATAGAAACTGGCACCCCGTGCAGTCGAACCACCTCCTTGGTGTACAAGGCTACCAGTTGGCTCATACTATACGTAGTTTGATAGGGTAGGAAATGCGCAAACTTTGTCAATCGATCAACTACAACCCAGATTGCATCAAAGCCCCTTATCGTCCTTGGCAAGCCAACTCTGAAGTCGATCAAGATATTCTCCTATTTCCATTCCGGAATAGGGAGGGGCTATAAAAGACCTGCTGGCCTCTGTTACTCGGCCTTCACCTGCTAGCACACGAAGCAACGAGCCACATACTCTGCCACTTCCCTCTTTATGTTCTGCCACCAATAGTGCCCTTTGAAGTTCTAGTACATCTTCGTACCCCCAGGATGCACAGTATACTTGGACCGGTGGGCTTCATCCAAGATCTCACTCCTCAACTCTGTGTCGACAGGAACACACAACCTACCTTTGAATGTGATGGCACCATCACCATTCAAAGCAAACTCATAACTGTCACAGCTAACCTATTTGTCTCGGTAAGCAAGCAACTCTACATCCGAACTCTGCAACTCCTTAATCTGAACCTGGATATAAGGCCTGACCATAAGATTAGCCATGACTGGCTCAAAAGTAGGAATGCTAAAGCTAGTATCAAGGTTCACCATTACAGTAACGCCCCAAAATCCCACCTAGGAGAAATGAGACTTTGGTGACGTGACTTATGCTTGAAACCATCCTGTAAAGTGTATATAAAGCATGACCAGTAGTGAACTTGAAAATTTCTTATAACATCTATTGTATTCCAAGTACGAGAGTCAACTAAAACTGAAATATAAAGTTTTGTATTTACATATAATGATAACTCAGGCTGCCTAAGCCAAGTTTAACAAAACCCCAACATGAGACCCCCAAAATAAAATCCCAAAATACATGTCACTCTCTCTCTCAAAATCAACCATAACTCCATATGTCGAAGCCCCTATCATCTGCATGCTGATCCCCAGCAAGCTCCTGCTGGACCCTTGGTGTTGTAGCATGATCACCCCACCTGGAACCTACCGAAATAACAGTTCGGTTGAGTATTGAATACTCAGCGTATACATGCTACTAACTAACTATGTTACAATACATTAACATGTCATACAAGATACAGTTCATCAAAATATACACATGATCAGAGTGCAGAAGTTAAAATAAAATAACATTGCATAATCTTAAGATCACACTTTAAATCATACATTAAGTTCATGATTTAACAATATGTATTTCATATATCTTATGAGCCTTATGAGTTCCTTATGCATCTTATGAGATTCTTAGCTTATGAGATCATTAGCTTTTCACTTATCTTGTACTTACTTTGAGACAGATGCTAGTACCCGTACCTAGTCATAGTATACTAGCATCTTCTCTTACTTTCTTGTTAACTTGCTTGTGAATTTCTTGTGAACTTGCTTTCATGGAAACAGATGATAGTGCCCGTACCTGGTCATAGTATACTAAACATTCTTGCATAATTTATCTTGGAAACAGATACTAGTACCCGTACCTGGTCATAGTATAATAGTATCCTTTCATATTCTTTATTTTACTTGGAGACAGATACTAGTACCCAAACCTGGTCATAGTATACTAGTATCCTCTCATACTTAGTGGAAACAAATGTTAATGCCTATACCTTATCATAGTACATTAACATCCTTTCATACTTATCTTGTAAACATATACTAGTGCCCGTACCTGGTCATAGTACACTAGCAAACTTTCATATTTACTTAGGAACAGATGTTAATGTACTATATAGTATACTAACATCCTTTCATGCTTTACGTTTCTTGCTTCTTTTCTTGTCTCATGGAATCACTCTTGTCTTGCTCTTGGTTTCTTTCCATACACTTATACTTTTAGAAAACTCAGTTCGTGTATGCATGAGTGCTTGTACTTGTTAATTTGTAAGCATAATGATAGGAAATAATTTAAAAGACGTCATATGGCTATTCAACATTTTATAGACATGTGAGAAGCTTAACTTAACATATAGAGCATGCTAGCCAAATTCACTTAGTTGGGGTGAACCCCTAAATCATGTTTGCATAGTCTTAGATTCTAAGGTCCATACATGTGTTTCATCAAACACCTTGCATACAACATTTCACTAAGCTTTTAACTTATATTTTCTTAGTCTTGAGTTTAGTTTCCATTCGAGAATTTCATCAAACACATGATATTCAACGTTTTCTTAGGCATTTATTTCATCTTTTCTTTGTCACACATTTCATCAAACATCATGGGTGTGTATTTTATGCGTACATTGCCCTTCCCCATTTTCCATCATACATAACACATTACATTCTCCATGGCATCCAATTTCACCTCAATTTATTCAACTATTCCCCCACATCCATAATTAATTAAGTTAATATAAACATATTAAGCTACACATCTTACTTTCATCTCAAAGTAGTTTGCACCTTGATTTTCACCAAAGGATCAATGGATTATAGCAAGGAGGGTTAGTAAAATATATCTACCTTGAAAAATCTAAGGAAATACTTGAGGATGCTCGTGGAGGCAAAATCTAAGCTTCAAGTGGCGAAATCTATGCATGAGGAAGAAGATCCAAGCTCGTCGAAGCTTGGGGAGTGAGGATTCGAGCTCCTCCTTGATCTCCAACAAAACCCCTCTTTGGAACCCTAGATTTCTTCCCTTATTTCTCTCAAAATCTTTTTGAGGTATTGGTAACCCAAAACCCCCAATTTGGGTGGGTATTTATAAGCCAAGAGGGTAAAAACCCCCAAATCTTGCTATTTTGAAGCTGATTCGTGCGCCTATGATCGATCGTAGGCTTTCTACGATGGGTCATAAGTTTTACAGTGAGTTTACCTAGTTTTCGAAACTCTACGATCGTTCGTAGGTCTTCTATTATCATTTGTAGCTTTTACAGAAAGTCTCCAGATTTTCCATACTTTGGTATTTTGGCCATAATGTTTGACTCTCTTATCGGATTTTGACAATTCAACTAGTGTTGGACTCATAATTCGAAGAGAAAAATTTGTCTCTAATAGAAAAATCCTAATTTTGAGTTTTTAATAACCTAAATGGGCTCTAAAGACAACTGGTCTGGAAACGGATTTCAATAGCCTAGATTTCCAGCAGACCTGGTTTGGAAATCCAACTTTTAACTCAACGCCGACTCAAAATCTATAAAAATGGTAAACATGAACCTCGAAGGGGGTTCCAATACCTTTCCAAAAATTCAAGAATCACTCGATTCTGAGCAACGGTAACAAAACTAAAGCTTCTTAAAGTTGAAGGTATGTTAAGACATACCTTTTTAACACTTAGAACATTTCGAGTGCTTTCACACTCTTTTCCCTCAGGTCCAAAACCCTACTCACACCTCATGACTCGTTACCCCATAGGTTTGTAATCCACCTAGGTGATCATTGAATTCACACCAATATGCATGAGAGGCCCAGACCTCTTTATGCTTTGCGCACTAGCACTATTCACCACACTATTCACTTACAACCCATTAAACACTTAGGGTATTTTATACCCTTGCTTTTTCCCACTTAGAGTATATTTATACTCTCTTTTTGAGACTCAAAACATGTACCTAAAATCCTCACTTGACTCACCATAATACCAATACACAATGGAAGGCTTTAGGCCTTTACACACTATATAAGAACACTATTCATACACTATCCATAGCACAGTGAACTCGAATTCCAAGGTTCTACAATTACCTCCAACATCTTCCACTCGTGAACCATCATGTGAGCCAAGTGTCTAGAAGACTTCCTGCTCAGAACATCTGCTAGCACATTTGCCTTACCTGGGTGGTACTGGATAATGCATTCATAATCCTTCAGAAACTCTATCCAACGATGTTGCCTCAAACTCAGCTCGTTCTAGGAAAACTGATACTTCAAGCTCTTGTGATCAGTGAGAACATCGAACTGCTCCCCATAAAGGTAGTGATGTCAAATCTTCAACACAAAGACAACTGCAGCAAGCTCTAGATCGTGCATAGGATAGTTCTTCTCGTGGTCTTTCAACTGTTGGGAAGCATAGGTGATGACCTTCCTGTGTTGCATTAGAACACATCCTAGCCCGATAAGTGATGCATCACTGTAGACTATGAAACCGTCACTCCCAGATGGAACTGTGAGAACAGGGGCCGTAGTAAGCTTCTTTTTCAACTCCATGAAGCTTTCCTCCCATCTATCACTCCAAGTAAACTTAGCGTTCTTCTGCGTGAGATAAGTAAGCGGAGCCGCTAAGTTGGAGAACCCCTCCACAAACCTCCTATAGTATCCTGCTAGGTCAAAAAAATTGTGAATCTCGATAACACTCTTCAGTCTCTCCCAGTTCATCACTGCCTCTATCTTTGCAGAGTCAACTAAGAGACCCTCGATAGATACCATGTGGCCAAGGAATGCAACTTTCTCCAACTAAAACTCGTACTTGCTCAACTTAGCATACAGGCTATGGTCTCGAAGAGTCTACAATGTAAAGCGGAGATCTCTCAGATGATCCTCCCATGTCTTGGAATACACAAGGATATCATTAACCAACACGATCACACATCGATCGAGAGATGGTCTGAATACCCAGTTCATCAAGTCCATGAAAGCAGCCTGCGTGTAACGCCCCAGAATTTTAAATTATAATCTATTTAATTAAATGATTAACTTTTAATCACTTAAAATAATTGATTAAATTTTAATCAATTATTGAGCTTGTATTTCTTATGTGAGCACCTCTACAGATTGCTTTGGGACATTCTTACCCTGGCTTATCCAATGTTATCCCATTGACCCTAAATAGGAATTACATCAGAATTGCAAGTGATGTGAGATATCCATGTTGCAATTGAATCCCAGTGCATGAACATTAACCATTAAGAATCCCGCCACATGAACTTTTAAATTCAATTTATCCTTCCAAATACATTATCCCTAATGGGCCTTCGAGATTGACATACTATCTAACCCATAGCCCATTGTAAATCATCCGGGTTTCCAAGAATTATGATTAAGCCATGAGAAACAATTTCTCATGAAAAACATTTTGAAAAAATCCTTTTATAAGTGTAATACTTTTTAATAAAAGTATATTTCAAAACTTATTTTGTTTTCAAAATCACCTGCACAGGATTTGAACTTAATCAACTATCTTACCCGGAACTTGGATAATCTCTCAAATTAATGAGCATGGATTTCTTGTTTGAAATTCATCATGACTCGAACAACTTTCTGACTATCCAACTGTCACTGTATTGTATTCCCTAAGTTAGAAAATACGTTGGTGGAATCAAAACAGTCAGATCACTGCCTAGTCATAGATGAACTCATCAGATCTAAGGATCATCGAAACCGTTCAATGTGAATGAGAGACCAACTATTTGATAGTATGTTTATGCAAGAGGTCTCTCATTGAATGCAATCAATCAGTGTACATTTAAGCACCCATATGCTGATGTGTAGTCTGCACTACAATAGTTCGAGATAGAACTACATCTCAACTATTGAGAACATCTTAGCATTCTTGCAACCATATAAGTGAAGTGCCCAGCTTCACCCACAGCTGTGACTATATAAGGTATAAGGAACCAGAAAGTTATATCTACCTGTGATAATCTAATCACATAACTTTCCTACAATATATCCTATGGACCTTTATCAATATATCATATCGTATAGATCATCTCATGATCATGGTCAATTACCCATAATGAATACATAATAGATTAAGAAGGAGCATTTATTAATCAAATTAATAAGGTTCTAACAATCTAAATGAATTTTTTGGGCATCATGTCCAACAATCTCCCACTTGCCCTAAAAGTCACTGAGCCATAGATTTCAATCCCATACTGTCTAAGTGTGTTACAAAAACTTTATCTGATAAAGCCTTGGTCATCGGGTCTGCAACATTAAGTTGAGACCTAATCTTTGTAACCACTAAATCTTGCCTGTCAATGATCTCACAAATGAGATGATACTTCCGCTCCACATGTTTCATCCTTTTGTGGTTTCTAGGTTCTTTGTTATGGGCTACTGCACCGTTACTATCACAGAAGAGAGTGATAGGTCTGAGTGCTGATGGAACATTTCCTAGCTCTTGCAAAAACCTTCTGAGCCAAACTGCTTCTTTTGCTACTTCTGAAGTTGCAATATATTATGCTTCTGTGGTGGAGTCAGCAATACTCTTCTGCTTTATCATGCACCAACTGACAGCAGCACCACCTAGTGTAAACACATACCCATATGTGGAAGCTCTATTATACGGATTAGATTGGAAATCGGAATCAGTATAACCCAGTCTGTAGAGCCCCGGACCTTTTCACATTTAATGCATGACACTTTCGTTGCCATTTTGCCTTTAAAGAGGTATAATTAATAAATAAGGAAGAAATTGGAAATTCTGAAACGTCAGAAATGTTCATTTTCGAAGTACGAACCCAACGCAAGTTGAATCGTCAAAATCCGACAAGCGAGTCAAAAGATATGACCAAAACAGTCTGGACCTGCAGGCAACCGATCGCTCGGTCCATAGAGCGATCGATCGGTCCAAAACCGATCGCTCGGAGGCTATCGACTGGTCAAGATTTTTGTATGGGGAAATTTTCCAGAGAGTGAAATTTTAACCGATCGCTCGGTTATGAAACCGATCGATCGGTAGGCAACCGATCGATCGGTCATTAACACCGATCGCTCGGTACTCGCGTTTTTGCAGAAAATTTAGTAAGGGTGTTTTAGTCTTTTGGGCAGTTTACTCTTACCTTAAGAGTCTTGCCCGAGCCTTTAGGGCTTATTTACAATACTTAGAAGATTGAGAGCTAAGGAGAGGAGAAGAAGGCGATCCCTAACCTAGGGTTTGATTTTTGGAGGTGAAATCAAAGGGTTGTGAACCCACACTCACCTCAAGTCCATTTTCTTCAAGATCTCGGCTCAAGCTCGTGTGGGGCACTATCCTCAAGCTAGGGCAGCAACTCACGGTCGTTTTGAAGAAGGCGATCCCTAACCTAGGGTTTGATTTTTGGATTTCTTCCTCATTGTTCAAGGTCGGTACTTCTTACTACCCTCCTAGTTATAGCTTCCCTTTTTCCTTTGTTTCTCCTTGTTTTCCTTCACCTATATGTGTATTATGAGATTGGTGGTATAAATGGTGAATGGAGATGGATGTTGGCGAATGGATGCCGTGTGGATGATGTGATGAACGAATGGGAAAGGGCATTGTACTAATCATGAACATACAAGCGTGATGTGAGCATAACCCACCTAGAAAAGCATGATCTAGGTTTAAGTGAATAATGAACACACCCCATGTTTGATGAAATGCCAAGGTGAATAAAATAAATGATAAATTAAGGTAACCCATATTTAATTGCTCTTGAAATTTGTTAGGGTTCATGATAGTGTGTTTCTTACATTTCTTAAAATGTGTAGATTATTACTCACTTAAATTGTTATATGCTATGCCTTGTGAATCACTCCAAATTGCCATATTTAATTCCAAATGCAAGCATGCACACGATCTCACGAGCACGCATGAAATGACGTGATTTACCGATGTTTTGAGTATGGGACGTAGAGGTGGGGCATATCCTAAGATATGATTCACTTCGCTTTTGACAAGGGCAGGACAATCATGCATTGCATAGGGAAAGGTCTCTCATCCCCTCGCATGACATGCATAGCATCGCATGACACACATAGCATAGCATCACATGGCACGCATAACTTTGCATGGCATGACACGCATGGATGCTAGTTGCGACGGGCTATGAACGGCAACTTGGCATTCACATTCCACATGGATGCTAGTTGCGACGGGCTATGAATGGAAACTAGGCATACCCATCTGCATATAGGGTACTAGTTGTGACGGACTATGAACGGCAACTAGGCATACCCATCTGCATATAGGGTACTAGTTGTGACGGACTATGAACGGCAACTAGGCATGTGAACATGTTTAAATTATGAACAAGCAAGCATGATACTCGCATGACACGCATGACATGACATGACACGCATGATATGACAAGATAAGACAACATAACAAGTTTCAAGCACGGAAAAGGTATTTTTAAGTCAAGTCAAGTGCACGATGTTTTCAAGAGGTTTCATCGGCTTTCTACGAAATACAAGCATGATTATAAATTGTTTTGCTTCCTTGTATGATATAAATTGTTCATGTTCTATATATGCAACTTGCTTCCTCCTTTATGTATGCTATCTGTATGCTATGACTGTTGGTTAGTGCTTAGTACCCGGTGAGTATTCCATGCTCAGCCGTACTTCTTATGTCGGCAGGTGACGGCGGAGCAGCTGCTCCATTTGATATCTGTGCTCCGAGTCCATGGGTGGAGGAGGAGTACGTCGAGGAGCCTTTTGAGGAACCTCCAGTAGAGGGTTACCATTAGGTGGTTATAGATTCTGAGTGGATTAGCTGTGGGTGAGATGAGAGATTACATCCATGTATTTTGGCGGGTCTGTCGGCACTTTCTTCTGGTTACTTTTTGTATAAACTTGGACCATATGTATATACTTAGAGGTTTGTTAGACTTCCGCTGTGTTTTATAGTTATGTTTCCGCTATAATGTCCTCTATTGTATATGCTCTGTGGGTTTTTGCAGGTTGGTTTGTCAAGTAAGTCATGTAAGTCATGATTGAGTCGTCCAAGATTCACTCTAACTCCTAGGGTGGGTTTTGGGTCGCGACAGAAGTGGTATCAGAGCATAGGCTTTAGGTCTCTAGGGTCACTTAGAATCTTATGCCACGGCTTGACATGAGCATATGTCAGGAAACGAGTTAGGAAGAAAGTAAGTCGGAAGAGAGTCTTGATCCAAGTGTAAGACTAAACTTTAGTCTTAATCAAAATGGTTGTTTCAACCAAGTACGGGTCCTAGGTACGCTAGAGCACTAAAGTATAAGTATAATGTGATGAATACTCTGATGGCTTGATGTGATGTATATTAGTATTATACAACTAATACAAATTGAATTATTGTGAAATGACATTGCAATAAACTGTGGTTGCAAGTTAGACTCATGTGGTGCTATTGTTCTCAGGACTTTAGTCATGAGGCGGGGCACACGGGGTCGTGGACCACACACCAGAGCTTCATCTTCTTCCAGAGATGAGGATGAGCAGCCAGACCTCTCCCAGGTCTTAGGCTCTATTGCTGAGACACTCGCCATACTGGCGGCTCGGCAGGCTATACCATCGTCGGCGGCACCTACTCCACCGCTCGTAGCTCCAGTACATCGTACAGCTGGAGTTGAGGCATTCAGGAGATTGAGGCCTCCATCCTTCCATGCGAGTGTGGACCCTCTTGCTGCGGAGGCTTGGATCCTCCAGGTTGAGAAGATATTTGCGGTGCTCTCTCCTACAGAGGAAGAGAAAGTAGCATGGGCAGTTTTCATGCTAGAAGGTGAAGCCCACCATTGGTGGTTGTCCGCATTGAGGACACAGGACTTGACCATGCAAGGTCAACCGTGGACTTGGGAGGAGTTTAAGGACACGTTCTATAAGAAGTATTTCCCGGTTGGAGCTCGGGAAAAGAAAGAGAGAGAATTCATCAACCTTGAGCAAGGTTCGATGTCTGTGGCCGCTTATAAGGCCAAGTTTTCGGAGCTATCACGCTTCGCGACACATATGATTGCCACCGAGGCAATGAAGGCGAGGAGGTTTGAGCAAGGGCTCAAGGATGTCATCATGGAGAAAGTGTCGATTTTCAGGCACGCCACTTACGCCGAAGTAGTGGATAAGGCCGTATTGGTTGAGGCCAATTCTGAAGCAGTGTCTAAGAAGAGAGAGTTGGCGAGAGGCCAAGCCAGTAGTTCAGCACCTCCAGAGAGGCGGGCTCGTACCGGCCCTTATCAGTATACATGGCCAGCACCACCGATGAGGCCGACTTATGCGGCCCCAGCACCACGGCAGTACGTGCCACAGGCACCTCGACCTCAGGCTCTCCCGGCCCCATGGCCAGTTGCACCTCAGGTGGCGAGATATACTCCACCTCAGGCCCCTCCTACCTGCACACACGAGGCCTGCCCTTCATGCGGCCGACGGCACCCAGCCGGGGATTGCCTAAGAGCATCGGGTGGATGTTTTCACTGTGGTCGCCAGGGCCACGTGATCAGGGATTGCCCTACCCGGCATTTACCAGGCCAGTCTCAGGGGATTAGGCCACCAGCACGCCCAGCAGGATCATATCAGGCGTCATCTCAGACTACCCGGTCTACACCTCAGTCTCGCCAGGCGAACCAGGGGCGAGTTTTTGCCTTGACAGAGGGTGATGCACTTGCATCTGACGATGTGGTGCAAGGTACGCGTTAGGAGTTATTTTCCTTATTCGTGATTGTTATGTTATGTTTTATTCCTTGTGTACGTAGTTGGTATGCTATATATATATATATATACCTACGTGTATACACTGTTAAGGCTTGAATTGACGTAACTAGCTAAAATTTCAGGAACCCTACTAGTCAATGAGTATTTGGCTCGAGTGTTGATTGATACCGGGTCTACTCATTCGTTTGTCTCGCCGAGTTTTTCAGAAGGCTTTTCTGGGGAGCCAAGTCAGCTAGAACCGGAGTTAGCCATTTCAACTCCTCTTGGCAAAACAGTATTGGCAGATAAAGTGTATAGTAATGGTGTGGTCCAAGTTGGAAGCCACGAGTTGGCGGTTGATCTCATCGTCCTTGGATTCCAAGACTTTGATGTTATATTGGGAATGGATTGGTTAACAGCACATCATGGGCATGTAGCTTGCTTTGAGAAAATGGTACTCTTCAAGCCAGTAGAAGGGAAACCATTCCACTTTCGCGGGTTGAAAAGCAGATCTATTGCTCGTTTTGCGGCATTGGGCGTAGCTAACCACGAGGCAAAGGACTCATCGACAATTCCAGTCGTGAGTGAATTCCTGGATGTGTTTCCAGAGGAGTTGCCAGGATTACCTCCAGACAGGGAGATTGAGTTTGTAATCGAGCTTGCACCAGGCACAGCTCCCATCTTTCGGGCTCCGTATAGAATGGCCCCGGTTGAACTTAAGGAGTTGAAGACTCAATTGGAGGAATTACAAGGCCTTGGTTTCATTCGACCCAGTGTCTCACCGTGGGGTGCCCCGGTGTTGTTTGTTAAGAAGAAAGATGGTTCGATGCGGATGTGCGTCGATTACCGGCAATTGAACAAAGTCACTATAAAGAATAGGTATCCATTGCCTAGAATTGATGATTTGTTCGATCAGTTGAAGGGAGCGAGATTTTTCTCGAAGATAGATCTTCGATCGGGTTATCACCTGTTGAAGATTAAGGTGGAAGATGTCCCCAAAACTGCTTTCAGGACTCGATATGGGCACTATGAGTTCTTGGTGATGCCTTTTGGTCTCACGAACGCGCCGGCAGCCTTTATGGATTTGATGAACCGGGTGTTCCGACCATACCTAGATCGGTGCGTGATTGTATTTGTTGATGACATTTTGGTCTATTCCCAGACACGGGAAGATCACGTGCGCGACCTTCGCCTTGCATTGGAAATGTTAAGAGAGCACAAGCTATACGCCAAACTTAGCAAGTGTGAGTTTTGGTTGGAAGAGGTGGCATTCCTAGGCCACGTTGTTTCTGCAGAAGGTATCTCGGTAGATCCAAAGAAGATAGAAGCAGTTATGAGTTGGGCGAAGCCCAAGACTGTTACGGAGATACGCAGCTTCCTTGGGTTGGCAGGCTACTACAGGAGATTCGTAGAGGGTTTCTCTAGCCTTGCAGCACCGCTTACTTACCTGACAAGGAAGAATGCGAAGTTTGTATGGAGCGACAAGTGTGAGATCAGTTTCACGGAACTGAAGAAGAGGCTTACTACAGCTCCTGTCCTTACAGTGCCATCCGGACCTCTTGGGTATGAGGTGTACAGTGATGCCTCACACGTTGGACTTGGATGTGTGCTTATGCAACACAAGAAGGTCATTGCCTATGCATCGAGGCAATTGAAGGAGCATGAGAAGAATTACCCCACGCACGACTTAGAGCTTTCCGTAGTCGTGTTTGCACTCAAGATCTGGCGACATTACTTATACGGGGTGGAATTCTATGTGTTCACTGATCACAAGAGTCTCAAGTATCTCTTTTCCCAAAAGGAGCTGAATCTAAGGCAACGGCGTTGGATGGAATTTTTGAAGGACTATGATTGTACCATTCAATACCACCCGGGTAAAGCAAATGTAGTGGCTGATGCTTTGAGTAGAAAACCTCAGGGGTTGTTAGCACACATGTTGGTTCAAGAATGGAAGCTACTTGAAGATTTGGCAAATCTGGACATCAGTGTGAATGACTCTGTCCGTAGTCCTATCTTGGCAAATGTTACGGTTCGGCCGTACATTATAGATTTGATCCAAGAATATCAAGCCATGGATGCGGAATTGTTGGCTTTCCGGGACAAGGAAGTTGCCAAGGGCAGTGAAGACTTTTCTCTCACTAGCCGAGGTGCTATAACGTTCAAAGGAAGGCTGTGTGTTCCGGCCAATGCAGATCTTCGACGAGAGATCATGGACGAAGCACATCGTTCGAAGTACACAGTGCATCCTGGGGGTACAAAGATGTACCGGAACCTCAAGAGTCACTTTTGGTGGCGGAATATGAAGAGGGAGGTTGCGGAGTATGTAGCACGATGCTTAGTGTGCCAACAGGTGAAGGCAGAGCACATGCGGCCGGTAGGTCTATTACAGTCCCTTCCGATTCCCGAGTGGAAATGGGAGAACATATCCATGGATTTCATAGTTGGCTTGCCAAAGACGGCAAGGGGCTCAGATGAGATATGGGTAGTAGTGGATCGTTTGTCGAAGTCCACTCATTTCCTACCGTACCGAACTACTTTCAACTCTAGCCAGTTAGCCGCTTTGTACATCAAGGAAGTGGTGAGGTTGCACGGAGTGCCCGTTAGTATTGTGTCAGATCGGGATCCAAGATTCACATCGCGATTCTGGAAAAGCTTCTAGGAGGCTATGGGTTCCCGACTCGATTTCAGCACTGCTTTTCATCCACAGACGGATGGACAAACCGAGAGAGTGAATCAAGTCATTGAAGACATGCTTCGGGCTTGTATGATGGATTTCAGAGGCAGTTGGGAAGAGCATTTGCCTTTGGTTGAATTCGCCTACAATAATAGCTATCAGGCAAGTATCCAAATGGCACCATTTGAGGCCTTGTATGGGCGAAGTTGTAGGTCTCCTCTCTATTGGGATGAGGTAGGAGAAAGGAAATTACTTGGTCCAGAATTGATTGAAAGCCGACTGCAAACACAGTTAAGATCATTCGGTATCGATTGAAAGCCGCTCAAGATCGCCAGAAAAGTCATGCGGACACACGCCGTAGGGACTTGGAATTTCAAGTAGGGGATCAAGTTTTTGTGAAAGTATCTCCTAGTAAAGGGATCATGAGATTTGGAAAGCGAGGCAAGCTCAGTCCTCGGTATGTTGGGCCTTTTGAGATTATCACGCGAGTTGGTGAGGTTGCTTACAGGGTAGCTCTCCCACCTCACATGGCCGCAGTTCACAACGTCTTCCATGTGTCTATGCTTCAGAAGTACATTGCGGACCCTTCACATGTACTAGAATTGGAACCGTTGGAAATTCGAGAAGACCTCACGTTGATTGAGAAGCCGATTCACATATTGGATCGGAGAGATCAAGTGCTTCGCAACAAAACTATCCCTTTGGTTCTAGTGCAATGGAAACACCATGCTCGGGAAGAAGCTACATGGGAGCGTGAAGCCGAAGTCAAAGCGAAGTACCCAGAAATACTTGAATGAGTTTTTGTATAAGTTTGTATATGACTTGTAATTTTCTTTTTTGATTTTTAATGCAAGTAGCGTCTAAATTTCGAGGACGAAATTTTTGTAAGGGGGGGAGGATGTAGAGCCCCGGACCTTTTCACATTTAATGCATGACACTTTCGTTGCCATTTTGCCTTTAAAGAGGTATAATTAATAAATAAGGAAGAAATTGGAAATTTTGAAACGTCAGAAATGTTCATTTTCGAAGTACGAACCCAACGCAAGTTGAATCGTCAAAATCCCACGAGCGAGTCAAAAGATATGACCAAAACAGTCTGGACCTGCAGGCAACCGATTGCTCGGTCCATAGAGCGATCGATCGGTCCAAAACCGATCGCTCGGAGGCTATCGACTGGTCAAGATTTTTGTATGGGGAAATTTTCCAAAGAATGAAATTTTAACAGATCGCTCGGTTATGAAACCGATCGATCGGTAGGCAACCGATCGATCGGTACTCGCGTTTTTGCAAAAAATTTAGTAAGGGTGTTTTAGTCTTTTGGGCAGTTTACTCTTACCTTAAGAGTCTTGCCCGAGCCTTTAGGGCTTATTTACAATACTTAGAAGATTGAGAGCTAAGGAGAGGAGAAGAAGGCGATCCCTAACCTAGGGTTTGATTTTTGGAGGTGAAATCAAAGGGTTGTGAACCCACACTCACCTCAAGTCCATTTTCTTCAAGATCTCGGCTCAAGCTCGTGTGGGGCACTATCCTCAAGCTAGGGCAGCAACTCACGGTCGTTTTGAAAAGGGGATTTCTTCCTCATTGTTCAAGGTCGGTACTTCTTACTACCCTCCTAGTTATAGCTTCCCTTTTTCCTTTGTTTCTC
The DNA here is from genome assembly GCA_015143295.1 of Tetracentron sinense. Classification (NCBI taxonomy): domain Eukaryota; kingdom Viridiplantae; phylum Streptophyta; class Magnoliopsida; order Trochodendrales; family Trochodendraceae; genus Tetracentron; species Tetracentron sinense. Next base: position 13,767,336 of record CM026564.1, on the reverse strand, counting down.
CTTGTTTTCCTTCACCTATATGTGTATTATGAGATTGGTGGTATAAATGATGAATGGAGATGGATGTTGGCGAATGGATGCCGTGTGGATGATGTGATGAACGAATGGGAAAGGGCATTGTACTAATCATGAACATACAAGCGTGATGTGAGCATAACCCACCTAGAAAAGCATGATCTAGGTTTAAGTGAATAATGAACACACCCCATGTTTGATGAAATGCCAAGGTGATAAAATAAATGATAAATTAAGGTAACCCATATTTAATTGCTCTTGAAATTTGTTAGGGTTCATGATAGTGTGTTTCTTACATTTCTTAAAATGTGTAGATTATTACTCACTTAAATTGTTATATGCTATGCCTTGTGAATCACTCCAAATTGCCATATTTAATTCCAAATGCAAGCATACACATGATCTCACGAGCACGCATGAAATGACGTGATTTACCGATGTTTTGAGTATGGGACGTAGAGGTGGGGCATATCCTAAGATATGATTCACTTCACTTTTGACAAGGGCAGGACAATCATGCATTGCATAGGGAAAGGTCTCCCATCCCCTCGCATGACATGCATAGCATCGCATGACACACATAGCATAGCATTACATGGCACGCATAACTCTGCATGGCATGACACGCATGGATGCTAGTTGCGACGGGCTATGAACGGCAACTTGGCATTCACATTCCACATGGATGCTAGTTGCGACGGGCTATGAACAGCAACTAGGCATACCCATCTGCATATAGGGTACTAGTTGTGACGGACTATGAACGGCAACTAGGCATGTGAACATGTTTAAATTATGAACAAGCAAGCATGATACTCGCATGACACGCATGACATGACATGACACGCATGATATGACAAGATAAGACAACATAACAAGTTTCAAGCACGGAAATGGTATTTTCAAGTCAAGTCAAGTGCACGATGTTTTCAAGAGGTTTCATCGGCTTTCTACGAAATACAAGCATGATTATAAATTGTTTTGCTTCCTTGTATGATATAAATTGTTCATGTTCTATATATGCAACTTTCTTCCTCCTTTATGTATGCTATCTGTATGCTATGACTGTTGGTTAGTGCTTAGTACCCGCTGAGTATTCCATGCTCAGCCGTACTTCTTATGTCGGCAGGTGACGGCGGAGCAGCTGCTCCATTTGATATCTGTGCTCTGAGTCCATGGGTGGAAGAGGAGTACGTCGAGGAGCCTTTTGAGGAACCTCCAGTAGAGGGTTACCATTAGGTGGTTGTAGATTCTGAGTGGATTAGCTGTGGGTGAGATGAGAGATTATATCCATGTATTTTGGCGGGTCTGTCCGCACTTTCTTCTGGTTACTTTTTGTATAAACTTGGACCATATGTATATACTTAGAGGTTTGTTAGACTTCCGCTGTGTTTTATAGTTATGTTTCCGCTATAATGTCCTCTATTGTATATGCTCTGTGGGTTTTTGCAGGTTGGTTTGTCAAGTAAGTCATGTAAGTCATGATTGAGTCGTCCAAGATTCACTCTAACTCCTAGGGTGGGTTTTGGGTCGCGACACAGTCCAGCTAAATCTTCTGATTGAAAGGTAAGCATATAATCCCTAGTCCTTTTCAGGTACTTCATAATGTGCTTTACTGCGGTCCAATGATTAACACCTAGATTGCTTTGGAACCGACTAACAACTCCGACTGCATGATAGATATCTGGTCTAGTACATAACATGGCATACATGAGGCTCCCAACTGCCAAAGCATAAGGGCACCTCTTCATCTGCTCGATCTCATCAGCTGATGTAGGGGCCATCTTTTTAGACAATGTGACACCATGGCTAAAAGGACTGAGTGTTGTCTTACAATCACTCATACTGTACCTAGACAATATCTTGTCTATGTAGGAAGTTTGGCTCAATCCCAACATTCGGCATTTTCTATCTCTCAGAATCTTTTCTCCGAGAATATATGATGCCTCTCCCAAGTCTTTCATTGAGAAATACAGAGAAAGCCATATCTTGACTGATGACAACATCCCTACATCATTCCCAATTAGTAGGATGTCATCTACATAAATAATTAGGTATACTACCACTCTCCCACTGTCCTTCTTGTATATACAAGATTCTTCCAAATTCTTTTGGAATCCAAATTCTTTGATCGAAATATCAAATCTTTGGTTCCAGCTTCTTGAAGCTTGTTTCAAACCATATATCGACTTGTTGAGCTTGTATACCATGTTCTCCTGGTTAGGAGCAATAAAGCCCTCTGGTTGCTTCATATAAATGTCTTCATCTAACATTCCATTAAGGAAAGCAGTTTTGACATCCATTTGCCATATCTCATAGTCATGGTGTGCAGCTATAGCTAGCAATATCCTGATGGATTTAAGCATAGCTACAGGTGAAAAGGTATCCTCATAATCAACTCCTTGAATTTGAGTATAATCTTTTGTAACAAGTCTAGCTTTATAGGTCTCCACGTTACCATCAGCACCCTTCTTCTTTTTGTAAATCCATTTACATCCAATTGGCCTTATACCATCTAGTGGATCTACTTAAGTCCAGACACCGTTGTCATACATGGAATCTATTTCAGCATTCATGGCTTTATTCCATTGAGATGCATCTACATCCAATGTAGCTTCCTGATAAGTATTAGGATCTTTATCCTCATCATCAGGGGTAACTAGATAAACTTCATTATTGTAATCTTGAAGTCTATCCGGTGGTCTAGAAACCCTTTTAGACCTTCTCAGTGGAACAGAATTAGGAGAAATTAAAGTGGAAGTATTAGGTTCAGTTTGGATACTGGTTGTGTCGTCTTTCATCTCATGAAATTCAACTTTCTTAAGGAGATCCATTTCTTCCTCGAAGAAAGTGGCTTGAAGTCTAACAACTATTGTTTGGTCTGCCTTGGAGTAGAAATAGAAACACTTAGTTTCTTTTGGATATCATACAAAATTCTATTTCTCTATCCTTGATTCCAATTTAGTGGGTTCGAGTTTGTGAACATGCGCAGCACAACCCCATACCCTTAGATGTTGTAAACTAGGTTTTCGCCCAGTCCACAATTCATAGCGTGTAAACAGAATAGACTTAGATGGAACCCGGTTTAGAATATAAATGGCAGTTTGTATAGCATATCCCCAAAGATATGAAGGAATATCGGCATCGCTCATCATAGAGAGAACCATATCTAATATGGTTCGGTTTCTTCTTTCAGAAACTCCATTTTGTTGAGGATAGGCAGGACTTGTCCATTGCGAGATAATCCCATTATTCGTTAAGTAATCCATAAACTCGTTGGTGAGGTATTCACCACCACGATCTGATCAAAGTATCTTTATGGTTTTGTCAGTTTGATTCTCAACTTCTAATCTGAATTCTTTGAACTTTTCAAAGGTGTCAAATTTGTGTTGCATCAAATAAACATATCCATATCTGGAATAGTCATCGGTAAATGTGGTAAAATACCGGTATTGTCACGCCCCAAAATACCCCCTAGGAGTTTAGGGATACTTTAGGCATGACTATACGTACCTGCCAAACCATCCTGTCATGAACAAGATAATTACAGTACTAAAACAATGATAATCAGAGCGCGGAAGCTAAACATAAATGCGGAAGCGTAAACTAACTTTTCATTTCTTTTATAGTTCTCAAAATGGTATTCCAAATGATCATAAATATACAAACATGCCCAAGGCTAAGGTGGACAGGCCCACCTATCAAAATGTCAAACCACATAAAACCCTCTCGTACTCTCCCCTCAACAGTAGTTGAGGTACGGCCACACGTTGAGGTCTCGGTCCGCCGGAGACTGCAGTGGGATAGACGGCTCTCTCTCCTCTATATACTCTTCCTCGACCCAAGGCTCCTGGTCGAGGGCTTCCTCAGTACCTACCGATATGAAAGTACGACTGAGCATGGAATACTCAACAAGTACAAGCTACTAGCTAACCATAACAATAAGAACACACAACAACAACAATAGTACAATGTAAGCAGAAATAGGAGCATCACAAAAGAAATAGCATAAGACACGGTACAATGCAATCATCTTGACGTGCGTGCATGAATGCGAAAACTCTGATAAAACTCATGCTTGAAAACCCATTTCATATCTCGGTATGCCTGGTAGAAATCATGTATGTGTGCATGCATGAATGCCTTGTCATCATCTTGTAAACTTGCATCTTGTAACTTGTGAGCCAGAGGCTAGCACCCGAATCTCCCTGGGCTGCCAACCTCCTTGATATAGTTTTCTTATGAGCCAGAGGCTAGTACCCGAATGTCCCTGGGCTACCAACCTCCTTGACAATATGTGATTTTTATTACTTATTTAGTTTTCTTATGAGCCAGAGGCTAGTACCTGAATGTCCCTGGGCTACCAACCTCCTTGACAATATGTGTTTTGGGTTTTCTTGTGAGCCAAAGGGTAGTACCCGAATGTCCATGGGCTACCAACCTCCTTGACATGCAATATTTTCTTGTTGATTATTATATGCATATGCTCTTAAAATCTCGGTTCATGCAACATGCGTGCTCGTGTACGTGTCAATAGTACAATCATGAAAATGAGGATAACAAGAGAGATATGACATCACAATTTATTCAATTCATAGTACATGCATATGGCTATTTGAGTAATTAACATGGTATTTAAATCAATTCACCATTCGTAAGAATACATGCATAAAACCTACTTCCATTTCTAACTTTAAGTCATTTATTCATGGTTTAGGCAATTTGTCAAACACATAACGTGCGAGGTTCCTCCATAGTTAATCTTCTTCTTTTTAGTGCATATTTTTCATCCAAAGTGAGTTCATTATTTATACAATGCCCATCCTCCATTTTTCCATTTCACACACAACACACATTCATACACATCGGCATCCATTCGCCTCAATCAACATCCCAATCCACGCATCCATACCATTTTCATTATCTTGTTTATATTTTATGAATATGATACATTTCATAAGGGAGAATACATAGTAGCAAGAATCATATATCACATAGAAAACCTAGATTATTGCTAGGGCAAGTTAGTAGGGTGTACTAACCTTGAATCAAGGCTTGCTCCTTGGTGTAAACCTTGATGGAAGCTCCAACTTGAAAGAATAAAGCCCTTACTCAAACTATACTTGATTGGGTAGGAAACCCTCTTGAAAATACCGTAGAGAGTGCTGCCCTAGCTTGAGAAGGGAACCCCACACGAGCTTGAGCCTTGAACGTGAAGCAAAACGAGTTGGGGTGAGCTAGGGTTCTTAAACCCCTTTGATTTCTTCTCAAAAGCAACCTCTAGGTTGGAGTCTCCTCCTCCCCTCTCTCTAACTCCCAAAATCCTCTAAGTATGTGAATGAAACCCTAAAGGCTCGGGCAAGCCCTTATGGGTAAGGGTTTAACACCCAAAAGACAAAAATGCCCTTACTGAAATTCTAAAAAATACAATACACCGATCGATCGGTGTTTAATACCGAGCGATCGGTCGCCTACTAATCGATCAGTTTCCTAACCGAGCGATCGATCAAAAACCTGCTCTCTGGAAAACTTCCCTATACAAAATTTTTGATCAGTCGATAGCTACCGATCGATCGCTGAATGGACCGAGCGATCAGTGCTCTGCAGGTCAGAACTGTTTTGGCCATATCTTTTGACTCGTTCGTCCAATTTCGACGATTCAACTTGCGTTGGATTCGTCTTTCAAAAATGAACATTTCTAACATTTTAGAATTTTTGATTTTTCCCTTATTTATTAATTAGACTATGAAAAAGACCAATTAGGCACGAAAGTGCTATTCATTGAGTATAGAAAGTCCGGGGTGCTACAGGTATTGACCTCGTGCAACAATGTTAAATGGACCACATACATCACTATGTATTAGTCTTAACTTTTCTTCGACTCTTCCTACCTTTTTAGAGTAAGGCTTCTTGGTCATCTTCCCTTCGAGACAAGACTCGCATGTAGGGAGTGGTTCTGCCTTGAGGAAGTCAAGGGGACCATCTATTACTAACCTCTTGATCCTATCAAGATTAATGTGGCCAAGTCTCTTGGGCTAAAGATAAGTAGACTCAGTGCAATGTCTCTTCATTCCAGACATTCTAGATGATGAGACATTGTCACTTTGCAAACATTCATTATTTACCAATGGAAATATCAAATAAAGACCATTAATTAGATTATCAGTTAACAAGACCATTCTATCTTTCTTAATTTCAATACTTAAATTAAAATTGATAGAGAATCCATAAAATAAGAGTCTAGATACTGAAATCAAATTTTGATGTACTGAAGGCACATAAAAGCAGTCTTCTAAACTTAATGTCTTTCCATTAGGTAAATAAAGAGTAAACAAGCCAATTGACTTCACTGCAACATTTGCACCGGAGCCAACTTTAAGCTTCTGTTCCTGTTTGATCGGCTTTCTGGTTTCCTTGAACCCCTGCAAAGAATTGTAAACGTGTACAATGAATCCAAAATCCACACACCATGAGTTAGGAGGACCGTCCAGAAAGTTAGACTCAACAGTAATATGTACTTCAAAGTATCTCATACCTTGAGTACTTCCGCTACCCTTCTTAAGAGTTGTGAGGTAAATCCTGCAATTCCCCTTCCAGTGGCCTATTTTACCACAGTGGAAACACTTTCCATTGCCTTTGTTTTCCTTACCAGCAATCCCTGAAGAACCTTTGGCAACTCTTGCCTTACCCTTATTGTCTTTAAACTTTCCTTTGCCTTTCTTCCCTTTTCTAAACTTTTTAGATTTCTTGGAGGTATCAGGTTTATCGACGACTAAGTTTCACCTTTCGTTGACTTTTTGATCAAATCTTCTATAGCCACAAGTGAGTTCATAAGCTCTGTAACGCCCCAAAATACCCCCTAGGAGTTAGGATACTTTGGCGATGTGACCTAACCTTAAATAAACCTGCAAGAGTATACCAGGCATGCAAAATAGAGAACTAGAAATTTCTTTAAATACTTAACTATATTCCAAGTGCATTTGATTACAATAATTAAATAGGATTTACAACATGAACATGAACTCCTCCACTTGAGTCCCAACTCAAGTGAGACAACATCCCCAAACACAAGAACCCAAATACATGTCTATCTCGCTAACTCATCCCAACCATTGACCATATGCCAAGCCTCCTAATATCTAGGTAACCATCCGAAGGATCTCCTGCTCACACCGAGCTACCTCGATCCAAGGGACACGAGTCCACAAATCGCATACTGTACCTGCCAACATAAAGAGTACAACTGAGCATGGAATACTCAGCGAGTACAAGCTACTAGCTAACAATAGTAATAACATTAATATGTCATACATGATACAGTTCATCAAAGGTACTTAATCAGAGTGCGGAAGCTAAAAGAAATAATAATGTAAAGTAAATCATGAACAACATATTTTAACTCATGCATTGTAAACTTGTATTCAAAAGTCATGACTTGTTCTTGATAATACTTCTTGTGATTTTCCGAAACTCGTTTGCCGTATTTACAACTTATTCTCGTCTTATTCTTGTATCGTGGGAATCACACATGCTTTGTTTCGTTCTTGTTTAGCTAGTACCCGAACTATTAAATGGACGGACATACTAGGTTCTTGTTATTCTTGCGTGTCATGTTTAACTAGTAACCGAACTATGACTTGGACGGTCATACTAGCTCTTGCTTTCCTTTGCTAATGCCCGGACTATAATGGAACGGAACACATTAGCACCATGCCTACTAATGCCTGGACTATGATTGAACAGAACACATTAGTATCCTTATCTTGACTTGACTAGTGCCCGGACTATGGTTGAACGGAACACACTAGTTATCCTTGTTTACTAATGCCCAGACTATAATTGAACGGAACACATTAGTATCTTTCCTGTTTTACTTTGCTAATGCCCGGACTATAATGGAACGGAACACATTAGCAACTTGCTTACTAATGCCCGGACTATGATTGAACGGAACACATTAGTATCTTGTTTGACTAATGCCCGGACTATAATGGAATGGAACACATTAGCCTCATGCTTGACTTGACTAGTGCCCGAACTATGGTGGAACGGAGCACACTAGTTATCCTTGTTTACTAATGCCCGGACTATAATTGAACGGAACACATTAGTATCTTTCCTGTTTTACTTTGCTAATGCCCGAACTATAACGGAACGGAACACATTAGCAACTTGCTTACTAATGCCCGGACTATGATTGAACGGAACACATTAGTGTCTTCACTTGTTTCACTTGCTTAGCTAATGCCCGGACTATGATGGAATGGAACACATTAGCATCTTCATTTCCTTGATTATCGTGTTTTCTTGTGAGCCAGGTATGACATATCCTAGGGATATGCCCTACCCTTGACATACATGTTAATTTAACTTGTGAGCCAGAGGCTAGCACCCGCACATCCCTAGGCTACCAACCTCCTTGTCATATGCTTATTTCTTGTTATTTCATATGCTTATATTCAAAAAGTTTGGTTCATGCATGCGTGACGATCGTACTATCATAGATGAATCAAGGGACACATATTGCATTTCAATTCTCTTTTTCATAATCATGTTAACATGAAACAATAAAGCATAATATGGCATTTCTTGTAATTGCATAGGCATGGGGAATTTAATGAAAACATATAGAGCATTTGTTTTAAAATCACCCTTTTAAGGAAAACTACACAAGTCATATTTCCCGATTCCTTCATTTTATTCTTGGCATTCTCATTCATGCATTTTTTCAAACACCTAATGAGTAACACATTCCAACCACATTATTTCAAGTTCTTAAATGTTCATATGTTTCATCATACACAAGGCATAAGTTCATTATTCGTACAATGCCCATCCACCATTTTCCATTACACACATCACACAATACGGCATCCAATCGCCTCCATGTCCAACAATCCACATCCCATTCACCAAATAATTATCTTGTTTATAATTAGGGAAAATAATGCATTTCAAGGAAAGGAAAGAACACAAGATCCAAAAATCATCATTTTCAAGAAAGGAATCTAGGTTATTGCTAAAGAAGTTAGTAGGGTGTACAAACCTTGAAGAAAAGAAGAAAACCCTTGAAAAATGTTGTGGAGAACGCTGCCCTAGCTTGGAATGGGACTCCACACGTGCTTGAGGTTGGATTTGAGAGATCCAAGCTTTTGAGATGGTCATGGGTTCCAAAACCCCTTGATTTTCTCAAGTTGATGCCCTAGGGTGAAAACCCCTTCTCTCCTCTCTCACTCCCTCTCAAAATATGGCTAAGGGTGTTTATGAACACCCTTGGCTCGAGCCAACCCTTAAAAATAAGGATGGAGTGGCCAAAAGACAAAAAAACCCCTAAAAAAATTTCTGAAAATCGCGTAGGGCCGATAGATGACCGATCCACCGGTAGTGGACCGATCGATCGGTGCTTATGACCGATCTACCAGTAGTGGACCGATCTCTCGGTCTTGAAGGGTGCTGCAGAATGCACTTCAGTATTTTGGCCATAACTTTTGACTCAGTGCTCCGATTTTGACGATTCAACTTGCGTTGGATTTGTCTTTCGAAGAGGAACAAGTTTCATGTTTTAAAAAAATTCTAATTATTCTTTATTCATAGACAAAAAAGCCCCTAAAACTGACTGGTATGCAATGGGTTGCGACAGCCCAAATTTGCAGCCAACCCGATTTTGGAAATCCCACCTTTGACTCAACCCCGACTCAAAATCAGGGAAAGTGATCAACATGAACCTTGAAGAGGGTTCTAATACCTTTCCAAAAATTCAGTAATCACTCAATTCTGAGCAACGATGACTAAACTAGAGCCCTTTAAAGTTGAGGTAAATGCCGAAACATACCTTTTCGACACCTAGAATTCCTCGAGTGTTTTCACACTCTTTTCCCCTTGTGTCCAACACCCTACTCACACCTCATAAATCATTCTCCATAAGTCTTTAACCCACCTCAATAATCATTAAATTCACACCGACATGCATGAGAGGTTCTGGCTTCTCTATGCCTCATGCACTAGCACTATTCACCAACAACCCATTGAAACACTTAGGGTATTTGTACCCTTGATTTCACCTACTTAGAGTATCTTTACACTCTCTTTTTACGACTCAAACCATGTACCTAAAACCCTCAATTGACTAATCATAATATCAAGAGCACAATGGGAGGCCTTAGGCCTTCACACATACCATACAAGGGCACCTTTCACTGGCACTATTCATAGTATAGTGAACTTGAATTTCCGGGGTTCTACAAGCTCACTTAGTGACATTTCACTCTTATTCATGTTATAATTTAACACGAACGAATTGAAGGACGGAGGGAGTGACTGCAGAACAATGTCAACTTGAGTGATGGCATCCATCTCTCCACCAAGAATTTCTAGTTCATTCAATAATCCCATCATCTTTATGATATGTTCCCTGACTGGAGTTCCCTCAGCCATCTTGGTGTTAATAAGGGATTTCAACTTTACTTGTCGAGCTGACCTATTTTGCTCACCAAACATCTCATGAAGGTTTTGCAAAATGTCAGAAGCCTTATCCATGTGTTCATGCTAGCTTTGCAAAATGTTAGACATTGAAGCCAGTATGTAACACTTGGTCATCTGATTGGACCTCTCACATTGCTCTAACTCAGCCTTTTGAGCCGGTGAAGCATCTGGAGGAATTTCGGGCTTAGGTGTCTTAAGACATAGGTTAAGGTTATCCACGGCAAACACAATTCTAATCTTTCTTTTCCAGTCTACATAGTCAGTTCCTACTAACTTTTCATCACGAAGAATTTCAGTTAATGGGTGTAGGCCTATCATGATCTAATCAAATGACAAATAAGACAGTATTAGGGATCTATTGTATTCATTAATACCCATTAGATTATGGGTCTTTTTCTAATGGTATTTCCAATTTGGGAAGAATTAATTGGCATCAAAAACCTAGACACTGGCTTAATGTGATCCTGCCTTTGGGCACATCATCACATCGCCTTCAATAGGCAGATATAAACTATCTTCCCCAATTTCACAAATCTCATCTTGTGAATTCTGGAGTATTCAATCTACTGTCTGATCTATAAGGGATTTTATACTCACACTTTGCCGTTATTGTATAATATCTCTTATTCATGTGCCCACCTACCATGAACCTAATAAACCCCTAATCAAAGCTCACGCTTTGGCATTATTGCTCCTACTATTTGCTTATTCAGTTTTCACCATGTTCACTCATAGGTGAGAGGGATTGGGCCCGGTTTTGGCCTGTCAGCTTACTCACACTCCCCACTATAGGATCACATAGTGTATGGTAGAAGATCATAATACTTAGGGACTTGTCCCCAGTCTTATATACACATGATATATCATGAGCAATTATTTCAACAGAATAATTAAACATATAAATAGATATCATCTCATGATAAATAAGCAGTATTTATCATCTTATGATAATAAAACATTAGTATACAAGATTAATCGTTATAGGTCAATAAATTAAAATGCATGGATGCAAGGGAATGTGATAAGAATAAAGGTAGCTCGCAAACTCCTTCGCGATCCCTTCCTTTATCATCTTATGTAGATCACATCGCAACATCCTCCTTCACAGCATCTCCACCAATGCATTAAATAGAATTTAAATGGCATTAGGGAAACCAGTATTCCATTCACCCTTCTCAGGGAAACCGAATGAATCTGCCTTTTACAGATTGCCAAAACCTACTACATATTAACCTCTAGTATGAATACATAAATGATAAACAATTTATCATAAATTATGACCCATAACTATAATCTCATATAAAAAAGATGCTACATGGTGATGGAGTACTTTTTCTTATTTTTAAAAAGATTTAAAATTAGATAACAATTATCAAATCGCTCGATAAAAATCTATATCTTATATAGATGAAACCCCGGAAAAAATAAAACAATTATATTTTCCTTAAAATAATTTTCATAATCAAATAATGCAATTTAGGAAAAATTTAAAAGCCTCTTGGAAAATTAATTTAGAAAACTCATTTTCCCGCTTTAGATTTTCGACTCAAGTTTTGACCCTCAAAAAGATTAATTCTAGAAAAACTTTCTTCACGAAAGTTGTAGATCTTTTCAATGGATTTAAAACGATGTACCGATGGACCTAAATCGAACTTACGGTCATAAATTTATGGCCAAAATACCGAAACTGTTCCGATTCTTCTAATCAAATACAAATCCGAAAATCCATGAATCAATTTAAATCGAAATAAGCTTTAATCTCCAAGAACGCTTAAGCAAGGCTGTCAAACACCATGGGATTTATTAATTAATGATCAAATCATTTAAAAGGAATTTCAAAATAAACTCTTTGTTTTTTATTTTAATTATATTACATATAATACTAGTTTTTAGATCAAATCTCATTCAATAATATAATAAATATTTATTTATTCATCTTACGAACAAATAAAATAATTAAAACTACGAGCAACATTAAATAGATCTAAATTAATTCATCTCATGAATTAAATCATCCATTTAATTACCTTATCAAAATAAACAAAAAATACTCCTAACCATGAGCTCTGATACCAATTGAGGATCCGGATAAAAATTTATGCAAAAACTAGATGCCCTAGATCTTAACACCATAAAAAGCATTACAATTATCAAAGAGTTTTAGTCATATCATGTAGAGCCCCGGACCTTTTCACATTTATGCATGACCCTTCGTAGCCATTTTTCCTTTAAAGTAATGCAATTAATAAATAAGGAAGAAATTAGAAATTCTGAAATGTCAGAAATGTTCGTTTTCGAAGTACGAACCCAACGCAAGTTGAATCGTCAAAATCGGACGAACGAGTCAAAAGTTATGGCCAAAACAGTTTGGACCTGCAGACCACCGATCGCTCGGTCCATGGAGCGATCGATCGGCCCAAAACCGATCGCTCGGAGGCTATCGACTGGTCAAGATTTTTGTATGGAGAAATTTTCCAGAGAGTGAAATTTTAACCGATCGCTCGGTTATGAAACCGATCGATCGGTAGGCAACCGATCGATCGGTCATTAACACCGATCGCTCGGTCCTCGCGTTTTGCAGAATTTTCACTAAGGGCATTTTCGGCATTCGGGTGTTATACCCTTTCTTATATAGGATTGCCCGAGCCTTTAGGGCTCATTCTCATCCCTTAGAAGATTTGGGAGATTAGAAGAGAGGAGAAAGGGTTCCTAAATCTAGGGTTTCCATTTTGAAGAGGAATCAAAGGGGTTTGAGACCCTAGATCATCCTCAAGCACGTTTTCCTTCAAGATCTCGGCTCAAGCTCGGGTGGAGCTCGTGTTCCAAGCTAGGGCAGCAACTCACGGTCGTTTGGAAGAGGGGTTTCTTCCTCATCTTTTCAAGGTCGGTACTTTTTACTACCCTCCTAGTTATAGCCTCTCATTTCCTTATTCATTCTAGGAAGAAGGGTCTCCCTTCCCTCACAAGTAGTTTACTTTTCCAAGCAAGCATGACAAGACATGGCATGACATGCATGATACGATAAGATAAGACAAACATGACAAGTTTTCAAGCAAGGAAATGGTGTTTTCAGTCAAGTCAAGTGCACGGTGTTTTCAAGGGTTTTATCGGCTTTTATGAATTCAAGCATGATTATATACTCCTTTACTTTATTGTCATGATAAGAATTATTCCTGCTTTATGTATGCTATCTGTACGCTATGACTGTTGGTTAGTGCTTAGTACCCGCTGAGTATTCCATGCTCAGCCGTACTTCTTATGTCGGCAGGTGATGGCGGAGCAGCTGCTCCATTTGATATCTGTGCTCCGAGCCCTTGGGTGGAGGAGGAGTACGTCGAGGAGCCTTTGGAGGAACCTCCCGTAGAGGGTTACCATTAGGTGGTTGTAGATTCTGAGTGAATAGCTGTGGGTGAGATGAGAGATATACTTTCATGTATTTTGGCGGGTCTGTCCGCACTTTCTTTTGGTTATTTTTGTATAAACTTGGACCATATGTATATACTTAGAGGTTTGTTAGACTTCCGCTGTGTTTTATAGTTATGTTTCCGCTATAATGTCCTCTATTGTATATGCTCTGTGGGTTTTTGCAGGTTGGTTTGTCAAGCAAGTCATGTAAGTCATGATTGAGTCGTCCAAGATTCACTCTAACTCCTAGGGTGGGTTTTGGGGCGCGACATATCACCTCGGTGAATGTTTTTCACCGGTAAAGCTTAATCCACTCGAATCGTCAGAACTCTTTGTAGAGATTTCTCCGAAAAAATACTAGAAGCTCGATCCTTGTTCTTTGCTATCCCCACGAAGCTTTAGAATCTCCTTTGGAATTATAGAAGCAAGAGGAAGAAGATTGATCAATGGTGTAGACCTTCTATCACCAATAATACTAAGGTTCAAAACCCTAGATTTGCAAAACCCAACTAGGACCACCAATATAGCTCACGAAAATCCCTAGGGGTCTCCCCTAGGGCTCATGGTTTGGAAAGAGAGAGGAGAGGAGAGAAAAAATTCTGGACAATTCTACTTAATGGTCTAGGGTGTTGGGGTATTTATAGACTAAGATTTTATCCTAATCCTACTCCAACTTGATCTTATCTAGTAGGATTTATTAATTAACAATAACTCTTATTATTAATTAAATAAACTCCTACTTAATCTATAATTACTTTAGTTATAGTAATCTTATTAATTAAAGAGTCTCTATTATAAGAGGATTCCTTAATTAAAAGGGATAAGTCAACATCCTACACCAAAGTAGGAAACCTAGTCAAACTAGGAATCCACAGGGGGGGCATGAGCTTCTATGGGGAGTGGGATTTGAGGAGTTAAAACTCCTTATTGTAATCTAATTACAATAACATCTTAATCCTAATTGCAATCCAACACTTGGATTTTAATTCCACAATAAAAGGAATTATATTTCAATAATTATTCAATAAAACAAATCCTAATCCAATTAGGATTCCTCAAGTGGGCGCCCCACCCTAGGGTTTAAACCCATGGGCATTGGCCTATATTAAATGTCCATTTTAATGGATTTATGGATATGGGTCAAACTCATTTCCCCTTTAATTATGTTAATCAAATAATTACTAAAATAATCCCTTAGTTTAAATTAACAATTAATTTAAACAATAGATTAACTATTAATCTATTTAATTAAATGATTAATTTTTAACCACTTAAAATAATTGATTAACTTTTAATCAATTATTGAGCTTGTATTTCTTATGTGAGCACCTCCACAGATTACTTTGGAACATTCTTACCCTGGCTTATCTAATGTTATCCCATTGACCCTAAATAGGAATTACATCGGAATTGCAAGTGACGTGAGATATCCATGTTGCAATTGAATCCCAGTGTATTAACATTAACCATTAAGGATCCCGGCACATGAACTTTTAAATTCGATTTATCCTTCCAAATACATTATCCCTAATGGGCCTTCGAGATTGACATACTATCTACCCCATAGCCCATTGCAAATCATCTGGGTTTCCAAGACTTATGATTAAGCCATAAGAAACAATTTCTCATGAAAAACATTTTGAAAAAATCCATTTAAAAGTATAATACCTTTTAATAAAGTATATTTCAAAACTTATTTTGTTTTCAAAATTACCTGCTCAGGATTTGAACTTAATCAACTGTCTTACCCAGAACTTGGATAATCTCTCAAATTAATGAGCATGGATTTCTTGTTTGAAATTCATCATGACTCGAACAACTTTCTGACTATCCAACTGTCACTGTATTGTATTCCCTAAGTTAGAAAATACGTTGGTGGAATCAAAACAATCAGATCACTGCCCAGTCATAGATGAACTCATCAGATCTATGGATCATTGAAATCGTTCAATGTGAATGAGAGACCAACTATCTGGTAGTATGTTTATGCAAGAGGTCTCTCATTTAATGCAATCAGTCAGTGTACATTTAAGGACCCATATGTTAATGTGTAGTCTCCACTATAATAGTTCGAGATAGAACTACATCTCAACTATTGAGAACATCTTAGCATTCTGGCAGTCATATAAGTAAAGTGCACAGCTTCACCCACAGCTGTGACTATATAAGGTATAAGGAACTGAAAAGTTATATCTACCTGTGATAATCTAATCACATAACTTTCCTACATATATCCTATGGACCTTTATCGATATCTCATATCGTATAGATCATCTCCTGATCATGGTCAATTACCCATAATGAATACACAATAGATTAAGAAGAAGCGTTTATTAATCAAATTAATAAGGTTCTAACATTCTAAATGACTTTTCTGGGCATCATGTCCAACAACTGGGACCATTAGCCTTTACGGATATAACTGATCCGTTAAAAGCTGAGAACTGGATCAGGGGCTTAGAGAAAATATTTCGAGCTATGTCTTGTCCAAAGGACACTAAGCCAGAGTTCGCCATTTTCATGCGCAAGGGCGAGGCAGAACATTGGTAGATGACAGTTGAGAGAACAGTCCTAGAGGATCAAAAGCCTGTGAGTTGAGTAAAGTTCACAGAGTTGTTCTATGAATGATATTTCTCTACGTCCATGAAGAAGAAGAAAGAAATTGAATTTCTACAGCTGACCCAGGAGAATATGACAGTCAGTAAGTACGAGCAGAGGTTCAACCAACTCTCTAGGTTTGCTACCAAGTTCATAGAGGATGAAATATGGAGGGTGGAAAAGTTTGAAGAAGGATTAGGACCTACTATGAAAGGGAAGTTAGCAGCTCAAAGATTTACATCATTTTCTGAACTTCTAGATAGAGCACTCAGGTAGAGAGAGTACACGAAGAAATGGCCAAAACAAGTGTTGGTAAAGGAAAGGGTCTGATAGAAAAGTCAGGGGAAAATAAAGAAGTAAGAGATAGGGACAACAAGAGGAAATTTGGAGACTTCGATAAAAATACTACTTCAGAAGAGGCTAAGCAGCGAAATTGTGAGCGTTGTGGTCGGTTCCATCGGACAGAAGACTGTAAGGTCGGGGTTTACTACCAGTGCGGCAAGCCAGGCCACATCAAGAAATATTGCCCAACCTTAGGACAGCAGTCGGGCAGTGGAGGAAAGGGTCATGTTTTTGCCATGACACAAGCAGAAGGCCAACTCGACGATGACATTGTCGAAGAGAACTTTAGACGTCTACGTCCTACCTTAATAAACGTGCTTACTCTTTTGTCTTAGTGTGTTTTGGAGAAGGATTGTACATGAGAAAAACATCTTAATGTATGCATTTTGTGATAAGTATGGAATGATTTCATAATATAAATATTTTGGCTATTTTAATTCTTGAGAAAGTCGAAAACCCGAAGATATTAATAGTTTACATGAGAATACTAAAATGGGTACCCTCCACTATTGGCAGATATAAGTTGATCAAATTTCGAGGGCAAAATTTTTGTAAGGAGGGGATATTGTAACGCCCCAGAATTTTAGATAATAAAATTATGTGCTTGTTGGTCCTTAACTGGGGTTAAATACTTAAGTGATAGTTAAATTAATAAAAAGTGGGTTTCACTCGGGATTGAAGTGCACCAAGGAAATCTCAGTATCCTTTCACGTAAATCACACAAAGTGTGTTGGTCGACTGCCGGGACACACCCCTATCGTATCAGTTCCGTCAGGTATCATTTCGCGGGACCGCGGGGCCATTATGTGTGATAAAATTGAGAAAAACAGGAAATTTCTAGATTTCCAGAAATTAAGTGGGACCCAAAATCCATGGAGATCCTAATAGAAATCCGTGTGACTGGTACTAATGCGTGTCGATCGGTCGTGGGACTAATGTCTGTTATCTCGGCAGTTAGTTATCTCAAACGAAGAAATGGCGACCTGTTTTGTGTCCGAAATCAGAATATTAGTGGGTTTTGCAGTTTTCATCCGGACTAAAGTGTAGTTGTCAAAACTAAGTATTTTTCCCTAAAATTTTTACAGTAGGTGTTGGACTATCCCAAGTTCGGTCACTAGAAGTTTCATCACTATCAAACGTCATAAAGTAGGGTTTTAAAGGATATATGCATTGAAAATGAGAAAATCTAGTCAAACCAGTCAAAGTGGTTGACTTGGTCAACCACACTTTTCCACACCAATGGTTATGTGCTACTATTGCACATGATCTAAACCCCCTTTAATGCCTATATGAAGGGGGGGCAGCCCCTCATTTATGTTCGTGCAAAAACAGCAAACCCATTTTGCTGTCAGTGGGTTTTAGAGAGAGAAAGTGAGGAGAGAGAAAGATGAGAGAGAGAAAAGGAGAGAAAGAAGAGAGAGAAAGAAATGGGAGTCCACCTTGGGGTTTTTCGACGTCCCCGATGCGTTGGCGACGTCTATTTTCTTCCCCGGTGCCTCAATAAATGTGTAGAGAGAGAAAGGGATAAATCTAGAGAGAGAAAGTGAAGGTTTGAAGGCGAGGAGCTTCACCTTGGGGTTGATCGTCCTCCTGAGCGCGTTGGTGGTGTCCGTTTCGGCCCTAGACACCTCGAAGTGCATGAAAGGGGTAAAAATCACTTCCATCTCTTCTCTTTTCCCTGTTATATGTTATATTCTTTATATGGAATGTATGTGCGTTGATGGAAAAGGGTCAGAGATCCCATGGATGTGTTATGGGAAGGTGGTTGTGCGTGGAAAATGAGTAGAGGGGCGTAGCCCTCGGTCTCCGGTCTCCAAATCCCGGATTTAGACTCACTGTGTAAAAGGCGTGGATGGAAAAAGGGTCAGAAACCCCTATGTGATGTTGTGATTTTTTGTGGACCTTTGGGGAGCCTAGATCGGGTCCCGGGTAAATTGTATCGTCACCCTAGGATGGCGAAAAGTTATTTTGCAAGTCGTATAAAGTTATGGACACATTCATTAGCCTGGAAGCATTCCCTAACGGGACGGTGTGTTACCGGATTTAGTTCACGGGCGCGAGACCCGAGTATTTAAGTTAACTAAGCGAGACTTGGGTTAACTAGGGTTAACCTGTGGTTAAAAAACCTAGCCAAGGTTAAAGTATAATCCTCCATGACTGATAGTCGGGAGTGGGTGGATTTGATATCCATAGATCCTCTTTGACTAGGTCAGGCGAGAACAGATTGTTGTGTTATCTGATAGATATGCCGTACCGAGGCTGAGTCAGTAGGTTGCGATGCTTCTGATAGATATGTCGTCCCTACCGTGGTTAAGCCAAATGGTTGTGTTATCTGATAGATATGTCATACTGAGGCTGAGTCAGTAAGTTGTGATGCCTCTGATAGATATGTCATCCGTACCGTAACTAAGTCAGATGGTTGTGTTATCTGATAGATATGTCGTGAGGATAGAGGTCCCCACCATGGCTGAGTCAGATGGTTGTGTTAGCTGATAGATATGCCGTACCGAAGCTGAGTCAATAAGTTGTGATGCCTCTGATAGATATGTCATCTGTACCGTGGCTAAGTCAGGTGGTTGTGTTATCTGATAGATATGTCGTACTGAGGCTGAGTCGGTAGGTTGTGATGCCTCTGATAGATATGTCGTCCGTACCGTGGTTGAGCTAGATGGTTGTGTTATCTGATAGATATGTCGTACCGAGGCTAGTCAGTAGGTTGTGATGCCTCTGATAAATATGTCGTCCATACCGTGACTAAGTCAGATGGTTGTGTTATCTGATAGATATGTCGTGAGGATAGAGGTCCCCACCGTGGCTGAGTCAGATGGTTGTGTTAGCTGATAGATATGCCGTACTGACGCTGAGTCAGTAAGTTGTGATGCCTCTGATAGATATGTCATCCATACCGTGGCTAAGTCAGATGGTTGTGTTATCTGATAGATATGTCGTACCGAGGCTGAGTTGGTAGGTTGTGATGCCTCTGATAAATACGTCGTCTGTACCATGGCTAAGTCAGATGGTTGTGTTATCTGATAGATATGTCGTACCGAGGTAGAGTCAGTAGGTTGTGATGCCTCTAATAGATATGTCGTTCGTACCGTGGCTGAGTTAGATGGTTGTGTTATCTGACAGATATGTCATGAGGATAGAGGTCCTCAGTGTGGCTGAGTCAGATGGTTGTTGTTGGCCAGGTAATGACCTTAAAGGGGGGGTGAATAGGGTCTATGGCAGCTTTTTTTTAAAATTGAACTACAAATTCAGAAGTGCGGAATAAAATTAAATATGCAACAAGCTGAACTGTAGAATATTTAAAGGAAAGAGATAAGAGATAAGGAGAATGCAAACTCAAGATTTGTTTACGAGGTTCAGCAATCCAACCCACTCCCCGCTATAGCTTCCAGCTAGAGGATTCACCATGATTCCTTAATCGCATTGGCTCCTTTACAGGTGGAGTCCAAGCCTTTACAATCTCTCTTACAGGTCGAGATATTACCTTACAAGCTCTCCTTTAGGCCGAGCTGAAACCTCTCAAGAGACAACCCTCTCTTGAAATAACTGAAGCAATAGCTTCAGTGCAAGAATCCTGGATTCTTGACTACTTTCAATAAATGAGTTTTTGGATTAAAAATCCGAAGAGAAAGCTCCTTAAATGAGCTGAATAAGAGTGAAATACAAACTCTAATTAAGTCTCTCAAAGTAGGTAGGAGTCAAGTAAGCTCAAGAGAGAATTTTTGGGGATTTTCTAAGTATGAGAGTAAGTGAAAATCAATAGCAGTGAATCGGTGATAGATGGGGGTTATTGCTGTGATCAAGAGTTATGATATGTTCATAAATGAACTCCTTTTATATCATTTGATCCAATAGTGCCGTTGGGGTAGCATTAAATGCTTTTAGGTCCGTTGCAAACTAGCCGTTACAAAAAATTTTTAATTTCAGACATGATTTCGTCGACGAAGTAGAGTTCCCACTTGAGTTCGTCGCCGAATTCAAAAGATGGAATTTAATTTTAAAAAATCCTGTAATAACTTCATCGCCGAAGTTAACCCAACCAAAGATTTCATCACCGAAATCAAGAAACAGAACTGAATTTGAAAATTTTTGTAATGACTTCGTCGCCGAATTCAATCCACCTGGAGAATTCGTCGACGGATTCAGAGTAAAAATTCTGAATTCAATCTTGGATCACACTGAAGGGATGTGATTGATTTCCTAGGTCAATTAGCTATACTCTTATCAAAATTTTATGATTAATTAGGGCTTTGGAGTGATCTTCAAAAATGTCCTAGGCTCCTATGGTCAATATATGATTCTTGAGCTTTTCAACTTACCATCCTTTTGAGGACATTTTACATAAGTCCTATACATTCTCAGAATAAAAAGTAAATACATTTAAAAATGATGAGAGGTGATCTTGGCTTGACTTGGATCTTGTGATTTTGTCTTTTGTCTTCAATGGATCTGACTTGGACTAAGGTCTTATCTTGGATCTTTATCTTGTATTCAGTGAGTTGAACTTCCTCTTGGGTAATTTCCATCCTTTTTCATGATTGGAGTGCTATCAACTTATGTAATCTGAAATGTTCACGCACTTAAATGGTTTTATTAGTACCAAATATTTCATTTTATTATTATGTTATTATCAAAATTAATAGGGGTACGTATGGTTGTAACCCTGAGGCTAACAGTTATGTTATCTATAATATGATAGATATGTCATGAGGATAGAATTCTCCACCGTGGCTGTGTCAGATGGTTGTGTTGTCTGATAGAGATGCTGTGAGGCTAGAGTTCCTCACCGTGGCTGAGATCAGACGATTGTGTTGGTTCTAACGAGTGAAGGCCCAAATTATGTATCGAGTCTATGGACTAAAGGTTGTACAGAGTCTAAGGACTCAAGGTTGTACGGAGTCTAAGGACTCAAGGTTTGATTTCATTGGGTGTAAGTCTTGTTTGATCTCGATAGTTATCATGGGGGTATGAGATGCCATGGTAAAAAAGTTAATGTTAACAGATGTAGAAATAGATAGTGAATCTACGAACTCTAACTTGGATATTGAGTCTACGGACTCAGGTTGAATACGGGCAAAGGCCAGTTAATTGAGTCTGCAGACTCAAGGATAGAGAGTGAGCGGTTGTTTGGAAGGGTAACCTAGTGGTGTAAACGATGATTGGATGAACTTGAAAATTGAGGTTCGGAACCTCGAAATAGGGTGAAATAGCCCTGAGTGATCTCGGGTCACGGATTACGATATTATATATTATTATAATATGAGAATTGTATTGCAACACTATATCGTTATTGATAATGATGATTGTTACTAGGTAGAAAATAGCCTACATGGATTGTGAATTTTGCTGGGCTCTATAGCTCACTCCTCTCATTTTATGTCTTCAGATTTGGAAGCAGTTACCGATTGGCAAGGATTTATACTTGATGGATTCTGAAAGTGTACCGTCGCAGTTGTGGCGCCAAAAGTAACGGCTATTGTAGCCAATGAGGTAACATATTTGCTTATGATGGGTAATTGTGATGACCGGTTGTTATTGCTTATGTAAGCTCATCAGAAAAGTTTTTAAAAAAATCCCCGCATTTTCGCAGGTAAAGTCGTCTGCATGCATGGTTATGTCGAACGAGCACGCGTCTTGGAACTTGATTTCCCAGACGCGGGTTCGGGGCATCACATAGCGCATTCGTCAAACCAGAAGCCATGACCAAGAACTCGTAGTGCTAATACCGAGTCCTGAAGGCAGTCGTGGGAAAGTCTTCAGCTTTGATCTTCAACTAATGGTACCCAGATCGAAGATCAATTTTCGAGAAGAACTTCGCTCCCTTTAGCTAATTAAATAGATCGTCTATCCGAGGTAATGGATAATGATTCTTGATCGTGACCTTGTTGAGCTGGCTATAATCAATACACATCTCTATCAACTCATCCTTCTTCTTCACGAAGAGCACAAGAGCTCCCCATGGTGAAACACTCGGCCAGATGAATCCAAAGCCCTGCAATTCCTCCAATTGCTCCTTCAACTCCTTAAGCTCAATAGGGGCCATCCTGTATAAAGCCCTAGAAATTGGAGCAGTTCCCGGAGTAAGCTTGATCACGAACTCAATCACTCGATTAAGAGGGAAACCCGACAGAACCTCAGGAAATACTTCCAGGTACACACTCCCAACTGGAATGGTTGACGAGTCTCGTACCTCCAAACTCAAGAATCTAAGGTCTACAAAGCGAGTGACGTCTCTCCTCCGTATCCCTCGAAAATAAAACGGTTTCACACCCTCTGGCCTGAAGTCCACCCTCTTTTTAAAATACGCTACATGCCCATGGTGAGTCAAGAGCCAATCCATCCCTAGGATGACATCAAAGTCCAAGTCTTGGAACTCAAGAATGATCAGATTGACTCGCAACTCATGCTGTCTAACTTGCACGACACTGCCCCGATACACTTTGTCTGCATCAACCAACTTGCCGAGCGAAGTTGAAATAGACAACTCCTGGGGTAATCGACTCGGCTCTGAGGCAAAGCCCTTGGCAAAGCTAGATGAGATAAAAGAATGCGTTGATCTAGTGTCAATCAACACACGCGTTAAACACTCGCTAATGAGTAAGGCACTTGAATAATTAAACTAACTTACGTCAATAAATTTCACAAGTCACACATATTATATAGGTAACATGTTGTACTCATAGGCAATCATAGCATATATATATAACATCAACATTTCATAACTGGAACAACTTTGACTTGAGTGTACCTTGCACAACATCATCTGATGCATGTGCATCATGCTCTGTCATGGCGAAAACCTGACCCTAGTTTACCCGGCGAGGTAGTTGGGTGGACTGTGGAGGCTTGGAAGCCTGTAAAGACCCCTGCTATGAAGTCTGCCTGACTGGAAGTCTAACTCCATACAGCCTAGCCAGTAACTGCCTATAGAACCCCAAAAATTCAAGTTCACTATACTATGAATAGTGCCAGTGAAAGGTGCCCTTGTATGGTATGTGTGAAGGCCTAAGGCCTCCCATTGTGTTCTTGATATTATGATTAGCCAATTGAGGGTTTTAGGTACATGGTTTGAGTCGTAAAAAGAGAGTGTAAAGATACTCTAAGTAAGTGAAATCAAGGGTACAAATACCCTAAGTGTTTCAATGGGTTGTTGGTGAATAGTGCTAGTGCATGAGGCATAGAGAGGCCGGAGCCTCTCATGCATGTCGGTGTGAATTTAATGATCATTGAGGTGGGTTAAAGACTTATGAAGAATGATTTATGAGGTGTGACTAGGGTGTTGGACACAAGGGGAAAAGAGTGTGAAAACACTCGAGGTATTCTAGGTGTCGAAAAGGTATGTTTCGGCATTTACCTCAACTATAAAGGGCTCTAGTTTAGTCATAGTTGCTCAGAATTGAGTGATTACTGAATTTTTGGAAAGGTATTAGAACCCTCTTCAAGGTTCATGCTGATCACTTTCCCTAATTTTGAGTCGGGGTTGAGTCAAAAGTGGGATTTCCAAAATCGGGTCGGCTGCAAATTTGGGCTGTCGCAACCCATTGCAGACCAGTCAGCTTTAGGGGTATTTTTGTCCATGAATAAAGAAGAATTAGAATTTTTTCAAAACACAAAAGTTGTTCCTCTTTGAAAGACAAATCTAATGCAAGTTGAATCGTCAAAATCGGAGTACCGAGTCAAACGTTATGGCCAAAATACCGAAGTACATTCTGCAGCACCAGTCAAGACCGAGAGATCGGTCCACTACCGGTAGATCGGTCATAAGCACCGATCGATCGGTCCACTACTGGTAGATCGGTCATCTATCGGTCCTACATGATTTTTCAGAAATTTTTTAGGGGTTTTTTGGTCTTTTGGCCACTCCACCCCTATTTTTAAGGGTTGGCTCGAGCCAAGGGTGTTCATAAACACCCTTAGCCATATTTCGAGAGGGAGTGAGAGAGGAGAGAAGGGGTTTTCACCCTAGGGCATCAACTTGAGAAAATCAAGGGGGTTTTGGAACCCATGACCATCTCAAAAGCTTGGATCTCTCAAATCCAACCTCAAGCACGTGTGGAGTCCCATTCCAAGTTAGGGCAGTGTTCTCCACAACATTTTTCAAGGGTTTTCTTCTCTTCTTCAAGGTTAGTACACCCTACTAACTTACCCTAGCAATGAATCTAAGTTTTCTTTATGAAATGTGATTTATGCTATTATGTTTGCTTTCTTGTGAAATGTATCATCCCTAATAAATATAAACAAGATAAAGAAATGGTATGGATGCTTGGATGGATGTTGTATGTGGCGATTGGATGCCGAATGAGTGATGTATGGTATGTGTGGGTTGTGGATTGAAAAATGGAGGATGGGCATTATACAAATAATAAACTTACCTTGTGTGATTGAATGTAAAATATGCACTAAAAAGGAGAAAATGAACAATGAGGAAACTTGCATGCTAAGTGTTTGACAAAATACCTAAACTATGAAATAATGACTTGAATGAAGAAAATGGAAATAGGCCTCATGCATGTACTCTTATGAATGATGAATTGATCAAGTAATGTAATCAAGTAATGTGCAAATTTCGTAAGTGCTCCTATGCTTATATGATGAATCGAATTATGAGGCCATATCTCTCTTGCTATCCTCATTCCACGATGGTCACTATTGACACATACACGAGCACGCATGTTAGCATGAACCGCGATTTCAATTGCATATGCATATAATAACAACAAGAAAATATTGCATATCAAGGAGGTTGGTAGCCCAGGGACATTCGGGTATTGCATATCAAGGAGGTTGGTAGCCCAGGGACATTCGGGTACTAACCTCTGGCTCACAAGTGCATTGCATATCAAGGAGGTTGGTAGCCCAGGGAGATTCGGGTACTAACCTCTGGCTCACAAGTGCATTGCATATCAAGGAGGTTGGCAACCCAGGGGGATTCGGGTGCTAGCCTCTGGCTCACAAGAAAACATTGCATATCAAGGAGGTTGGTAGCCCAGGGACATTCGGGTACTAACCTCTGGCTCACAAGTGCATTACATATCAAGGAGGTTGGCAGCCCAGGGAGATTCGGGTGCTAGCCTCTGGCTCACAAGTTACAAGATGCAAGGTTACAAGATGATGACAAGACATTCGTGTATGCACGCATACATGATTTTTACAATGCATACTGAGACATGGAAACGAGTTTTCAAGCATGAGTTTTGTCGGCGTTTTTGCATTCATGCACATCAAGATGATAATATTGCTCCATGTTTAATATTGTTTGATTCTATGATCTTACTATTACCTGGAATTGATGATTGGTATTGTACTACTCCTTGCGTGTTTATTATTGTTATGGATAGCTAGAAACTTGTACTCGCTGAGTATTCCATGCTCAGCCGTACTTTCATGTCGGCAGGTACTGAGGGAGCCCTCGACCCAGAGCCTTGGGTCGAGGAAGAGTATATCAAGGAGAGAGAGCCGTCTATCCCACTGCAGTCTCAGGCGGACCGAGACCTTGACGTGTGGCCGTACCTCGACTACTGTTGAGGGGAGAGTACGAGAGGGTGCTTATGTATTTTGACATTTTGATAGGTGGGCCTGTCCACCTTAGACTTAGACATGTTGTATATATGTTAACTTGGAATACTATTTTGGAAATCTTAGAAGAAAAGAAAAAGTTAGTTTACGCTTCCGCATTTATGTTTAGCTTCCGCGCTCTGATGATCATTGTTTAATACTTTAATTATCTTGTTCATGACAGGATGGTTTGGCAGGTATGTATAGTCACGCCTAAAGTATCCCTAAACTCCTAGGGGGTATTTTGGGGCGCGACACTGCCTCCGTGGGCAATCCCTGATCATGTGGCCCTGATCACCATAGTGGAAGCAACCCCCAGAAAGTCTACGACACTCCTCGACCTTATGCCTCTTACCACAAACAGCGCACTCCTCAAATGGTGACGATGTCGAGGATATGAGAGGCGCATATCTAGTGATCTATGTAGAAATAGGGCGAGGTGCTTGTGGGGCAAAAGGAGGCCTCTAAGCCTGCCTAGGTTGAGAAGTCTGATATGGACTAGTCCTAGCCCTCTTCTCAGGCGATGCTAAGCCACTGGACTGTCCTTGAAACATGCCTCTTCCCAAGCCACCATCTCTCCTCATGAGAAATGCCTCAGAATTCCTCTCGGCAATCTTCGCCTTCCCCACAATATCCCTCCAAGTCTCTACCTAGAACATAGGACCTTATCATGGATGAAGGACCGCAATCCATCCTCTAACTTCCTAACTCGTATACTCTTAGTAACGATCAAATGTGGATCATCTCGACAGCCCGACGAACTTAGCCTCATAGTCGGCCACGCTCGTCTCTCCCTACTCGAGAAACATAAACTCTCTCACCTTCTGCTCCTTAACAAACCTGGGGAAGTACTACTCGTAGAAAACATCTAAGAACGCCCCCATGTCCAGAGTACCCCTGCCTTAGCTACATCCCTTTGCCTCAGGGTAGCTCTCCACCAATGTTCAACTTCGCCTTCCATTAAGAAGGAAGCCCACTCAACACGCTGCTCATCGGTGCAATGAAGTACCTGAAATTTCTTCTCTAGCTGCATGATACATGCTTCTGCAGCCATGGGATCGAGCGTCCCATAAAAAGTAGGAGGCCGCAGTCTTCGAAAAGCCTCTAATCCTGCGGTATGATGTACCGGAGGAAGTGGGGATGTAGTCGCAGTTGCACTAGTCTGCCTAACTATTAAAAGAGTCAACGCCTCGGCCATTGACTCGAGAAGGTTCATAAAGTCGGGTTGTTCCTCGCCCATTGGAATCTGTCCTTCAGTCCTTTTGGTCTGATAACCTCTACCTCGAGCGCCACGCCTCATGATAACAATCCCGAGGACAGTGGCAAAATGTCAAGCTCTTGAATACCATAGTTCAATGAGCACTTAGTGCTTTATATAAGCATCGTATGCATCGGAGTATACACATAATAGTATAAGCATACCAAGGAAATCCTAGCGATTCTAGTTTCTCAACTCGGCTAATGAGTTAACCGGTTACATGATAAGACAAGATGACTAGTCCATACTTGGAATCTAAACTTCCTAGATTGACTTAAGGACTTGCTTGATACCCATTATGTCATGGTATCAAATTTAAGTTAAGAATTTCATCTGAGTTCTAAGTTCAACTCCGGGAACATGCTTCTGCTCAAAAGACGAATTAGCCCAAGGGAAACTAATCCCTAGGCTTTGATACCAACTCTGTCACGACCCAAAATACCCCCTACGAATTAGGGATACTTTAGCTCGTGACTGCCGTATCATACTATCCTGTATGACACATAAGGCATATATACCACCCTATGAGAGGACACAAGTTATCTTTACAATTATAATGCGATAGGCATGCGTAGATGATTTTTCTGAAATTCCCAAACTATCCTTATAAAAAAACAAAACGTTGATTTAATGTTTTATTTTAATTCTCAAACTACCCCTTGCCTTTGAGTAATGTTTTACTTTAATTCTCAAACTACACCTTGCCTTTGATTAATGTTTTACTTTTATTCCAAAACTACCCCTTGCTCATCTATCTATTTAGAATCACAGCCAATCGCGATTGAACTTAGGGGGAGTTCAATCGAACCTGCGGGTTAACACTTGTCCCTTTTAACTTCTATTAATTGTGGTTAACTCCTTCCCCTCACGCTCACATGCATCACACGTGCCACTAGCGAGTTCAATCACACCCGTGGGTTAACACGTGTCCCTTTTAACTCCTATTAACTGTGGTTAACTCCTTCCCCACGTGCGATGCACATAAGAGTGAGGGGAAGGAGTTAACCACAGTTAATAGGAGTTAAAAGGGTCACGTGTTAACCCGTGGGTGCGATTTAACTCTCCCTGAGTTCAATCGCGATTGGCTGTGATTCAAAATAGATAGATGAGCAAGGGTGGTTTTGAAATTAAATCAAAGGTAAGGGGTAGTTTGGGAATTAAAGCAAACATTAAATTAAAGTTTAGTTTGCTAGTATGGGAATTTTCAGAAAAATCATCTACGACTGCCTCTCACATTATAATAGTAAAGATAAAGATAAGGTATATGAAAGATTAGTATTAATTAGATTATGATCTTTAGGATTAGATTAGGATTATCCTTGAGGTATCCATCTGTCTTTTTTTTGTTTTGCCAGATCCATACGAGACCCCTTCCTCAGCATTCCTTAACCCATCAAAGCACACCTTTCTTTATTCTTAACTAACTGAGTAAAGCTTCTGCTCTTCGCCTCTATTATATCTTCCCTACAAATATCACCCCCACTTCTATTTCAACCCTCTTCTCTTGGGCTTATTCTCTTCAGCATTATAAGGCCCATGACTTGAGTCGAGCACATTTTTTGTTCATCGTCTATACTTCTCATATTTTATTCTGTTGAGGTCCAATCTATTTCCTACAAAGGCCCCTCTTTCTTCTCTTTGACCCCATTTTAATCCTCTTTTCTTAAACCCACTGGTTAAGGCCCAATTTCATCCCCATCAGGGGGCATCCTATTCGGCTCATTTGAGGTCTTCTTGGCCCACCCATATATGAACTCATTCTCTTGGCCCACAGTGATTTTTTCTTTTCTTTTGGCCCATCCACTGTCCTTGGCAGCGAATCAACCACCTGATCGAGCAAGCGACTCAAATAAGCGTGTCTTGAAGATCCAATGTGTCAGCTGTATCTCAATTTCCAACAAACTCATCAAATTTCTCAAAATCCCCATGTGTTTTAGGGGGAGATCCTTCTATATTAGGAATTTAGATTATCTATATAAACCCTTTTTGGGTCCTTGTAGATCACCCAAGAATTCTCAATAAATCCATTTTCTATCATAGGAGACCAAACAAATCAATGCAAAAACACCACCACAAGAACACAAATTCAGTAAAATCAATGCTTCAACAAATTCAAGAAAATTCCTTGAACATTACCAATTGAAAATATTAAAATCAAGAAAGCCCTAAATTACAGAGAGAGAGAGAGATGTAATGGCATTTGGAGCTGGGTTTGTGAGAAGATAGATATTGGAGGAAATATGATTTGGAGGAAGCTAAATCTCCCATGACCAACGGTCCAAAACCACCCAACCAAACCCAAACCAAAAGCACAAAATTAAAACTCAAACCCCATAGAGGACTTGCAGTTTTTCAAAGCCACGGATGAGATAGATCTCCCTTTTTTAACAACCAACCCCTCTTTTGAATTACATTTTACTAAAGAAAAATAAATTAAAAAAACAGAAGAAGAAGGGTAGATGAAGATGCAGATGACGAAGAAGACGTGGATGCTGACAAAGAAGACTAGGTACTTTGTCTTCCTTCCAGTGATCGCTCTTCCTTCTCCTTCCTGTTTACAAACCATTGTGTGAGAGCACGAGAAAAAAAGTCTCAAGTCATTTACGAATTTCTCAAGTCCGTCATAATCGGTCGCACAATCGACTCGTGGAAACGGATTGTGTTGAGCAGTAATCACCGCTTCGAGCGATTCTCTTCGTAGTGGTTTTAGATGTAATTTATTTCATAATAATTGATTAATATAAATGAGCCAAACACGATTATATATCGACGATTCTATCAAAAGCGCTTTTAAGTGATTAAATTGATTTGAATAATCCGAACCAAACGGGCCCTAGAATCTTGCAATAGATGATTATCCTGAAGCATAACTACTTTGCACCCAGTAAAGCCTATAATTAAGATCAATTAATCTTGAGATAAATTATTTAAATGACTATAATACTTTATTAAAAAGATTGCCGAATAATCATTTATTAGCAGTGTCTACTAAACAAAATTACAACAGTCAGTGCTTAGCAACATAATCACCTATGGTTGCAATAATATGAACCAAGGGGGAATAAGAGGACAAGAGCTCGAATTTTTGTGAAATTTAGGGGTAACTTGATAGAAACTTCAAAAATTTTGCCAAATTATCATAGATTTATGGTTCTATAATATTGCAAGAAATGATTATTGTGAAGCATACTTTGCACGCACTATATTTTTATTTTTGGTTCGAGATATATGTTTAGGCCGCAACGCCGGTTAGGTCTTAGTATTTGTTCAGTTAGTGGGCAGGTGGAGAGTATATACAAACTCCCACCCTCTAGAGAATGGAACCCGGTACCTCCCCCCAAAGCAAGGGATACACTACCACTGGGACAAAGCCCTGGTGTGTGCCTCTAATTAAGATCCATTAATCTTGAGATACATTTTTAAAAAATAATTGAAATATTATTTTAAAATAATTGAATAATCATTTATTCACAGTGTCAACTAAACAAAATTACAACTGTTAGTGTTTAAATGCATAATAACTTATGACTACAATAATATGAACCAATGGAGGGAAAAAGAGGACAAGATTTCAACATTTTGCAAAATTTTGGGGTACCTCGACTGAAATTTCAAAAAAAAATCATCAAATTGTCACAATAGTTATCTCTTGCAATATTATAGAATTATAAATATGCGACAATCGGTTGTTTTTTATAATATTGCAAGAGATGATTATTATGAAGCATAACTATGTTGCATCCAGTAAAGCCTCTATTAAGATCCATTACTCTTAAGATAGATTCTTTAAAATAAATATTTTTAAATTGATTAAAATATATTATTAGAAATAACTGATTATTCATTTATTAGTAGTGTCAACTAAACAAAATTATAGTTGTAAGTACTTATGTAATACCCTGAAATTTTGTTCAATAAACCTAGCAAGTCATTTCCGATATTATGATCGAACATTTTCGGTTAACTCTTGGAACGGTCGGGAGTGACTCATTGAATTCGAGGATTTCTTAGAAAGTTTTTGAAAGTTAATGAATGTGTCATCTTATAGATCATATCAAACCAATAGCATTGGACTATAAGATCATATGAATCGGACTTGTATAGGACTCAATCGGATTATCCGAAGTATAGTAGGGTGAGATACACTTTAATATAATAGGATTAGTTGTATATAATCTTGCCCAACTTAAATAACCTTAATACCTAATTAATTAACTTAAAACTGACCAAACTTTTAACCTAAGTTGTGCATGGGAGACATATCAACCATGTGTCACTTAGTGTCTAACATTTGAGACATGTTAACCACGTGTCTCTTAAATAATTTCTTTTATCTTTACTTTTATAATGCGAGGGGCAGCCATAGATGATTTTTCTGAAAATTCCCATACTACCCTTATATAAAAACAAAACTTTGATTTAATGTTTGCTTTAATTCCCAAACGACCCCTTACCTTTGATTTAATTTCGAAACTACCCTTACTCATCTATCTATTTTGAATCACAGCCAATTGTGATTAAACTCAGGGAGAGTTCAATCACACCTGCGGGTTAACACGTGACCCTTTTAACTCCTATTAACTGTGGTAACTCCTTCCCCTCTCTCTTACGTGCGTCACACGTGCCACTAGCAAGTTCAATTGCACCAACGGGTTAACACGTGTCCCTTTTAACTCCTATTAACTGTGGAACTCCTTCCCCTTGCTCTCACGTGCATCGTACGTTCCACCCGCTAGTAACATATAGTAGAAATAAAGTGGAAGCAATGTATAATAAAACACTCCTATCGTTAGGTTCAAGTCTGAACCAACAAAACATAGCAAAATATGAAGTATGAAGTATGAAGTGGACAAGTCCCACTCTCAAAATACACCTCTCTCACTTAGCAATAGTCTAGATAAGACCACCTATCTAGAGCTCCATCATCCTGATGATGATCCATGGTAGGCTCCGGCTCATAGTAGTCCTCCTCTATCCAAGTCTCAGGAGCACGCTCATCAAAACCTGTCGAAGTCAATAATTTGGCTGAGCATGGAATACTCAGTGTCTACAAACTACTAGCTAAAAATGAGATAATATCATGGAGCATACAAAGACATAGAGCCGTAGAAATCCGTAAAAAACCCGTACTAGTTCCAAAATCATTTCCTTATGAGTTTCTTATGAAATCTAAAACTGTATGAGTCTTATGAGCGTATGAGAATCATGTCTTATGAGTTCTTTGAGTCCCTTAGAGTTCTTAGAGTTCTTATGAGCTGTAGAAACTTGGAGCACTTATGAGCTTATGATCCGTAGAGATTTAGAGCACTTAGAGACTTTGAGATTCACTTCTGAGCTTATGAGATCCTTATGAGCATAACTTAGAGCCAGATCTTAGTACCTGTAAAAAGACTTAGATTCGGGCATATAAATACCCTTCATCAAATATATAGAAGTGGGCAGCCAAGATCCTTGACCAACCTTCCCGTTGGCTTTATCCAACTTCTTATGAAAGTACTTTGAACCAGATATGACATATCCTTGGATATGCCCTATCCTTGACCAACCCTTAGTTTGGTTTTATCAATGCTTTTGAGCTTGGTAACTTATGAGTTATTAGAATTCTTATGAATGCTTCTATAACCCGACTTATGAGAAAACTTTCAAATCATGCGAGACATGTAAGACAAAGAGTGCATAGAATACTTGTGAACATCATACTATACTTAGAAAGCTTAAAAACATGGAATCATAGTCATAGAAATTCAATAATAGTGATAGCTTACAAACACTTAGACTTCATCATTCAATTCATCCAAGAACACACTGTAAAACATGATTTTATTTAAAGAATAATCAAGGGTAGAAAGTAGAGTGTATCTACCTTAAAAATGAAGTTTTTACACTTCTGTAGGATAAAAAACAAACTTCAGAAAGCTTGCTTGAAGCTTTGGAAAAACTGGATTTGAAAACCCCCCTTCTTCAAGAACACGCACAAAATTTCTTTGGAGAATTTCAAGCTTGAGGAATCAACTTGAATATGAATTTTGAACTTTATAACACCAAATGAATGAAGCATGAGCTTCTAGAACAAGGTTGGGACCTCACTTGAGCTCCGAGAAGAACACTTTGAAAAGAACAGAGTTTTTCTTCTTCTTCTTCTTCTTCTTCTTCTTCTTCTTCAATCTCTCTCAATTATATTCAAGGGTTTGGTAACCCTTAGCCACAAAAATCAGACCCTATTTATAGCCTAAAGGTTGGAAAAATTTCAAAAATATCTTAGAAAATATCTCCCAAGGTCGGTGGCAAGTTACAGATCATTTCTGAGTTGAATTCGTCGACGAGTGATATTTTTTTTCATTTTGTTCGTCTCACTCATCAACGAGTTCATGGCACTCGGCGACGAGTAGGTACTCTGACTTGTTTGAGTTTTTCTCGCTTTGACATTTTGGCCATAACTTTTGACTCACTTATCGGATTTTAACGATTCAACTTAAGTTGGACTCGTCATTCAAAGGGGAACAATTTTTTGTATAATGGACAAATCCTAATTTTAAGTTTTTAATGGACTAAATGACCTTTAAAGATGACTGATTTGGGATGGATTACAGCAGACCAGAATTTCAGCAGACTAGTTTTCAGAAATCTGATGTTTGACCCAACTTCGACTCAAAATCTGAAAAAGTGATAAACATGAACCTTTAAGAGGGTTTTGATATATGTTCAAAAATTTAAGAATCACTCAATTCCGATCAGTGGTGAGAAATTTAGAGCTCTTTAAAGTTGAGGGTATGTTTAGGCTTCCCTTTTTCTTTCAAACTAAACTTACCCCAATTATGTTTTCACTCCTACAAACAAAAGAAAACTCTCCTCAAGATCTTAAAACATTTATAAAACTTTCCATACACATTTTAATTCATTCAAAACCTCCTTTCATTTTAAAACATGAAACCACGATTTCATTAAGGGTTTAGGCCTTGAAAACACTATTCAATGCCTAGTGAACTTGGTTCCGGTTCTTAAATATCTCACATCACATGCAATTCCGGTGTCCTTCCTATTATAGGGTCAATGGGATAACACCGGGTATGCCAAGGCTAGAATGTCCCAGAACAATCTGTGAAGATGCTCATAAACAAATACAAACTTTTAATAAATAGATTAAATGTTAATCTAAATTAAAGGGATAAAATAATAATAATTTGACTAACCAAATATAAGGAAATATGAGTTGAACCCATATTCATAAAACCCATATAAAAAGGACCTTATAGGTAGGCCCAAGCCCATGGGATAGATACCCTAAAAGCGGTGCCTACTTTTAAGTTCCCTAATTTTAAGGGATTTTGGTAAGTAGATAATTATTAATTAATTATCTCTTATCTAATGAGATTAGATAATTACTTAGCTTTGAAGAAATAAAAGAAGAGATAAGAGGATAAACCTTAATCCCTACTATGTAGTTCATGCCCACCCCTTGCTCCCCCCCCCCCCCCCCCCCCCTCCTTTGTGGAGAATCTAGATTCTATAATCCCTATTTTTTAGGGAGTTAATTATATCCCTATTATTTAGTAATCCTTTTTGGAAAAGGAAACCTAAAATAGAAGTTATGTGATAACAAACCTATTGTGGATAAATTATGATTCTATTAATGATAAGTGTTATCATTATTAGAAACTCTAATAGATAATGATCATTATTAGATAATGATCAAGATATGGATAAGATCCATATCTATAAATATAACCAACCCAAAACCGTGTGGGGCATGATTCATTACCTCAAGGAATTTTCCTGAGCTATAGAGTGGAGCCCAAGGGATTTTCATGGACTTTATTGTGGGGTTCTAAGTTGTTAGAACTCCATAATCTCCTTCATCCCATTTGATCCAATGATCTTTCTTCTAAGAATTGATCTAAGGATTATTCTATTCTTCAAAAAGCTAAGGAAAGTTTCGAAAGCTTCGCGGAGATAGCGAAGAGCGATGATTGAGCTTGAAATATTTCTTCGAGAAATCTTTACAAAAAGTTCTGAAGTTCTATCATTTTGTTCGTCACCGGTGAACATCATTCACCGAGGTATTCTTCTTAATTAATATTAAATATTTTCTATGATGTTAAGATCTTCGGGATCCAGTATTCCGCATATTTTTTTATCTGGATTCCCTTCAGACAGTTCATTTCGCATGTTATAACCTTGATCAATGACCTACGATTACAGAGAAAAACTGTGAGCGATGAGCCGATTTCTTGTAGTGCTTGCATTGCTTGGCAAAAGACAACCTCGTTTAGAATGCCCAAATAAAATTATTTTAAACTTAGTCCCACACCAATAAATTTGATTTAGTTATATAAAATATTAAAATAAATCTAAGGTAATATCTTTTAGAATAACATATAGTTCAAATGACTTTCCTGAGTCAAGATTCCAAAATTAAATTACATGTCCCAAAATCTAATTTTAATTGATAATTTAATCTTTCAAATTAAACAATTTAAATCTGATTAAATTGGTCGAGTCATATTAAATGTTAAAATTAAATTTAACCATTTTACAGGATTGACTAATCAATTAATTAATAAAAAATTAATCCAAAGGAACCATTGAGGAATCCAGATATTCTATAAAAAAATCAACAGAATAATGTTTGTAGCATATAGATATCAGGCATAATAGACTAGTCTAGTTAAAAACTTGTCGGATTGACTAGGTCATTTCTGACTTGGTTAAAGACTAGTCGAAAAGTGAATGTTGCATCGTCTTCAAGTACAGCTAGAGTCCTCTCATAATGCAACCCATATGACATCGTACCTTTAAAATATCTTCGGACTCTGATTAGTGCATTCCATTGCATTTTCCTGTAGGTTGCTGGTATATCTGCAAAGCATTCCGCTTGAGCAATGTCTGGTTTTATGCATTGCATGGCATACATTAAGTCTTGACAACGAAAAAAAAGCCACTTAAAGGAGGTCCCTCAAATTTGGTAGGAGTTTTCATATCTCTGTCCCCTATCTTTCCTTTCATGCATCATTTCTCTATTTGATATTATACCCTTTGAATCATGTGCTAACCAATGGATCTGTTTATATTACATAGATGGTCGAGCAATTGAAGGATGAACCATAAACCTAGAGGCCTCGAGATCGAATCTGGGCTCCCATCAAAATATCGGATGTATGGATTGGGGGTTTTTACCTATGCATAACGTGGGACTAGTCCAGTCTGGGCCAGGATAGCCACATTTACCCCCCAAAAAATCATGTGCTAAGCAATGGATCTGTTTATATCACATCGATGGCCATCAGTTTATTAAATAATGGGATCATGCTAAGGAGAGCGAAGCCCTAGCCAGAGGTGTGCACGATCCTTGGCCTCGCCACTTCGGCATTTCTTTAAAACCCTAGGAAGGAAAGCATTAACCCCAAGGGTTGAATGCTAACATGGTAAGACTAAGGAGCGTGCGCACCAAGTGCGGGCTAGGGTTTGTGCGCATTAACCTAATCAGTGGAGTTCAATTGATTGAATGATTACGATCATCTAATTGGATAGAAATAATAACACCAATAAAAGATACAAAAGATTTATTGATTTACTCAAGTCTTTCTTTTCATTTCAAATTAATTGTTTTCAATAAACCCTTATAAGGTAAATCGCATAATTAATGTTACATAAACTCTGCGTTATTAGACTATTTTATGTAGGAGCCATGAAAAAATTGAATCTACACAGTTAATGGGACTTAGTAAAGGGGGAAAGAGGCATTGCAGAAATGAATACTCAACACAAATATCCACCACAACCAAATCCCATGTCAGTTATGCTTCACGACTATGGCACCACGGTGTGATAGCAACCGACAGACCACAACAGAGACCTGCAAAACGCCTTGCCTTTGCAATCCAACACATCCAATCTCAACACGATGACAAAAAAGAAAGAGAACTTGCCCCGGGCTGGCGTTTGTTAACACAAGTCTAAAAAGAAATACTTATTTGAAAATTATGCTTAGTTAGACTTTAGATTTTTAAGTTGAAGGTTAATTGCATGTCTACATTTTAGAGATTTTAGGGGTAAAAACCTCTACCATAAAAAGTAGCTATGGAACTACTTTTTAAAGTAGAGGTTTTTACTCCTAAAATCTCTAACATGTAGACATGCAATTAACCTTCAACTTAAAAATTTAAAGTCCAACTAAGCATAATTTTCAAATAAGCACTTCTTTTAGACTAGTGTTAACAAACGCTACCTAAATCCACCAGCAAATGAAACCAAACAATGCACAAGATGCAGAATTCTGATACATGAAAACGAATGGGCACAAAGCTTCATTCATCTAAATCTCAGGAGCTGGGGCAGGAGGCCTCTGTGTGAGAAGCGGTTGGAGTGCCTTGACAACAATGCTCATGTTTGGCCGGAACTCAGATTCGTACTGCACACATAATGCTGCCACAGCAGCCAGCTGCATCAACAAAGACCACCACCTTGTTAGCTTTTGAAGTTTCTTCATTTATGAACTATTATGTATTTCGTTGGACATATCTTTTATTCTATATATTGATATATGGTCTTACCAATCAAAACAAATGACATAAAAAAAGAAAAAGAAAAATAGTAACTCCAGGGCAGTATTAGATACTATGGAGCCATATCTTTGATGATGCCAGCTAGCTTAGTTGGTCAAGTCTGTGTGGGCTCATACAAAATCCAGGTGGTTGAAAACCCATCTTCAGCCCCCCTAACCTATAACCACTACTCTTAACAAAAAAAAAGGATTAATAGTTTTTCACCCTTCCATCCACATGGCACAAATGCAAAGGACTCTTCAATTAGTAGGGACACCACCCAGGAAATATTACAGCCCAGCCAGATAATCCTAATCCTCCAACAAATTGATCTTCTATATATATCATATTTACAGTGCACAAGTCCATATTTGGATGACACTGTCATCCAGTAAGACTAATTTTCAGGAAAACCACCAAATTAAGAGCCAGCGCAGCAAATGATTGTTCAAAATCTACTTACAGATGTAGTCAATAGCTTGGGCATCCAATCTTTCCCTCCAACTGGAAGGGCCTCTAATTCCATCATTTTCATATTACCCGGGCGTAGGTTACATACACAACATGTCTCAGCCATGTACCTTTATGCATAATCGTTTGTTATCTTAAAACAATTCATGAGACTATTGTGTATATGATGGAATCTCAGGATTTAACTGTAAATTTTCCTTAAAACCCAATGCTAGTACCAGTTCCTTTTCAAATTGAACACAGCATAAACCTTAACATGAACCACCATTTGAAAGGATAAACCTTGATAGAGTAATGAACACAATTACACAACACTAATGCTAGTAAAAATGATAACAATTTATCCCTAAGAAGACAAGTTTTCAACTACAACTCTTATGTACATTCAGTTTTCATATTCAAAATGCATATCTGATGGAGGAGCTAAATTGCCTTGAGAAGAAGTCCAATAAATTTCAAGTTTTCTATTGTGGGCAATACTTGAACCTAATAGCTTAGGGCCGTACCACATGGGCCAGCCTTTTCTTTTAATTTTGGACAAGTTACTTTGGGCTTAAGTCAAGAGTCAAAAGTCAGCCCATTAGTTACAGTCTTTATTCAGTAACAAACAAAAAAAGTTAAAGAGTTTTTAATAGGAGTCTAGCATTAGTGTTGTGTTCATTACTTAATGTTGTGTTTACTGACTGGAAACCATTAAAAAAAATAACTTTCTTTTTTTAAAGAATGCCTTGTCTAGAGCACCCATACCCCTAAACCCAATTCTAAATTTTTTTTCTCCTCCTAGGAACGAACCACAAAGCTCTTCTTACCTTACCTTCAGAGAGTGAACGAATTGTAGAAACACAAACTACTGTAAGCTTTTTCTCATCTTAATAACTTTAAATCTTAAGTTATTCATTGTTCCTCAATTTTCGTCTCTCCCAACTATATTATATTTTTTTGTCAAATTTGAGTTTGTCTTTCATGATCTATATGATCACGTTATGTATGATATATTTAGATCGATTACACCAACTATTGTAAGCTTTTCTTCTACACCATTTTCAACATTTAGTTTCATATAATCTTTTATTGCAAGCTCTTTAACCCATACAAATACGGGTGCAATATATAAAGAATTGGATCTGATTCCTTTGATACCAAATTATTGGACCTTCAGTTGGGTTTGGGTTCATGAAAGAGGAATGAATTATCATATTTTATAATTTTAAGTTTAGAATGGTGAATAATTAGAAAATTTATAGGTATTTTTTCTACATCTTGGCGTGCTCGTAGAATTTATTATATTTTAATGGTGAGAGATATATTTGGTTTCTAGCCAGTAAATATTGGTGTGCTCGTAAGTCGTAACAGCACCCTATTTTAATTAGTATTTTTTCAATTTTGATAGATCTCTTTGTATTAGGAATAAAATATCTCTAAACTAGTTAAGACTTACGAAAGTCTTTTGATAGGATTTTATTTCAAATTTTGAGTTAGAATAGGATTCTAAAAGATCTTTTGGCTCTCTACAAATAGAGGAAGCCATACCATTTTGTAGTCAGTTTTTTGAATGAACGATTGTTTGAAATTAATGAGAAGGAATCTCTTAATTTGGTTGATAGCTGATAATTGCTGAGATTAATATTAGTTGATTAAACTCTACATTGCTCATACTCAAGAAGAATTCAGAGAGTCGAATTCTACAAAGGAAGACTTTTGATTCTTCAACATCCAAGGTTGAAAACCCATCTTAAGGCTGCCACACCTCTTTATTGGGTGAGTTCTTTGATTCGTGACCATTAGTTGCATGGTTCGTTTCCTAGTTAAGTAAACCCTAACTTCCGATTGGTAGTTGTTTGAATTCCCATTGAATCATTAGTTCGAGTCGAAATACTCAACTAGACGAGGGTTTTTCCTAAAGTCATTGGATAGATAAATCTAGCCTATTCAATTGAAAGTTTGAAGACTTCCATTGCTGAAAACAGCAGATTTTTCCACTTATTTCCACTTCTGTCACTGCACGCTACTTTGGCCATGACTGATTCAATACTTGACGTTTGGTGCTGAAATTTGATCAGGTAGTTTATTAAATCGTTCCACATCTAATCGACTATTGGATTTATGATCTTGGATGGAAAAATGACCAAAACACCCCTGTCCGAAATTCACAATTGCGGATTTTGATAATTAGGTTCGACCTCTTGAGTTATTCAAGGCTATTGCTTTCAGGCTACATCAATAATGGTGTACCCATGAACAAGAATTCATGAGACTATTTCCTATACAATGGAATCACAGGATTTAACTGTAAATTTCCTTAAAACCCGATACTAGTACCAGTTCCTTTTCAAATTGAACACAACATGAACCACCATTGGAAAGGATAAACCTTGATAGAGTAATGAACACAACACTAATGCTAGTAGACAATAACAATTCTAAGGATGCCCAGTCAAAACATTGTTCTTGTTTTCATGAACTCATTATTTTCAAAAGATTCCAAGTTTCCAACTATAATGTCAACTCATATGCACCTCCAGTTTTCATATTCAAAATGCGTAGTGTACCCATGAACAAGAATGAACGGAAAAACATACCATGTGATACTGGTGATTATTCCATGCTGCTTGTTAATAATAAGACTATAAGAGCATACAGCATGTTAAGCACAATAATATTGAAAGGTGTGTGGTGTGTTGTGTAGAGAGAGAGAGAAGAGAAAGAGAGACCTTAGCAACTCCTTTAAGAGAAAATTCTCCTTTAAGCTTTGGATCTACACATTGCTTAACCTTGTCTTCACTCAGTCTTGGAGTAGCCTAATTAAAAGACAAATGCGTATTAGATTAACATCTGCTGTAAATGATACTATTTTGTCAGTACCCATGATATATCATACTAAGATAATGTTAATATATATATATATGCAGAGTAGGCTCACCCAAGTGACAAGACTTTGTTGCCCACGAGGCAATGTATGATCAACTGGTTTCCTACCAGTCAGAAGCTCCAGAAGAACAACACCAAAGCTATATACATCGCTCTTCTGCGTTAATTGACCAGTCATTGCATACCTGCATTAGGGTTTTACCCATCACATATTAGTGTCATCCAAAAACAAGGATGCTTCTGAAATTAGCCAAGTACAGGAATCAACATTGAAAAATTAGAATGCATGAATAAATGTGTGAAATCGGACATTTCTAGGCCCCTATTAAAGGTCGGAAAATCTGAGATTTATAGCCTAAGGGGTTAAAGCTAGTCAACAGGGTCAAACTAGACGGTCTAGAAACCACAATTAGTCTGATTTGTTTGCCATGTGTCTCCAAAGGGACCCACCTCAAAATCCAACAGCCAGTTTCCCAAAAAACAAGCCATGTGTCAAGTTTCTAAATGGAGGCGCTCACTAGAACCTCTAGTGAGTGCCGCCCATTTGAACTCTCTCTCTCTCTCTCTATATATATATATATAATATATATATATATATATATATATATAGAGAGAGAGAGAGAGAGAGAGAGAGAGAGAGAGAGAGAGAGAGAGAGGCATTCTAAAGGGTGCCGCTCACTACAAGTTGAGTGAGCAGCCCCTTAAAAAAGGGGCACGTGGAAAGTTGTTTAACATTGCGACCATTCGATGTCAAGGTTGGCAAAAATAAGCCTAATTGCAGATGGGAAAATCAGTCGTTTCTATAGCTTAGGTAGGGTCTAGTGAACACTAGGTGGTTAATGCTAACAAACTAGGGTCTAATCGGACAGGCTAGAATCGTCTGATCGGACATTTTTGCCATGTGTCTCCTATGAGGTTCCTTAACATCCAACGGTCGGTTCCCTCACTGCAAACATATTAGAAAAATCTTTCACATAACAAATTAGGGTTTCGAAGTAGGTGAAAGAAGTATGTGGTATATGAGCTTCTTCTATAGCACTCAATAAGGTCTTTTGATCAACTTTCATAACCATTTAGTTCTAGCCCTCTAAATCCTTTGATCTACTTTCATATATCCATATGCTTCTAGTATCTCTAACTCTATTGGATTTTTCATTGTCTAAAAATTCCTGAGTATGGAGCTTTCACATCAATCTCTTCCTCCATCCGCTCTGCCTTTGATTCATTAAGTAAAGCCTCCAAGCATGAAAGATCTCGTTCTAAGAAACTTAGGCACATGATCCCAATCTGATTTAATTAAGGCAAATTTTCTAAATTGAAGGGCGGTGTCCCATTTAATTCTGAACATCAATAAAAAGAATCCCCTTGAGGATCCAAGAGTTAATTAACCTGAATGAGATCCCTGACTAGAAGCTCTTGCTTCAAGGAGGCAAAGGGCAGTGGTCGGAGTGTCCGACTGTCTGAGTCATGTCGCAGCAAATGATTACCCAAAATTTTGCAGACGTTATAGTACTAGGGGAAATTTTCAT
This sequence comes from Tetracentron sinense, assembly GCA_015143295.1. NCBI lineage: Eukaryota > Viridiplantae > Streptophyta > Magnoliopsida > Trochodendrales > Trochodendraceae > Tetracentron > Tetracentron sinense. Next base: position 13,724,263 of record CM026564.1, on the reverse strand, counting down.
GCCTTATCTCTTACCAGAATACAGATCATGTAGTGCATTCTTTAGGATTTTGATTTCAATACAGACCCAAACCCTAGTTGCATGAAGTCTAACAAATTGATGGATTGACTCATCATGCCTACCATTCTTCTCAAAGACAAAGCTAATGATTGGTTCATTCATCTGTATGCATTACATGACAAAAGCATAAGAGAAGGACAAGCCTTATCCATATCATGACCATCACTAGATCTCCATTTGTGGCCATGAAGCCAAGCATTCACCAAACATTTCAGTTACTAAGCTTCCAACAGCTGATATTCCTTTAGCTTATTTTGATTAAACAAAACTGATTGAAAAGTTTATATTGGAAGACTGCATGTACAGCCTTTAGCCTAGGTAGAGACACTCAACTCTGTAAGTTCTTGGGAACATTATTACTTACATAGAATTAGTGAAGAGTGAAAGAAGATTTGGCTAGGATGAACATAAGAAGGGCTTTTGGGTTAGATGATATTCCATTGAATTGTGAAAATGCATAGGAGAAACTAATTTATCCTGGCTTACAAAGTTTTTATTAATTTTTTGAAGACTACGACATGTCAAGCACATAAAAGAGAAATAAGAATAAAGGAGATGTCCAAAGTTACACCAACTAACTATCACGGGGATCAAAATGAAAATGTGGGAGAGAGTGATGGAACAAATATTAAGACAAGTAACAAGAATTTTAGGAAACTAATTTGGATCCATGCCGAGGAGGTCTATCATTGAGGCTATCTTCTTCCTTAGGCAATTGATGGAGAAGTTTAGCAGGAAGAGGAAAATCTCCATTCGGTCTTAATAATTCTTTGAAGACTAGGACATGTCAAACACATAAAAGAGAATAAAGGAGATGCTTAAAGTTACACCAACTATCACATGATCAAAATGAAGATGTGGGAGAGCACGATGGAACAAATATTAAGACAAGTAACTAGAATTTTAGAAAACAAATTTGGATCGTTGCCGAGGAAATCTACCATTGAGGCTATTTTCTTTTTAGGCAATTATTGGAGAAGTTTAGTAGGAAGAGGAAAACTCTCCATACGGTCTTTATTGACTTAGAGAAACATAAGTAGAATCCCTAGACCATTAATTTGGTGGGAATTGGGGAAGAAAAGAGTTTTGATAGAAAAAATTGTTATATCAATAAGGACTTATAAGTTATATGAGAGAACGATAATGGCCATGAGAACAATTAGTGGTGAGACAAATGAGTTACCTATGACAATAGGTCTGCATTAAGGATAGGAGTCGTAACCTTTTACATTGGTTATGGATGAATTGACAACTGATTTTCAAGAGGAGGTGTTCCTTAATGTATGTTATTTGCAGATGGCAGGATATTAACAGATGAGATTAGAGGTTGTAGATGGAAAACTAGAATTATGAAGGCAAACCTTAAAATCTGAGTGTTTTAATATAAGTCAAGATAACATAAAAATATGTGGAATACAAATTTAGTAAGAAGAATGATAGCATAGAGGTAATATCTAAGATTAATGCTAAGAGATCGCCCAAAGCAATCAGTTCCAACTTCCAATATCTTGACTCATTGATTCATAAGGATGGAGAGATTGTGAATAATGTTGCCTGTTAAATTAGAGTTGGGTGACTAAAGTGGAAATGTGCATCCAAAGTGCTATGTGATCAATAATATCAACTCTAAGGCAAATGAAAACTTTATAAAATAGAGATAAGGCCACTTCAACTTTAAGAGTAGAATGTTGGCAACTAAGAAGCAACTTATTCATTGAATTAGTTTAACCAAGATGAGGATGTTGAAATGGATGAGTGGAAAGACTAGGAAAGCATTCTAGAGAATATGGGAGCAGTCTCATTAAAATAAGGGGGAGCCAACTGAGATAGTGTGGATACGTTTGATGAAGACCAATGATAGTGACAGTGAGAAGTAAATTGGTGGAAGTTGAAGTTTTTAAAAGAGAAATGGGAATGTCAAAAATGACATGGATAGACATTGCACACACTTTGATTGAAGTTATGGATTTTGATTGAATGGAATGAAAAAAAAGGATTTGTATAGTCAACCTCAAATCGTTAGGATAAGGCACTAATGATGATGATGATGGCATTGAACTGATCGAGAACGGGATGGAATGGTGTGGCTTCAAATTACTTTTTCAAGTTCTTTTTTTTTTGTGTGACGAGGGTGTCCGGGACTCTTAGAGCACCCGACTAATCCCCAGGCACATGCAGACCCCCCCAACCACATGAACTAGGTAAGTAGGGATAAATCCCTGAGGGTGGCCAACAGGGAGAAGGGAATCGAACTCAAGACCTCCGCTTCCCGAGGCATGTACACACCCAGATTTTCCAGTTCAAGTTTTGACTTAGAATAGATTAGCAATGAATCTTAGGCTAGCCAGAGGTAGAATTAATGAATGGGAGAAGCAATGTTGATATCTTCCACAGAATCTGTAAAGGCTTTCTTTAGAAATCCCCAAGGTCTCAAGTTCAACTCCTCCCGGGCTTACCCGATGCACGTGGTTTGCGGGTTATTGCGTGCATCCAAAGGGACTAGTCCTTCCTTATCAGGATTAGGACACCCTTCATTTATATATATATATATATGAGGATCGTAGAGAGTTTGTTTGGACGGGAGACGAAGTTTTATTTGAGCTAAAAGAATAGAATATTGCTGGGATCAACTGGACAGTTGAATGGGCCTTGGACATTTAGAAAGAAAATGAAATGAATTCGACAGGAAGGATGGCGGTTAGAGTAGAATCAATTGTAGCTCATTTTCTTCCTGATTGTGACTCTGAATAAAGCTTTGATTAAAGAAGATTGATCAGACCATTACCTACAACAAGAGTGAAGATCCCAGGCCTGTTTTTTTACTCAAAAGTCATCAAATCAGAGGCTCTTAGGTGTTTTTTTTATTTATTGTTAAGGCTTCTAGGCATTTTGGCAGACACAAAACTAGTGTCTTCTTGGAACAGTCATCCGCGGATCAGTATATCCAACTAGGTAAAACAGTGTTGCAAACTGGAAGTAAATGATAATTGGCAAACTAATCAATACACTTTGCACATGCTAGGCGAGATGACGTTGTAATCACTGAACTATGGACAAGTAAATCAAAACACAAGTAAATTGTAAAAAAGGAAATACAGCTGGCAAAAGCATCACTTATTCTGCACGTCATTTACCACCCATAATGAGGTCCAATTATTAGAGGGTTCTCAATAGCTGAATGTACAATAAGTTGCTACTGTGCAAATAGGAAAATCCCAGGAAACAACTCAGCTATTCCATCTATTGGATATTGATGTCATAGGCACAGAAAAAAGTTAATATAACAACAGAAAAATCCATCCATCGGATATGGGAAAATAATGTGGTATACAAAAACATTACTCCTATATCCAAATGCCAGGTAGTCAATTGGTATTATAAACTGACCATCAGGCCTCTGACATCATTGGTCTCATGTCTAGTGTCAACTATGAAAGAAAACTGTGCAAACACCAAGTTGCAAAATAGAACCATGGTAATAGCCAATAATTCTTAAAGATATTAGATAGTATATGAGTTTCAAAAGCATTACTCTGGTGCATGATAACCAAAGGTTCCCAAGACTCGAGTAGAGTGAAGACGAGCAGCATTGTCAGGAGCCTGATTTGAAAGGTTAAAGTCTGCAATTTTGGCTTTGAAGTCTTCAAATAGAAGCACATTGCTTGATCTGATATCCCTGTGGATTATGGAATGTTCAACCTTCTCATGCAAATACTCCAAACCCCTTGCCGCATCAACAGCAATTCTCATTCGCTGCTTCCAGTCGAGCACAGGACCAGGTTGTGCACCCTGGACTCCTTTTCTACCTGTAAAATCATTAGAATTTAGAGACAGGCTGCTTTGTCAATAAAGAGGAAACATAAGGTGATTCTGAGTTCAATAATGGAAGTGAGGATAAATTGGCCCCCTTGGAAAGTCATACCATGCAAAATGTCATGTAGAGAGCCCATAGTTGCATACTCATATGCTAACACACGAATATTTCCTTCCACGCAGTAACCAAGGAGCTCAACAAGATTTTCATGCTTCATTATTGACACCATGGAAACCTGAAGTGAGGAGGATCAGTAGTCAGATGAAAGGAAAAAGACAATAAACAAGAAGAAATATAACAAGACCAAATCACGTGTTCGATGACAGTTAAAGGGATTGAGAACTGGATTATCTTGTAAAATTTGCACATACCTGGGTTAAGAACTCAACATTGGACTCAGGCTCGGATGAGACATCAAGCTTTTTTATAGCCACAGTTTTTTCATTGTTTAAGGTTGCAAAATATACTCTTCCATATGATCCTTCACCGATCAAAGATTTTGATCCAAAATTATCAGTCTTCTCTTTCAGTTCATCTAAAGATAATGCTGGCACTTCAATAGGTGGTGGAGCTTTCTGCACTTGAGATTTGGTTGGAGCAGACAACTTTGAGCCATTTTGGTTTCCTAAAATGCCCCACAAATAGGTGAGTTTTGCAACAGCATAGAAAGAACACAAACATGGGACATGATCTGCTGAGCCTGTCACAAAAGCATCTCAAATAACCACAATATTGTCTTTTGTACCTCCTGGGTCATTTTGGAAGTTGTTTACTGGAATTTTCTCATTCTCCAATCACTCTATATTCTTTCCTTTCTAAATACAATTTTCGTTATTTATTGTCAAAAAAATTATAAGAAAATTGCAATATCTTTTATTAAGATCTTCAAACAACAAAAAAGGGCCAACAGAAAATCTTTCAGAGAGATGGAGGTTTGAAACCTCACATGAAAAGTTCCTTACCTCATAAGAAGTTCTTGAAAGATTTTCAATAAATTGGGGAAATTTTGGATCCTAAACTGCATATTGAAGAATTTTAAGTTTTTTCAAATTTTAGTGGACATTCTCCTATCAGATAAATCTCCCTCAAAAATCCCAATAGAAACAGAAAATACTGGATTAAAGCTTCTAAGAATTTCACTTGCTGAAATCGCCAAGAAAAATCCCATGTGCAAGGAGAAAAAAACACAAGATCCACTCAGCATAGATTTTCTTTTAGTATTTTATTTTCATGAGGTAACTTGAACAAAGAGAAGATGGAAAAAATAAAGGAACCTATCACATGGTAAAAACAAATTCATTACATGTGAATGTCACATTACAGATTAATTAACACTACAGCTGATGCATACATCTATTTAAGCAAGGAAAATAGGTAAATGACTTAGTGTTTAAGACCCAATGGATAAAACTAAAAATCACAAACCAATATATATCAGATTTTCTAGAAATCAGAACCAAAATCATTTTCCTTTGAGAACCGGTTACCAGATTTTAGTAAGGACTTATAGCTGGAAGACAAGGCAAGAGATGTGGTATCAATGGATAAGTTACACTTGGAAATATTAGTCCAGGAAAAATAAATTGAGTGAAAGCTCACTGATCGTGAAGGTCCATTGTCATTAGCCTCCCAATACACAATATACAAGAAAAAACATGCACCAGGTTTTTTAAACGAATTTGCAAGCCTGTAACATAGCTGCTGCTCCTATACTCATCTAATAGCACTCAATTAGATTCCTAATACAAGAATGGCACAAGGAAAAGAACCTCAAATACAGAATTTCAATAGAAGAGGACTGGAGCTTGGCATCACTAGAATCTAAAACAGTGACTGGAGCTAAAAATTAATATTTTCAACTCCATTATAGCCTCTAATCAATCGACCAATATGCAAATGACACAATGGCATCCACAAAAGAAGGATACCCTTTTTCAAGGGGCTTCAAACTAGTGTTTTAAAAGGCGTGTGAGACTTACGCCTCAAGGCTCGCCTCGGGACAAGGCTTAAAGAAAACGCCTTGAGGCTTAACCATAAGGCTTAAACCCCACGAGGCTTACGTCTCAAAGTGTAAGGCTCACATGAGGAACACGTCTCACGCCTTGAAACTTGTATATGTTTATGGTGTACGCCTCATACATTAACTAAAATTTGGGGTATAGCCACAATTGATACTTAAATGTCGTAATCATATGAGTCTAATTCACACTATTACCCTAGTAGACATTGCAAAAATTTGGAGTCACTGGCCTACAATGTAGTTCATGACTTATTTGCAATTTTTTACTAAAATTCTATATCTACCACATGAATTGATGATTGAAATCATCTTCAATATGTATATGAACAAAAAAGAAAATATAAATTTCAGCATTTGCTTGCATTTCTTATCCTTTTTTTTTTGTAGTTAAATAATTTATAGAGTATTTCCTATGTGTACTCGTGAACCCACACGCACACACATAACAAATACAAATATATATATATATATATATATACTAACTATAATCTTTCATTAACTTTTTGAATCTTTTTTCTAATTTTTCTTGTATTTTATTTATTTGTTAAAATGAGAGAGCATGAAACTTTCTTGTGAGGCTTAAGCCTCATGCATCTTGAGGTCCTAACGCCTCGCCTCACGCCTTCATATTTTAAAACATTGCTTCAAACTTGTTCCCATTCTCCACAACCATTTTACTAAAAAACACAGCACTGATTAACTAAACAGAGCTTTGGAAAACAATAATAAGACTGTCTTACCTCCTGCTTCATTTCCTCCAAAAACTTTATTACCTTAATTTCGTACATATCTCTCAAACAGACCTTCCAATCTTCCATTGTATCTTTTTCAAAGCAAGGAAACACAGCTACATTCATTGTCATTCAAACATTTTCCCAACTGTTTGGAATCAGCTACACCTGTTCTACCATTCCATTATATCAAGAGCCATGTCATTCATTCATATGCACACCTCAAATCGTTAATCACTACCACAATCTGCATCCTTTTTGGCTTCCTGTTCTTCGTCGTCTTTGTCGTAGCACCTTTGACCTGCACCAGTTGCCCCTTCTCACTAGTACCATCAATGGTCTTAACTATAAATGATTACAGAATCCATCTCATTTGACTCTGCTTTATTAATCATTTGCTGAAACTACTCCTAGGTTCCCTTAGATGTGTTCATGTCCAAATATGTCCTCCCTAGTCTCATCACTCGTCCATCTTAACATCTATTTCAGCTAATACCATTCTATATACATGTCCTTCTTTCCTAACACTTTCGACCTTACCATCTTCTAAAATTTCCATTCAATTTTATTGCTATGCATCAGTCACATAGCACGTAAGCAAATCTTCACTTCAGCCCATGGACTTCAATTATACAGACTAGATCCACCACAGTAATAGAACTAAGATAACAAAATGGCGGCAAAGCATACCTAGCCAAAATATCTCAACCTTCCTAATAACCTACAAGCTCATACTTATGGAGAAAGGTGATCATCGTCAAATTGGGTGAGTAGTCTTGTTGGGAACCCAGAGCCGTGAGGGGTTTCCATGGGGTCAGCTTGTGCAAATGCCATTACACACTTGCATCAAGAGTTTTCGAGGCACATAATATTCAAAATTGATGATGGTGAGCATGTGAAATTTTGGGAGGATGTCTGGTGTGGTAAATCGTCTTCGAAAAAGGATTATGGTAATTTGTATTCTTTGGCTTCTAATAAAAAAGGATTTTTGTAGCTTCGTGTTTTGAGTGGTGTCTAGGTCAATTGTTTGGGGTTCCTTGGCTTTGGCACAATCTCAATGATAGAAAATCAAATGATTTTTACGTCTGCTCCAGCACATGGAGAAAATCACCCCCTGCACTTCTGATAGAGAGATTCGTCTTTGATCTAAGGACAGTAAAGGTCAACTCACAGTTAAATCCTCCCTCCTTACTATGTGGAATTATCATTGCCTTTCGTTTCATCATAGGATTGTTTGGAACCCTGGTGTTCCTTCAATTTCTTGTGAGAGGCATACTGGAACAAAATCCTCACTTGCTACAATTTAATGAAAAGAGATTGAAATTTGGCTAATCGTTGCTTTATGTTCCTTGAATCGGAGGAATCGATTGATCACTTGCTATTGTACTGCTCCTTTGCCAGTGGCATTTAGAATTAATTTTTTCTGCGCATGGACATTGCTTGGGTCTCCCCTAGCTCCTTCCGAAGCTTTCTATCTTTTTGGCTCACGGTCAAAGATGAACCGCGTGTCCTCTAGTCTAGAACCTAGTACCGGGTGCAATAGCTTGTTCCATTTGGAAGGAAAGGAATTAGTGGGCTTTTTTATGATCTATCCAGTTCTCTCGACATTACTTGCTCCAGAATTCGTTGGCTATTTATAGAATGGTGCTCCATTAGAAGAAATTTTGACGATCTAGTATCTACAAATTTGTTTTCTCTTTTGATTGTCTGTTAGATTCCTTTCAGTTCTACTATTGTTTTCTTCGTATTTGGTTCACTATCTTGTGATCACTTGTACATTCTTTTTTCATATATACATCTTTTCTACCGATTAAAAAAAAAAAGCAAAGCATCTATTCCAGCTTTTTAAAAGCATCTAATAATACCTAAAAGCCCTAATAACAAAACACTCAAAACCCTAGTCCAAAATGCTCCTGATAGAAATTCTAGTTCAACTCTATTATCGACAAAAGCCTTACGAGCAAGGCCTCTTATCTATGGAATGCAAATTTTCTCAAACCTTACATAAAACGACAAAAGCTCTACAAACATTCCGTTCTCATACTCCCTCCCAAAGCACTTCTGCTCCCATCTCATAGAACAAGTGACTATTATTCAAAGGATTCAAGGAATCATAACTTACTAAGCCAAGTCTTCAATTTAAGTATCTAATCATTGGTTTCAAATATGTTTCAAGTCCTTCAAAAACTACTGCTACCAACTTGTAAATTTGAGAATGTTTTTTTTGTTTTTTTTTTAAACCCCATTTTTTTTGGTTCAGAGTCCAAACTGCAACTACTGCAAACAATGCCAATATCTATTGCACATATAAATCTCAAACAAAACATAGCAAAGCATCTAATAACTATAAAAAAATGAATGATAAATAAATTTGCATGGCATTAACTGTCCACAATCTAAAAGACCACAGTTGTAAACCCAGATTACAGTAACCTAATGACCCTCAGATCATAGCTGCATAACATAAACAGACATAAACATACACCATAAATAGACCATAAGAGTGTAAACCTCTTAACAATAAGACGTTTTAGAGTTCCCAAAAAAAAAGTAAATAGGGCTGCATTTGAAGCAGACAGTCCAAACCCTTCACGCCCTACTCCCGCTCTGCTCCTGAGACAAAAAAAATGCCTTAGAAATATTTACAATACAATAATAACCATTTATAAATCTAAAAAATTACCTTTAAAGTTTTCAAGACAGTATTCATAGCTTCAATCAGTTTTTCGGAGTCTTGTCTCTCAGTTCTCTATTATGCATCCTATCCAGGTTATACCGTCTCCTATCGTTCTTCCTGTCTCTTTTCAACTCATCTATTTCTACCTGCAAGGTAGCCATCGTATTTTCAAGGGCATTAACTCGTCCTTGTAATTCAAAGATCCTTTGCCCCCCAAGGCCAACTAGACTACTAATACAAACTAGTTCTAGATACTCTATAGCAATTTTGTGAAGACTTTCAATGAAAAGGGTGGACCAGTTGTTGTTGTTTTTAGACATTGTAGCAGATCAACGAAGACTGAGAACACTATACAAAGACTAAGAACACTGCACAGACTAAGAACATAAGGGCTTACCTCATTGCTGTGGTACAAGATGTGATGGTTGCGCCACAAACAATGCTCTCCATAGATGAGAGATAATGGAATAAAAAAATAAAGATTAGAGACATGTTAGAGATAGCAAGAGTAAAGTATAAGAGCAATAGACTTGTAGACTTCAGACTTCAATAATAGACTTGTAGACATTCATAGAGACTTCGGGCATAATATAGTCAGTTGAGTTGATAAGAGGTAAAAAAAAAAAAGGGCCATGCGGATTCGGAGCGGATAATGCTATATCTGTATCTGCTTCGATTAATCCAGAATACTATTCGAAACTGCTCGGATCAATCCAAAATACTATCCGAATCTGCTCCAATGTCCGGCGGATAGTATATTCAATATACTGAATTCGAATTCGTTTAAGTTAAACGAATTCGGATAATTACCCGAAACGACCGATTTTCATCGAAATCAAATACTAAAATTCGGATACTCAAATTTCTATTCGATATTTTAAAAAAAAGCATCATCTTTTCTAACAAACCCTAACTAAATCAATATAAAAAATACATGAATCCTCACCAAATTACAGCAAAAACCAACAACTCCACCTTGCAGTTATCAATAATCGACGGCCAAAAATCCTCCAGGACGCCAACCCACCAATAGTTCCAAAAGGAGGGAGAATGATCGCCAAGATTCTACCTTAGCAGTCCCTGCTTCAAGAAAGCAAACAAGCATATGCTTCAAAAATACATGAATCAGTAGAGGAGAAGAAGGAAGGAGAAAGGGAAAGGAGAGGAAAAGAGAGGCGGCTCAGTTGGAATCTCAATAGTAACTAGGAAGACCACATATGATGAAAAAAACCCCAAAAAAATTAGGAAGACCACATATGATAATTTATGTCATTAAAGGTAGAAGAATGACACATGAGCAAGGTGGTTTCTTTTGGTAGAAAGGTTATCATTTAACACACACATACAACCATACTTAAGTTCAAGTTAGGATTTATAGAGGTAATAAGGATAAGAAGGAAAAAGAAGAAGAAAATGGAAAGAAAGAATGATTGTATTGAGGGACAAAATGGACTTTGTCCAAGCCCCTCTCATTGACTGTTGACTTGCAAAGTTAATACGGGTGTAAAAAAGTAAAGATTTAAAAGAGTGTATATAGGGGACTCCAATAAACCGTGGGTGTATTCTGGGAATAAACCCTAAAGAAAAAGCAAGACCATGACACCTATAAAAAGAATTTTATTATGGAGGGCAATAAAGTAATTTAATCACATATATAACCTAAAACTAAAAAATAGTTACTATTGAGATTCCAACCGAGCCGCCTCTCTTTTCCTCTCCTTTCCCTTTCTCCTTCCTTCTTCTCCTCTACTGATTCATGAATTTTTAAAGCATATGCTTTTTTGCTTTCTTGAAGCAGGGACTACTAAGGTAGAGTCTTGGCGATCATTCTCCCTCCTTTCGGAATTGTTGGTGGGTTGACGTCCTGGAGGATTTTTGGCCGTCGATTATTGATAACTACAGTGTGGAGTTTTTGGTTTTTGCTGTAATTTGGTGAGGATTCATGTATTTTTTAGAAAAGATGATGCGTTTTTTTTAAAAATATCGAATAGAAATTTGAGTATCCGAATTTCAGTATTAGATTTCAATGATAATCGGTCGATTCGGGTAAATTATCTGAATTCGTTTAACTTAAACAAATTTGAATTTGGTATATTGAATATACTATCCGCCGGATATTGGAGCAAATTCGGATAGTATTTTGGATTGATCCGAGCGGTTTCGAATAGTATTCTGAATTGATCGGAGTGGATACGGATATAGCATTATCCGCTCCGAATCCGCATGGCCTTTTTTTTTTACCTCTTATCAACTCAACTGACTCTATTATGCCCGAAGTCTCTATGCAGGTCTGCAAGTCTATTGATTGAAGTCTGAAGTCTACAAGTCTATTGATTGAAGTCTGAAGTCTGCAAGTCTATTGATTGAAGTCTGAAGTCTGCAAGTCTATTGCTCTCATACTTCACTCTTGCTGTCTCTAACATGTCTCTAATCTTTATTTTTTTTATTCCATTATCTCTCATCCATCGAGAGCATTGTTCGTGGTGCAACCATCACATCTTGTACTGCAACAATGAGGTAAGCCCTTATGTTCTTAGTCTGTGCAATGTTCTTAGTCTGTGTACAGTGTTCTCAGTCTTTGTTGATATGCTACAATGTCTGAAAACTACAACTGGTCCACCCTTTGCATTGAAAGTCTTCACAAAATTGTTGTAGAGTATCCAGAACTAGTTTGTATTGGCAGTCTAGTTGGCCTTGGGGGGCAAAAGATCTTTGAATTACAAGGACGGATTAATGCCCTTGAAAGTACGATGGCTACCTTGCAGGTAGAAGTAGATGAGTTGAAAAGAGACAGGAAGAACGATGGGAGACAGTATAACCTGGATAGGATGCATGATAGAGAACTGAGGAGACAAGACTCTGAAAAATTGATTGAAGCTATGAATACTATCTTGAAAACTTTAAAGGTAATTTTTTAGATTTATAAATGGTTATTATTGTATTGTAAATATTTCTAAGGCTTTTTTTTTAATCTTAGGAGCATTGCGAGATTAGGGTGTGAAGGGTTTGGACTGTCTGCTTCAAATGCAGCCCTATTTACTTTTTTTTTAGGAACTCTAAAATGTCTTATTGTTAAGAGGTTTACACTCTTATGGTCTATTTATGGTGTATGTTTATGTCTGTTTATGTTATGCAACTATGATCTGAGGGTCATTAGGTTACTGTAATCTGGGTTTACAACTGTGGTCTTTTAAGACTGTGGACAATTCATGCCATGCAGATTTATCATTAATATTTTTTATAGTTATTAGATGCTTTGCTATGTTTTGTTTGAGAGATTTATATGTGCGATAGATATTGGTGTTGTTTGCAGTAGTTGTAGTTTGGAGGATTGGATGTTGGAGACCTCATTGGTGGTGCTGTGCAGACTGGGATCACCCACATGGACCTATAGGCTACAGAATGAGGGGTAGCCCTCCCCCTCCCTTAAACCCCCCAACCCTGATGTAGGTGGGATTCGATCCCAAGACTGGTACGATGCCAAGAGACTTTACCAACTAAACTAGCTGGCACCTACTAGAAATTTGAGCATGTAGGACCTCAAGAAATACACAAATGTTAAGTAATATGATTACTGTTACTAAAACAATTTGATATTTTAGTAGTGTATTTTTTTTAATAGGGATTTAATATAATCTTTTGATCTCTTAACAACATCGAGACTAGGATTACAAAAACAATTAGGGACTGCAAATTCTTCTTATATTTGGAGTAAAAAAGGGATTGGTTCATCTGAAAGGTTTAGTTAACCCTAAGGCTTTGAAGTTTATATATCCTTATACTTATCGTCTTCTAAAATTATATGGATATCAAATCTTCGTCAACATAGAACATCCAAACAAACTCTAGGAGACAAAAAAGCGGGGATAAAATCTACTAAAAAGTAAAAACTTTGAATTGTGCCATATATTCTCTCAATACTGACCCTAGCATAAGACTCACCCTCAAATACAGCTTTCTCTATTGCCTCCACCCTACTATGCCTACTAGGACCTCAAAAAATAAATAATAAAAAATTATCCCAAAATCCCACTATTGAGGGACAGTTTCTGTAAGTCCATACTTTTGGTATTGGCATATTCCGGTGTCAAAACAAAGTGTTTAGTAGTGTCTTGTGTCATTGCCTACAAGCATCAAAGTCCGTGATGATGAAAACCAAAGAAGTTCGATTGAAGACATTCAAAGCGTCGCCTTCGTCTCACTTATAGGATGGTAAGTGACCTAGATACCTTATACCTTAGGGGGAAATTGACTTAGAATCAATCTATGTACCTTAGGTAACTAGTTACAACCTTTCAAGGGCATACGAGGAGTTAGAAATGCAAAACAACCCTTGTTCGGTATACGGGGCATAAGTCATTGACTGTTACTCCGATGGTGCATATTTTTTGTATAGAAGTTTTTTCCAGTGAGTTTGCTTTTGAGTGGTCGACCGCTCATGATACCAGTTAACCGCTCCATGTGTTTTTGGACTCCTAATTGCATTCTGACACTTCTTGTGACTCTATATAAGTTGGGTTTGATCCCCCTTCGGCCCAAGAGTTGTGAGAGTTTAGAGAGAGATTTTATGAGATTAGGGTTTCCCAAACCCATTCTCCTCTCCTCTCCTCTCCTCTTCCATCCTAGAGTATGCAAGACTTTGTTTGATCATTTTTGCTTGTTTTTCCATTTTTGGGATTCAAGCAAGGGTTTGCTTAATCAACCATCAACCCATTCTTGTTAAGAACAACTTGGTCAGAGTAATCCGAAACCTTTGCGAAGGAGATCGATCTGAGAAGGATCGTGGTTATTTAGTCGGAGGAATCCGAAGCCGTCATTGATGAAGATCGATCTTTGGAGATCGTGGTTGTGGAGACACAAAGAGAAGAACAGGCTACTGCGGTAGATTGCGAGTCTTGCGAGATCATGATTGTTGTCGAGACGTGAAGGAGTGAGTACTGAGAATCGTAGTGTCGAGTCCGGTTGAGTACAGTTCAAGCCTTGTAAGTATTTGTTACTTTATCTTAGTGATATCTCTTGCTGAATTAGGTCCCGTGGTTTTTCCCGGAAGGGTTTCCACGTAAAAATACCTTTTATTGTGGTTTTTTTGTTTTCCTCATTCCGCACTTTATTGTTCATCCTCTCGTAGTTAATAATTTGATTGCATAAATTAAAAAGGGTAGATAGACTTGTAGGGAGACCTAGCCACCCCCTTAGGTTTGTGAGTTCTCACCCTAAAAATATTATTTTTGGGGTTCACCGGATTTTTTCAATTTCCTTCACTAGGCTGTAGATTTGCTTTCTCCTCCATACTAGCACAAATATTTCCTACCATGACCCTCGCAACCTATCCAAGTGCGCTAATCCTCATTTCTTTCTTACTTCGATAAGATTCATCTTCCAAAGTTTATAAAGGTTCACTTTTAAACCTTTATATAACATGGTGATGGATACAACAAGGGGAACTTTCTTATGCTCAAGGCAACATGAAAAGAGCAACTAAGAGACCTTCCTCACTCACAGGCCTATAGATGAGTTCTCCCCGGTTCACCCATGCCACCAAATCCAGTATGTAATATCTAAAATCAGTATCAAGTGGAACGTAAGAGAGAGAGAGAGATGTTGGAACTAGACGGGTTTAATCAACCAAACAGTAACAGATAGCTTCATTTTGTCCATTATAAATGTTTCAAACAACACTTAGTCAATTGACTTCGCATAATGAAGCTATTTTTCCTCACAAATAATAAGTAGAAAGGAAGCAAGGGTTTCCTACTACTAGCAAAACTTATCTAACATCAGAAAAACTCCCACCTCTTCACTGATATAAAGCCCAATCTTAAGGGTAGAAACCAACAAGCATATTTGGAACAATTGTAAGCCATTATCATGCCCACTCTAGACATAACAGTCCAATTACCTTGCCTCCACTTCTTTGGAGTTGCAAAAGTACAGGCTTTTCCAAGTACTTCCTTTCACAAATATCTTTTCCATTTGTCCATGCCAACTAAGTTTCAGGGAACTTGCTTTTTTAGCTTGCAGCAGAAAAGACATCATCAGTTACAAGTACTAATTACATTCAATAGAAAATGTATCAAAAGAATGCCATGAAATCTCGACCAAACAAACCAAGCCTCATGATCATAATTCATAACATCTCCAAACACGTTTTAACCATCATAATTTTCTCATAATAAACTACAGGCCGAAAAACACAAATAAAAGAGATTTAAAATAGGTAAGAACTACAAAAGTAGATTTTAATTTAGTATATAACATCTTTTTAGCTTAAGTAAATGGATCAGAGGGGACAAAGTTTTTCTCCTTTCCATGGGCAGGATTGCAGACGTAAACGATGAGAGACAAGGACCAACAACATACCGTCTACATGGTTCCTCGGGCTTTTCAAGAGTTCATTTTCATTGGACTGGTAAGACTCTTCTACTTGACATGTACAACAGAACCACCGACGCATCCTGCCTTTCTTCCTTAAATCAATATTTTGATTGGTTCAGGTAATTCTCTAAATATCCAAAGAAACCAGGAGAGGCTGCGTGTGCCTGTATAACCACCGCCAATTATGTCACACAACTAAATTTATTGATTGTACACATAACCTAAAATATGATGCACAATAGCTTCAGTTGACAACATAATAAATAAATCAATATTGATACAAATTTCCTTTAAGCTTTTTTTGTTTAGAGGGAAAACGTTGTGGAAATGAAAACAAAATTGGGAACCTAATTATTTTCCTCAAACATAAAGCAAAAGTTACAGAATTATTTGCATTAAAAAGCTCATTTTGCAGCATTCCAAACATAAAAATTAGCTTTTCTCCCGAAAATAAATTAGTGCACCTATTTTCCCTCCAAACAATTGCAGCCTTTAAAAAAATAAATGATTAAGATAGTAACATGCCAAAAGCTGCCTATCATAATTATTATTGTTCCAAGATAAAAACAAATTGCCCAACTAATTCGTTTTTTTTTTTATGTAACGGTGGGTGTCCCAACCTTGACAAGGAAGGACTAGTCCCTTCAGATGCAAGCAATCATCCGCAAACTACAACTAATTCGTTTTAACTGTAAGCAGAATCAATAAATAAAGCTCAAATAGATCATCTAAGATCCATTAAAAGTATTAATATAAGCATTAAATGCCATAACAAGGCAACAATACCACGAAGAGAATAATAATACACCCCGGAAATCAGAAGATGCTACTCCTCCAAACAGAATTTGATCAAATGCGTGTTCCCAAGGGTAATTGGAAATGATCAGTAATCGACCTTCTACAAACCAATGCATATTTCTCAAAGAATCGACAATTGATTTTGATGAAAAGAATCTGAATTCCCAAAGCTTATCCTGAATAAGGGTGAAAGAATCGCTAAATTCAAATAGCAATCAAAAGAAGAACCGGTCGAATTAACCACTATCAAAGCAAAAGCATGATGAGATTCGCTTTAAAACTCCCTAAATTCACAAGAAAATAACAGATCTGGTACAAAAATTCCAAAAGGAAAAATCCCACAGAATTCGAGACACGATCAGAATGCAAGAAAGAAATCAATTAAATAAACCTCAAAAGACAGATAAAAGGAATATAAACCCAGAATCAAGACACGATCGAATTGAAAATAAATGTCTTGAAATCTAGTTGGATCAAACTAAAGAGAAAAAGCTCACCTGGTTCCTCGTTTAGGGCTACTGTTGAGAATTCTCTCGTGATCGAAAAATGGA
This sequence comes from Tetracentron sinense, assembly GCA_015143295.1. NCBI lineage: Eukaryota > Viridiplantae > Streptophyta > Magnoliopsida > Trochodendrales > Trochodendraceae > Tetracentron > Tetracentron sinense. The sequence goes on along the minus strand of CM026564.1, from coordinate 13,707,237 downwards.
GAGAAGGCAGAAAAAGGCAATGAGAGGAAGCTTGGTGGAAATCTCTGTCCCAACATTGTGAAAGAAAAGAAATTAAATAGGAGCCGGACCGCGTGTTTGCCGGACCGCGTGTTTGAATACAGAGTTGTGTGGCAGTTCTGTAATTTGGGTTAAAGAGAGTGGCAGTTTAGTAGCTTTATTGCTCCGATAATAACAGAACTGCCATCCAGAAAGGGAAGCTCCCCCTTTCATAACGTTGAAGCAGAGCTGTCTCATATTTAAACTCGAACTGCGTGTCAAAAAATGATACCCGTCTGTTTCGAATTAAGAAGTACCATTCTGCTTTTTTGGATAATCCTCAACGGTTATGTTTGGAATGTCAAGTCTCGTTAATGATTGCTAAATAGTAAATGGAACGACAGGTTTGAAAAGCAAGAGAAAATGATGACTCACACGTGAGATGATTAAACTAAATACTGAAGTAGGGTATATTTATTGGACTTGCTACGGAGACCCCTTTAGGCCGAGACTCCCGAGACTGTGCTCTAAGAGCACGGGATTCAGGTGGGGCCCATTTCACATGGTAGGTCCTACCTGAAATCCGTGCTCTTAGAGCACGGTCTCGGTGGTCTCGGCCCTAAAAGGTCTACATAGCATTTCCCATATTTATAATATAACTAAAATTAGCTTAGGATGCCGATTGATAAAACTTATCCACTGTCCTAGTAGTGGTTGTGGACCTCGGATTCTCTCCAGCAAATGCCAGAAAAGTGGCAACGGGCAACCACAATGTGTGCAACATGTGATGGATAAGTCATTTCATTGTCTCTCATGATTTTAACTTCTCCACACATTATGTGACATGTGACGATAAAATAGTGAGAAAAAATGAGAGAAAAATCAAGTGGGGAAAAGTCAAAATCATAGGAAAAATGAAATGACTTCTCATTTTTTTATTGCCACATGTCACATAATGTGTGGTGGCCTGAGGCCACTTTTCTAGCATCTGTCAGAGAGAATCCGAGGCTGTGGTTGTGTATCTCTCTTTGGGGAGGTATGACTAGTGTACGAGTCTTGGTGTGGCTATTGAGCGCCCACCATGAGTACTAACCCTGCTAACCCCCTAGTTCAGGTAGATAAGCGATGAAGACCAACCTAAAATTGTTTTTTGATATCTAATTATTCAGATTAATAAGTTAAATTAGTACTTATTAGAAGTGTTGTCAAACGCCCCTTAAGTAACAGAATTTGAAAATACAACTATAATTAGAATTTTAAAAAATTTAAGACTGCAAAATGCACAGAGTATTAAACTAATACTAAGGGAGGCATATTTTTAAAATAAAATTATAATTATAATTTTAAGAAGTTAGAAATTTAATATAAATCTAAATTAGACCAAGAATAATCTCAATTTAAAACATTATTAACTACAATTAGATTTTTTTTTAAAATTAAGACTGCAAAATGCACACAGGAGTAGACAGAATTAAACGAATACTAAGAGAGATTTTTATAATAAAATTACAATTACAACTTTAAAAAGTTAACAAATTAATATAAATTTGAATTTGACCAAGAATAATCTCAATTTATAACATTATTAAATTCCATTAATCAAATCTTAACCCTAAAAAAAGGATCATACTTGTTGACACCGTGGAGAATGAAGGAAGAAGAGCTGTTAAATGTTGTGGGAGAGAATGATTGTATTGCCAGTCTGAGGAAAATTCATAGAGTGATAAAAGCGAGTAATTGTTGCTACTGCGGAGATGGGAATGAGGCTGATAGGCGCAACGCCTGTTTGGGAACGGTGGATGATGTACACCTACAGAGGTGAATTGTGGGAAGAGATTTAAAAAAAAACAAAACAAAGAAAGTGAGTTTTTCTCTTTTGGTAAGCAAAGCAATCTCAGTGGTGTTGTGATTCCCTGTCTAATCTGTAAACAAAATTTAGGATGCAAATGGGGCACCTTTAAGAAAAACTATTCAATGATCTACTTGAAAAGGAGGCTTAGAAACCCTACCCAGTCGGTGTATATTGTTGAGAAAATGATTGCAATAGTTGAAAATTTAAGATTGGTTTTTGAACCAAATAAACATCGAAAGCAGTGTTACAGAATCAGATTTGTAATCTAGAATTGCAAACAACAGATTGTTCACATGCAAAATCCAATAACAGCAGATCAGAGATGTCTTTAGGATTAATAGATAAATTTCAAAACTGATATTTTAAACAGATAATATGCAATTGTGATAGTAGTACCAGATTTTTGAATATCAGTAGCAAATTCGAAGAGCCAATAGCAGATCTATAAAGACCTGAATTCCATTTATTGATATTTGTATCATTTATATGATGTATGTTAATATTTTTATCATAATTAATATTATGTTGCATGTTAAGAGGAAAATAAAGAAAAGAAATTGAAAATATGATAAAATAGGAGAATTGGTTCAAACTAAACTCACTTTCGTTCTAACAAAATCTGAGCTCTATCGAACGTTTACTATCGCGACCCAAAATACCCCTAGTAGTTAGGGATACTTTGGCTCATGATGTTTCATATCTGATACCAACCATCCTATAAAAATACCCAAGGCATAACATAGTGGAAGTATAGAATAGTGCAGAAGCGTAAACTAAATTTTTCTTTCTATACATATGACTGTATTTTAAGTTTATGCAATAATTAAAACAAAACAAGAGGGGACATGCCCACTCATCAAAATACAAAAAAAAAAAAAAAAACTTCATTGTCTCTCCACTCAATAGTCTAGACAGGGCCACCTATCTAGATCTCTGTCCTCTTGAGACTGTAACAGGATAGACGCCTCTTTTCCGCATACTCCTCCTCAACCCATGGCTCGGAGTTGCAGATGCCGAACGGACCTGCAGACATAAAATGTACAACTGAGCATGAAATACTAAGCGTGTACAAACTACTAGCTAACCATACTATGACAACAATAATATTACATGCGAGTACTTAAAAGAATACAATTCATAATTTACACTTAAAAACCAACATAGAAAACCTTTCGTCAAATCTTATATTTCGTGGAAAACTAAACACCTTGTATATGTCTTATGAGCTTATGAGTTTTTGTGAGTTCCTTGTGAGCTTATGAGTTCTTATGAGTTCTTTGTGAGCTTATAAGTTCTTATGAGTTCCTTGTGATCCTTGGAGACTTGTAAACCGATCTTAGACATAATTCATGGAGCTTGTGAGCACTTATGAGCTTTGTGAGCCTTGTAATCGATCTTAGACTTATGTATTTCTTACGAGTTATTAGAAGCCTTGCGAGACTTATGATCCTTGGAGCTTATGTAATATAATAGATATGATCCTTGTAAGCATAAGGTAACCGATCTTAGAAACACCAACCTAATGTTTGGCTTTGTCAATATTTATGAACTTATTTTAGACATATATGCCCACGAAAGCCATTCCAGAATTGTATTTATCTATTTAATCAATAAATACATATTTTACATTCACACATTGTCTTTTACTGTCGCGACCCAAAACCCACCCTAGGAGTTAGAGTGAACTTTGGACGACTAATCATGACTTGCTTGGCAACCAACCTGCAAAACCCACAGAGCATATACAATAGAGGATGACAGCGGAAACATAACTATAAAACACAGCGGAAGTCTAACAACCTCTAAGTATATACACATGGTAATCCAAGTTTATACAAAAAGTAACCAAAAGAAAGTGCGGACAGACCCGCCAAAATACATGAATGTATATCTCTCATCTCACCCACAGCTATTCACTCAGAATCTACAACCACCTAATGGTAACCCTCTACTGGAGGTTCCTCCAAAGGTTCCTCGATGTACTCCTCCTCCACCCAAGGGCTCGGAGCACAGACATCAAAAGGAGCAGCTGCTCCGCCATCACCTGCCGACATAAGAAGTACGGCTGAGCTTGGAATACTTAGCGGGTACTAAATACTAACCAATAGTCATAGCATACAGATAGTATACATAATTTAGGAGCAATTCATACATGTTAGAAGGAAACAATTCATATCATACAAGGAAGCAAAACAATTTATAATCATGCTTGTAATTTGTAGAAAGCCGATGAAACCTCTTGAAAACATCGTGCACTTGACTTGGCTTGAAATATCTTTTCGTACTTGAAAGCTCGTCTTGTCTATCTTGCTTGATTCTTGTATATTGTGTCATGTCATGCATGTCATGCGTGCTTGCTTGTGATCATGTAACTTGTGAGATACACTTGTGAGATGCGCTTGTGAGATGCCTTGAGAGGGAAGGGAGACCCTTCTTTATGCAATGCACTTGCGAGGGAAGGGAGACCCTTCTTCATGATATGTATGTACTTGCGAGGGAAGGGAGACCCTTCTTCATGATATGCACTTGTGAGTGAGGGGAGACCTCTCGTGGGTGTTTGTTCTTGTTTTCTTGTGAAAAGCGAGGTAAAGCATATCGTAGGATATGTCCCACCTCTCAACCTTGTTCTTGAAAGCCTCGGTAAATTCATGTCATGCATGCCGTGCTTGTGGGATCGTGTGCATACTTGCATTTGATTTTAAACATGACATTTGGGTAATTTCACAACACATATAACATCAATGATTGAGCAATGTAATATTCATATCATTTAGGGAAAGCAAGAAAACACACTATCATAGGCCCTAGTAATATCCATAATTTATTAGGCATGCATTTCCTAATTTACAACTCACTTTATTCACCTTGGCATTTCATCAAACATGGTGTGTTCATTATTCATTATTCCTTTAAACTTAAATCATGCTTTTCTAGGTGGGTTATGCTCACATCACACTTGTATGTTCATTATTAGTGCAATGCCCTTTCCCATTCATTCACCACATCATCCACACGGCATCCAGTCACCAACATCCACCTCCATTCACCATTCATACCACCAATCTCATAACACATATATGAGTGAAGGAAAACGAGAAGAAACAAAGGGAAAGAGAAGCTATAACTAGGAGGGTAGCAAGAAGTACCGACCTTGATCAAGTGAGGAAGAAATCCCCTTCCAAAAACAACCGTGAGTTGCTGCCCTAGCTTGAGGAGATGCTCTTCACGAGTTTGTGCCTTGATCTTGAAGAAAAATGGGCTTGAGTGGAGTGTGGGTTCACAAACCCCTTGATTTCTCTCCAAAATGGAAACCCTAGGTTGGAATCGCCTTCTCCCCTTTCTCCTATTCTCTCAAACTCTCTAAGTGTTGAATGATGCCCTAAAGGCTCGGGTTAAACTCTTAAGGTAAGAGTAAACCGACCAAAAGACCATAATACCCTTACTGAAATTTCTGCAAAAACGCGAGTACTGAACACGTTGAGCTGTGAATAGTGCCAAACACGTTGTGCTGTGAACAGTGCTGAACACGTTGTGCTGTGAACAGTGCTGAACACGTTGTGCTGTGAACAGTGCCAAACACGTTGTGCTGTGAATAGTACTGAACACGTTGTGCTGAGCTCGTTGCCCGTTGTCTTATGTACAACGTACCCGTTGTGAGCTGTACAACGTACTCGTTGTTTGCTGTACAACGTACATGTTGTCTGCTGCACGACGTACCCGTTGTCTGTTGCACAACGGATGCACAACGTACACGTTGTGAGCTGTACAACGTACTCGTTGTTTGCTGTACAACATACACGTTGTCTGCTGCACGACGTACCCGTTGTCTGAGCTAGAGCTACGTCCTTATCGCCTTTCGAGCTACGTCCTTAGTGCCTTCCGAGCTACGTTTGCCTGCAGGTCCAGACTGTTTTGGCCATATCTTTTGACTCGTTCGTCCGATTTTGACGATTCAACTTGCGTTGGGTTCGTACTTCGAAAAGGAACATTTCTGACATTTCAAAATTTCCAATTTCTTCTTTATTTATTAATTATACCTCTTTAAAGGTAAAATGGCAACGAAAGTGCCATGTATTAAGCATGAAAAAAGTCTGGGGCTCTACATTTACATTGGGTAATATATCTAAAGTATCTCATTGGATGAGACTACTTTGTCCCTTAGGTAATATTGTAGGAAAACCATCCAATTAGTTGAGAACTGATTACTAAGGAGATATGGTTTTCAGGTTCCTTGTAGACCTAAAATTGTTCTAAGTTAATCAGGATACATCTGGACAATGTATTCCTAATAACTTACACATTGTTATTTCCATATGATGGAGTGATGAATCTCAATCACTGATAGAATGGTCTCTTGACTAAGATGTGGATATAAGTAAGAAGTACTTCTATTGCAACTGGATCGCTCAGTGGATACCCTTAGAAATATGTTGTCTTTATATTTAGAGTAGTCCATTTGACAGATTGTCCTTAACCTGAGAAGTCGACATATTCTCTAGTATTTGCCTATGTAGCTTTGATGTAGCCAATCGTCAATGTCCAACACACTAGACTAAATACGGGCTTGTTGGGTTATGTACGTTGTATTAGAAGAAGTGTGTGTACGCTCAACAAGGATTCCACTATCTTAACAGAGTAAATAATATTGAGTTAATACTTGTCAAAACCGGACTTGAAAAACCCAGCACTGATATTTATCGATGAAATGGTTTTTATCGAGGAATTCATTTTCTGCATAAAAGAAATATAATTATTATTATTATTTCTTTTAAAGAATTTCTAAAATGTTTTGAAAGTCCAAGTTTGACTAAAAGTATCAAAGAGAATGGGTTCTCAATATAAATCAGGGATTAAAAACAGTATTAGATATTGTCCCGTAAGCTTATAACAATATCGGAAGTGGAGGGACGCATCTGTAAACAAATCTTGAGATAGAAATACCTGCAAGTAATTCTCTATTTTATGGAGGTTAATCACATTGTGTTAATGGACATTAATTGTGATTGTTGGAAGTCCAGGGATATAGATAAAATTTTATAATCCTAATGGAGTATAGGAAAGGTGTTTCCTAGTAACAATCCTTTAACCAAAAGGTTGAGTACTTGGTCCCACAACCGGAAATAAGAGATCCCTTTAGATCCCACACACAAATATTTTCTTAAAGTATTTAATTTAATTAAATAATTTCTTTAAGTAATCACTATATGGTATAGTAAAGTTCTAAAAGGTGAAATCACATTAGATGTGAAAAACCAAATGGGTAAGACCCATTGGGGATTATTTTAAAAGAATAATAAAAGTGACCAAAGGTGTTTAATACCAAAAGAGGGGCGGGTGGGGTGGGACCCACCTAGGATGGGACGCCCACTCCATGAAGAAATAATAATAGTTATTATTTAATTAGTTTCTAATTACTACTCTCCTTATTGGATAAGGTTAGTTGGTTAGTTAGAGTTAGTTACTAATTAAAGATTCCTTGTTAGACAAGGATTCTATTAGTTTCTTGCTAATCAAGGAATTCTAATTGGATTAGGATAAGAATATGGTTGGTTGGTTACTAATAGATAAGATTAGTTTATATTTTGATTAATTCTAATTAATTATGGAGAAACCAAATAGGAAACTAATTGAGGATATCCTAAAAAGATTAGGATAATGATAAGATTCAAGAAGGATTTATATAAAGGGGAGGACGTCCAAGGGTTGGATACACCTTTTAATTTCAAGATTTTTATTTCTCTCCTCTCTCCTCAAATATCTCACGCCCTCCCCTTCTCTCTCCAAGAGTTGTACGGTCAGCCCCATAATCCCCTTTTTTTCTCCATTCTTGTGTTCTTAAGTTTTGAATATCAAGAAGAGATCAAGAACCCATCTTGAAGAATAAAGATTTGATCTTTTATTCAAGATTCCTAAAGTTAGATATTTGGAAGGGTCATTATCTTCCATTAGAGAAAACTTTAAAGAAAAAGAATGTCCGTGTGGATTGCGAAGGAGACTTGGAACTTGTGAAGTTTTGCCGGTGTCGCTTTTATC